>JAJOZX010000037.1:1787500-1807500 GCA_023014485.1 Bathynomus jamesi
ATAATTTAAGCTTTTTACTGCACTTCCATACGTGACGTGTTTATATATATATATATATATATATATGTTATTTTTATTCAGGTTTGTGACCTAAGTTCAACAATGAAATTACTTTATTTATAAACGCTTTAATAATAATAATAATAATATTAATAATAATAATAATAATAATAATAATAATAATAGTATTTGCCATTTATTTAAATAATGGTACAAAAGCAAAGTTTTTACGGGCTTTCAATTCAAATAAAATAAGTCATTAATGTTTTTCGTCAGTTGAGAGTCGTGCAGGGAAGCTTTATGTCTCTCGCCGATAAATATCATTAGAAAACAGAGTTCCGCAGCAGGACATTACATCAATATTAATGTAAAAATTAAATGATTTTTATACTCTACAGTAATTATTATGCCTTAAGAGCGGATTTCAGTCCGTAAAGCGTGTCCATTTACGACTGTTTACAGTATAAGAGTCGTTCAATAATGTAAATACACTCATCTATGTAAATTCTGATCATAATTGTAAATAAAACAAAATTGAATTTTGAATTTTACATAATATAAGCACTGTTTTATTACTGGAATATTGAACTTAAATGTGAAAGAAACTCCGGCGAAATTACATCCTCATTCATTTATACAAAATGAATGATTCACGCTTAAAAAAAAGTAGAAATAAAAAAAATAAAAAATCGTAAAAAATACAGCCAAAAAATGTAATAATATAAATTGTAATTTCACATCAAATTCTCACTTTGACTATGCCAAAAAAAAGTATTATGTATTATCGTCTTTACGTGTATTTTGGTAATTATATTTTTATTACTGTTAAAATATGTTCGTGTTTCGTTCATTTTAGGATAAATATTAAATAAATTAGTCTGTAAGTATTATTTTTTTTAATTTCTACATATTCTTATGTCTATAAAATTAATCATTTATAATAATTTCAGTGCCGGAATGTTACATTTATATGACGTAAAATCCATTTACATTTAGTGCCGTAAATAATGATAGTAATAGTTTTAACGTTTATTTACTGTAATATAAATGTTGTTTTCGCGCACTTTAGAAGTATATACAGTATATATATATATATATATACACTTTGTGTGTGTGTGTGTGTATATATATAAATATATACTGTGTGTGTGTGTGTATGTATATATATAGTATATCCCCCACCGGGATTCGAACCCGCGACCTCTGACTCGGCGTTGTAGGCGCTAACCACTAGGCTACGACACATTTCATACCGGACGAAAACGCTAGCATTTTCATGCCCAGAAGTGTTTTTACGTGTTAACCCTCCTGCACTCTGCATCTAGCCAATGGACACTTGGACATTTAAATCAAATCTATCTGGATACCACCAAGGTACCATATAGTAGATGGAAATAGAAACGTAAACACTTTTTGCTATGCAAAATATCTCCCACCATGATTCGAACCCGGGACCTCTCAGTTGGGGTCGCGGGCGCTGGTGGGAAGGATATTTTGTACAGCAAAAAAATGCGATATATATATATATAATGCTGAAATAGAAAAAGACAAGTTAGATTTTGAGATTAATCCAACGTACCAAAGTTTCAGAAATAAATAAAACGCATATTCTTTTTGCTTGTGGGCTTGCATCATTATAATTATATGAGCCAAATAAAAAATAGATAAATAACTTATATTGATTGAAAAATAAACTTGCGTGGCCTCCTCTTGATGAAACAGAGAATTGGGGTGGAGGAGGAGGGGGGGACGTATTTATCATTTGTATTCCAATATCATTTTGCAATATTTAATTATTATTAGAATGGGATAGAATGAAGGCTTTGTAAGAGAAAGTCCGAGAAAATGGTAATCTAAAATAACCGATTTGTCTCGCGTTATAATTGTTATTCGTTCGTATGTTTCAAGGAACTTTAAGTCCAGTTTCCGACAAAAAAGTTCGCCTACATATATAAAATTTCTGAAAACCATAAAAAAATACTAATTAGTAATAACTGGTTTTTGAAATTTTGTTTCTGTTACTAAAAGGAGTTAAATATACAAAGAAAGCCAGAATCTCAGCAATTAGTCATTTTTCCATGCTTTTTTTAGGAATTTCGTGTTTCTAGACGAAATTATTTCCAGAACTGTACATAATATACACATTCGAATTATCTTTATTAAATTCCTTATAAATTTTAATGGTATGATTTAAAATTTGTAACGGCAAAGTTTTTTACAATATTATTCCCATAAATTTTTACTTTTATCGTTAACGAGTTAGTCTGGAGCTCCGCCCCTGGTGCGCCACAATGTGCAAATCTGTTCTGGAATAAGTTGAAGCACATATTGATTGAAATAGATACTGGTAGAATTCTTCGAAGTGTATAAATGGGACCGCATACCTTACTAAGCTTCACGCACAATGAATCAATATAATTATACTGAAAACTTCTTTTATAATTTAAATAAAAGCATTGTTTGGATTTTAGACGAACAAAAAAGTATTGAGCTCAGAATTCTCGGTTCCAATTTCGTTAAAATTTAACAAAATGAATGATTTTACTCCAAAATAAATTTGGTTTAAATTTAAACCCATTTAAAGATTATATTTACTCGGAATTGGGTTGGATTGACTGACTTCATGTAGGAAATTTGAAAATAATTAATTCCGGCAAATAAATATACTTTTGGAGATGTTTAATCTAAACCAAATTTATTTTTGAAATAACCTCATTTATTTAATGCAATTTTAACGTAAGTAGAACTGATAATTTTGAACTCGGTATACTTTGTTCGTCTAAAAACCAAACAAATTTTTTGTTTAATTTGAATAAAGATATTTTTGGGGTGTGCGAAACTTAAAATTATCTTGAATATCAAAACTAAGATAAAGGAAAGTGGATATTCTCATAAGTGTGGAATCATTTACGGAACGTTATGAGATGAGAGGGTCGAACGGGTCGACGACTAGTAATCATAAATTTTGTTTTTTCTTTGTTTAGTAGAAATTTGCTGGAGGTGCTCCACCTGCAGACTCGAGAAAGGTCATCATTTATACGCTTCATTAGTTCATTTAGGTTGTCTTCAGAACTAAAGATAACGGCATCATCCGCATAAAATAAGTGTGTATGTAGATAAGGGGATGCCATAACAATATCATTTACGTAAATAATGAATAACAATGGACTCGAAGTGGGTCTTTGCGGCACACCAACTTCAATTAGCAATTGCGTACCTTACTGAAGTCCGCGTCTTTATTTACTGTAAGTGAACATATTACTGTTGATTCCGAAGAATTCCAAAGCTGTTCCTTGGATTCTATATTTCTATGTTATTTGTAGAAGAATTTTAGGGTAAACTTTGTCGAATACTCTACAGTAATGAGTGAAAACAGATTGAATATATATTTTATAACGTAAATCATAGGTGTGGAGCCTTTATTGTGTGGCGGGCAATTTCAACTAAAATACTCTGTACCGGCTAAATTGCAACTTTAAAAGTAGTTTGTGACATAATTAAGATGTAAATAGTGTATGACTTTAAATAATCAAACTGTCCGCGGGCAATTAAATTACACTAATTTAATTACACATTAATGCCCGCGGGTGGCAGGTTCTCTACCCCTGATCGTAAAAGTTTGTTTAGTTCAATATAATGAATTGAGAACGACATTCTGTATACATCTGATTTTGATAAGCCAAAATTTATATCCGAAAATTAATGCATTATTATTATAAAAAATTCCGTATAATCTGGCGAATATCAACTTTTTAAATATTTCAGTGATCGTGCGAAGCGTGGAGAGAAGCCTAGAATTATTCTACAGAAAAAGCTTTAAATATTTCTTATATGTGTTGAAATAACTTTAGAAATTTATACCATATTTAAAGATATTCCTGTTTCAGAGATTTTAATTAAAGATATAGGTCAGTGAGAGAACAAAATATTCCGATTCCTTTAAAATTCCGAATAACATAAAAACAAGTTTGAAACATTTTGCTTTTCGTCCAACTCACTATATATATATATATATATATATATATATATATATATATATATATATATATATATATATATATATATATATATATATATATATATATATACTGTGTATATATATACACACACGAGGGTCGGTACTAAATTAATACCTCTTATGTTTCAGTTTATATTAACACACTCTCTCTCTCTCTCTCTCTCTCTCTCTCTCTCTCTATATATATATATATATATATATATATATATATATATATATATATACAAATTTCAGTTGCATTACAAGAAATGATTAAAAACAGCTAATATACGTTGAAATACTAAAGAGGTCGTTATTGATTAGGGTTTCTTTACCGGGATCCCGGGATCCCGGGATCCCGGTAGATTTTTAGCTAATTTAAATTTCCCGGGAAATTCTCCCTGTCCCGGGAAATCCCGGGATATTGCAATCACTCTTTCTGAAGAAATTCAAACTGAAGATGACGAACATAATGACAACATAGATGAAGATGGAGAAGATTTCAATCATAGTATTGATTTTGAAAGTGTTTTGTGTGAGCGCTTTGATGAGGATCCGTTCGAGATAGATATTTCATTTGGATCGCACGACACTGTAGGTAAAGAAATCAACGTGTCTCAAATCATCAATAAAGTCAGAAAAATAGCAAAAAAATTTCGCAAATCACCTTTAAAGAATAACATCTTACAAGGATATGTTCAACAGGAACAAGGAAAAAGTTTGCATCTATTGCTGGATTCCAAAACCAGATGGAATAGTCTTTTAGCCATGCTGGAGCGATTTATCAAAATAAGGTCATCCGTATCGAAAGCTCTCATCGACTGCAATAAAGATATGGACAATCTTGACCTTGACAAACAAGAAGTTGCTGTAATTCGTGACATTGTGGCATCGCTGGAGCCATTAAAAGTTGGAGCAGAAAAGCTGGGCAACAGAGAATCGACTTTACTTTCATCAGAAGGTGTTTTTTTCTTTCATTTTGAACGAACTAAATCAACTAAACACACCTTTTTCAAAAAAACTAAAGGAGTCGTTCATTCGACGCATAACAGAGAGAAGAAATGAGAACTTGACTGGCCTCATACAATACCTCAATAGTGGAAAGAATTATAAAAAGGTCGCAACTTTCGCAAGTGACAGAAGTTTGCCAGCCTTACCAACCAAGTCTATGTTAATTTCATCGCAAGCATGTTAGATCGCCTTTTTGGAGTACCTGCTGATTCTACCTCTAGTGAGACAGATGAAGATAATGATGTGCAAGAATCAGCTGTCCCTCAGTCATCTTCGATGACTCTAGCTGAAAGGCTTGATGCAGCTATTAAAGCAGCCGAGGTAGAGAAATCAAGAACACTAGACAGCAAAGCAAGCGCTGCAAAGCACCTTAAAAAGGAACTAGCGATCTTCGAGGCTACGGGCGAAAAAACGCAGAACATCTTCTTCTCTTGAATGCATTAAAGACGATTCCACCCACGTCAATAGAATCGGAAAGGGCATTCTCAGCAGCAGGACTTTTCGTGACTAAAATGAGAACAAGATTGAGTGATCGAAGTATTGACCATCTTTGTTTTTTGAAATCGTACTATAAAAATTCACAGTGATAATTTTTTTGGTTGAATTCATTGAAGTTCTTTGCAATTTGAAGGTAATTTTTATTTTTTCTTTAAATTTTCTAAGCAATTCAAAGGCAATTTTTTTTTCGTTGTATTCATTAAGTTTTCAATGAAACGGAGCAATTTTTTTATTTGTGAAAATTTTCTGTAATTCAAAAGTATTTTTTTTAATACATATTTTTCACAGCAATATTATTTTATTTTGCCCATCATGGAGATTGCAGAACTTATTAAATGACTATAAAAAAAAATAAAAAATAATTATACCCCCTCTTTTCTAGGTTAATTTATTTTATAATATATTTTAAATATAATTAATTATATCCCGGGATTTCCCGGGATCCCGGGAAGGGAATCATTTTTATCCCGGAATCCCGGGATAAGCAAAAGGCCGGGAAATGAGAAACCCTATTATTGATAATATCCAACATACGTTAGCTTACAGATTAAAAAATTAATTAGTAAGAAATTTATTAAAATTATTGATTATCTGTTTGAGAGATTATTATTATATTATTTCGAGATATTTCTTTAATAATTAATAGTTAATGGTGCTTTGTTTAAAAACAGTCAGTGATGAGTCGCCGCGTGTTTCAATTGCCTGCAATTAAGATTTTAACTTTTTTATGATCATATATCGCCTTCGCTAAAATTAAAGTTGGTTTAAAGGCGTTTCGGTGATTTTTAAGTGACAAGAAAGTTATGAATCCTCTTTTCTATAATTTATGTAGGTTAAGACTTTTGGGGGGCACAAATTAAAAGATCGTTGCCTATAAACGAAGTATATCTGGGGTCGGGGGTTTGACTCCCAATCGTGATGGTTAATAATAATCCAGGAGTTAGCGTAGTGGCGGCATTCATCTGGTCTGAGCCCCGTGCCAGTTTCTGGCTTTCCCCATTACTTATTATTATTATTATTATTATTAGCAGGGGCTCGTAGTTTGTAGGGATTTATAGTTTTTCCGATAAAGGAATGAACTTCTTTAATGAAATCTTTTAATGACTGTATGTAGATGGAGGGAGCCTCATTTGCGTTGCCGTATTAAGTGATATGAGCCTTTCATGAAGTAATTTGTATCTGTCTTAAAATTATTTAGAGACGTCTCGTTAAGTCTTCTGAACTTGAATTTATTAGTAACTGAGATCACGGAAGGTTTTAAAGATCAAGAGTAATACAAACGGGATAGTGATCCATAAATATATTCATTATTACATAAGAGATAATTACGCTATACGAGAGTTTGTTCAAGTGTGATTAATTAATTTAGCGGATCCATCGCAATCCGAGTTAAATGTGATAAAATTTTGGAGGAAATTTCGACATTGCGGATAAATGTACGTGAACCCTCAGTTTTCTTTAAAGTAATATTCATATTGTTTAGTATATCAAATATTGGGCTCTATGATTCACTTTATTTGAAATTTAACGATTATGATCTTTATTAAATTGCTCTAATGGGAGTCTTCTAGTACTCTATAAAGGGTCGACGATGAATGACAACAACTGTACTTCCAATTTCGCACCTCCACATTAAGCTCGATTTCCCAAGTTTTCGACAGTTCTATCCGAAAGATGAGAGAGAGAGTTTTGGTTGGCAGTAAAGGAATCGGAGCAAAATATAGACATGCCCAAACCACATGCGTTTCCGTATAAGCGTAAAATGCTTTACAATTATATTAATTATGGCTGTTAGATTCTTCAGTGAGGTAAAGTGCTGCGAAAACAATAATTGTAATTTAATCTTCAATGCAATAAATTTTAAAGCCGCAAGGAATTCATTGAGATTTGTTGCGGAATTATTAATATTTATCATTACTATTTAATTTATTATTCAATTCCCCCCAGTATATGAATGCGTTTTAAGTGCAATAACGGCACTTAATTAAATAAGATGGAAAACTGGGGTGGAGGCAATAAAACGTGAAACTAGGCGATAGTGAGTCTCGAACTTGCGACGTGTCGCGTGGTTTCAGAATCAGCGCTTCTACCGATCACCCCATCCAGAAGCCCCCCCCCCCCCCATTAAAAAAAAAAAACCAGATTCGTTCAAACGAGGTCAATATTCACGCTGTCTGATCATGTTCCAGGCCTTTCCCCTTTCTATTTTTCAATGCAGTTTTTAAATTCAAGTAAAACACATTCCATTCAATAATTATTATTAATAAGTAAGTCTAATTGATTTGAATCACTATTCGGTGGTATAAGGTTAAACTTTCTGTAAAAAAAACACTTTAAAATTTAGGGAATTTCTCTTGTTCCTGTTTAAAATGAATGTTTAATGACGATATTAAAACCATTCAATTCCACCAACAGTGCCCAGCTCAAATCGGCTCCAAGATCTGGTGCATACATACACCCATATATTAACTGACATATTTACAGTACAAATACATATATTATATATATATATATATATATATATATATATAGAGAGAGAGAGAGAGAGAGAGAGAGAGAGAGAGAGAGAGAGAGAGAGACACACACACACACACACACACGCATTCGAACGTACAGTTATAAATACATATACATACACATGTAAAGTTGCAAAAAAAAGTTCGCCGAAAAAATAATAATAAAACAAACTATTGGCTCAGAAATAAATAATCTGATCCCACGCCTTCGCTTTTTTATGAATGGTTATGAAATACACTGGTTTTTCGTAATAAGTTCATTTTCACGCATTAAAAAAAGAAAAAGTAAGCAGTAGCTGCCCGCGCGCATTGCCCCCCCACCCTTCTTTCAGGGGGATGTAAGAAAGAATTAAAATATACTTAAAATTTACCATGAATTGTATCAGAAAATACAACTGCAAATACGTTTTAAGATTCTGCGTGATTTAATTAATCATTGTTTGCACATTTCCTTTTATTTAATAAACAAAACCAATTCATAACCAATTCATAACCAATTCATAACCAATTCACCCAGATCACCTGAAGTGAGAATTCTCGATAAATCAGTGAAATTACTATTTTAACTTTTTTATATGCGGAGTTATACAAATATTCTTTATAGCGTAGCATTTATCATATTATTTATCAGTATTAACATACTTTTCGGTATAAAGAGTCAAGCGAAACGAAATATAGATTCAGTAAAAACGTGGCAACAACGCTTCTTCAAACGAAAAGAATATATTTTCTATTTGCTCTACCGCTACTGTAAAGATCTGTAAAATGACAACGTTTGCTCGAAATCTTAATTCATTTTGAACTATTTGGGGATATAGTGATATAACACGTAACATATGGCATACATACGGGTGTTCAACCTTTTGGGGAACTGAGTTACTTTTAAACTCTAGTCAGGAAGAGTGATTTACCTAGTCCTGCTCGTACCCAACTGCCTTCCACCCATCCTCACCTTTTCCCACTCTATACCTTACAGTTAGTTATGAATTCAATTGGTTATGAATTATCAATCGTTACGTGCATTTGAGTTGATATTTGTTTCGTTGTTATGATTATTTTCTATAGTTATTGCAATTTTGAGGAAATACCCATTTCTTCTCTGCGATCGACTCAGAAATGCTTGACGATCGAACAGTCGATCGCGACCGACCGGTTAGGCACAGCATGAAGTTGCAATTCATATAATGTGGAATATTCAATACTCAATTAAATTGAGTGTGTGTGTGTGTGTGTGTGTGTGTGTGTGTGTGTGTGTGTGTGTGTAATTAGGGATTATTCACCTTTTTGTAAGTAACCTGTAGCACACACACACACACACACACACACACACACACACATGCTGTGCACTGTCAGAGAAATCTGTAACAATCAAGGCTGATTCTTCTTGGATGAGATCTTGGTGCGAGGGAATATTGTAAAATTTATCTAATTTTTCACCTAACAGCATGGTAGTCTTTGGCCTGCAGCGATGAAATGATGCCTTTGGGTTTTGTTTACTAACTTACAGAAAAAAATTTATGAATTAATTTAATGTAGCGTAGCGTTTCATTCTTTCTTTTATTATACAATTTCCTCTAATTGGGTAAGCGAGAGATGTTTATACGCATGGAGCGAAAGAACTCCAAAGTTTTTAGGAATTATTTTGTAATTTGCCCATACATTTTGTATAATACAGGGTGTTCATAAAGTCACGCAAGTAAATATGCATGTACAGTTCACCATATTCACTTGCGTGACTTTATGAACACCCTGTACTCTATAACAAGCTTAAAAGATATTTGGAAAATCGTCCTTAAAACATAAAGTGCTTAAAGTTGGCAACTCTCATTTTTCATAGGCCCGAAAGCCTATAAATTTAATTATAATTAAATACAAGCACATGAGGTATGTCTTTATTATTATTGTGTTGTACAGTATGTATACTAGTTGCTGTGATTTTATTTACTGAAAATATTCAGGAATTATAGAATGGAGAGGAAGGGAGATGGAATTTATAAGACATGGTAGAAGGATAGTGTGATAGATGATAATCCTACATCTGAAGTTATGTTAGTAAAAAAATAAAAATAAACTATATAGTGTTAACTAATAATTAATAATAACTTAGGAGCAAAGATAATATGACAAATGAGATTCAGAAATTAATCATAATGGTTGTAGTTTAATTTTGGCAAACATACGAGTATATTTCGTTGTTCGGTGCTCTTCCAATACGTGCTCTACCGTAAAATTTACTTTCCAATATGTGCTAACTAACGAAAATATCACGACCTAACCTAACCAATCGTTAGGTCAATTGTACGCCCTTGACGATTGGTTAGGTTAGGTCGTGATATTTTCGTTAGTTAGCACATATTGGAATGTAAATTTTACGGTAGAGCACGTATTGGAAGAGCACCCGTTGTTCTTTAACCCTTAAACCCTATCAGGGATACTGGTGTACCCCAGTACTCCGGGTATTGCCAGCGTAATTTTTATAATGGGTTGAGATTAAGGGTTAATCAATTATATAATAACTTCGGCGAAAGAACTCTGGGTATGAACATATATTAAAACATGGACGCATTAATTTTAAGTCACATATAATTACAATCGCCATCTCGGAGCTTTTAAATATTTAGATTACATATAATACGGTGGCCAAGACAATATCAGGAACGCGTTATTCCTTATCTTAGATTATTGTAAGGTAGCTGTGTTTAATAAGTGTTAATGAAATAGATGTCACGCAAATTGACAGCAAATTCATATCGAATGGTTATCTCGACATGAAAAGGTGTATTTATAGAAAACCTTTCCAAAAACTTCCCTGGCTTTAATATTTTGTCAACAAAGATAATAAACAAAAAATATATTTTCTTCATTTGAAGAAGCAGTGTTCCTACGTCTTACTAAAGCCGTATTTCGTCACGTGTTATTTCTCTGTTTTAAATAATATTCGTATAGCTCTCCACATAAAAAGTTTAGATAGTGAATTCATTGATTTGTCTGGAGTATTTTCAACTCTGGAAGAAGGGTAGGGTTGCGGTTCGAGGGTAGGTTATCAATTATATCTGTTTGTTAATAAAATCTAGCGTGCAAGCAATGGTTCATTTATTTAAAAGGTTGAAACATATTTACGTGAAACGATGAAAGGGAAATTTTAAATATAAATTCTAACTGACACTCCCTGGGAGGGGGGAATGGGGTAAACTGTTTGCTTCCTATTTTAATATTTTTTGCACATTTTTTTTATTGTGGACAGGAAAAATCAGTGTATTTAGTAACCAATCATAAAAAAGATGAAGGCATGATATACGGCTATGTTGAGACAAATGTCTTTTTTAACTTTTCTCAGCAAGAGACTGTTTCAACTAGAATATTACCTGCCCCATAACATGTGCACACACACACACACACACACACACACACACACATATATATATATATATATAAAAGAGAGAGAGAGAGAGAGAGAGAGCGGATGGAAACAGGTTGAGAAAATAAAAAAAAATTATGGCTTGTAAAATTTGATGAATTTATATTTCTGGTTTTTTTCTGGAGACTTTCTAAAGTTTTAAAGGTTTCGGTCTCTTGCTCGAGGCTATTACAGAGGTTGGGTCCAGTGGAGTATAAAAATCTGTAATTGAGTAAATTAGAGTATAATTTGGTTTTCTGATGAATGTATTTGATTATCTTGTGTCGAAACGCTGTTGGATTTACGATGCTAGCTAGTATTTTGTTTTGGACAATTTTAGTTTGAGAAACGTTTAATCGTGAAACATTATGTTGACACTTTCATTATCGTTGTTTTATTTATAAATTTTCCTAATTATTCGTTTTGGTATGACCACCAATTGAATATTGTCATACACTCCCGTAGGCGTTAATGATGTACTGTAAATGTCGGTATACCATAGTGTACTATATAGATTTTAGGACTTTTTTGGGTAGTGCTGCACCTACTTTTGTAATAATGTATGCAACTTTGATTAATTTGTTGCATGGACCATGAATGTGGCCTTTTAATGACAAGTTTTTCGTCAAGAGCAATTCCCAGAAGTTTGGCTGATGGCACATATTTTAAGATTTATATATATCTACAGGGTGGTGCAAAAGTAGGTGTACAGTTAGCTATTATTACTACTGTATACCTACATTTGCACACCTTATATATATATATATATATATATATATATATATATATATATATATATGTGTGTGTGTGTGTGTGTGTGTGTGTGTGTGTGTGTGTGTGTGTGTGTGTGTGTGTGGAAACAAAGAACAGTGGAAAACGGAAGAAACGGAGAAAGACGAAATAGAAAAAAATCAAATACCGTCACAAAACGAGGCCGAAAACTCACAGGCGACAAAGAGTGTAAAGACAACACACAGCATAAGGGCAACGAAGGACACAAACACAACTAGCACAAATAGCACAAATAGGACAAGACAAGAGGGCAGTCAAGAAAACGAAGTAAAACTGTCCCCCAATAAGGAGCAAAAAACAAAAGCCAAGAGTAAATATGGGGAAGGAATTATATGCAGGTAATATACAAGGTGTACATAAAGTCAGGATCTATTTTTGTGAAGCATTTGGAAATTATATGGAATTCAATCATAAAATGATAAAGTGGTAACATTTATTAAATAATTAAGAGTAGGATTCGACGTGACGCCCATCAGTATCCCTGCACAGCTCAAATCGTTCCGCAGCATTTCTAAACACATTCTGGAGCATTTGCAGGGTTATGTTATCTGCAGCAGTTCGTATACGTGTACGTAAGTTTTCAAGACTCGTAATCTTCGTCTGATAGACGTGCGATTTGATAAAGCCCCATGCAAAGAAATCTAAAGGGGTTAAATCTGGTGATCTCGCTGGCCAAGGTCTGTTGCTTCCGCGTCCGATCCAGCGATTTGGAAAACGTCCATTTAGATAATCCTGAACAATTTTGGCATAGTGACAAGGAGCACCATCATGTTGATAGACGACAGTACTAACAATCCTATCCCCGTCGTCTATCAACATGATGGTGCTCCTTGTCACTATGCCAAAATTGTTCAGGATTATCTAAATGGACGTTTTCCAAATCGCTGGATCGGACGCGGAAGCAACAGACCTTGGCCAGCGAGATCACCAGATTTAACCCCTTTAGATTTCTTTGCATGGGGCTTTATCAAATCGCACGTCTATCAGACGAAGATTACGAGTCTTGAAAACTTACGTACACGTATACGAACTGCTGCAGATAACATAACCCTGCAAATGCTCCAGAATGTGTTTAGAAATGCTGCGGAACGATTTGAGCTGTGCAGGGATACTGATGGGCGTCACGTCGAATCCTACTCTTAATTATTTAATAAATGTTACCACTTTATCATTTTATGATTGAATTCCATATAATTTCCAAGTGCTTCACAAAAATAGATCCTGACTTTATGTACACCCTGTATAAAAGATAATTGCAGATTTAAAAGAGGACAATGTATATATGAACATCCCCCAATATGCAATTTTTTCTATAATAATGGTCATTGTAAATTTGGAGACGGATGTAAATTCTACCACCCGGACATTTGCAGGACTTACGCAAAATATGGAACCTGCAAATTCGGGAAAAATTTTACTATCAACATCTCCCGACGGACTCAACGAACAAATGAAAAAGTTTAAATGACAATAGGAATAAAAATAACAATAGGAACAACAATAGGAACACAATAAGCGAACAAGAAAATTTTTTCAACATCGCAGACACCTTACGGATGCTAAATGTCATCCACATGCAGTTGACACAGCTGGAAACCCCCGAGCCAAATCGCTACCGGGCAAGAAGCTACCAATACAAGTAGGCGGAAACGGATCTCTTTCGGAGGATCATAGGGCAGTGAATCAAGCGATATCGAAGGAAAACGAACTTGAAATGCACAAGAGGCAACGAAAAACAGAGAACATAAAAATTGTCCTGGCTAATATTCAAGGAATAAGACCAAACCAATCACTCAATAAGGTTTCGTACCTGAAAGGATTTATGGACGAAACAAGGGCGGACATCGCATGCCTCACAGAAACTCATCTTAAAGATTGCCAAAGAAATTGTGAAAATTGCGAACATTGTATTGATAAGAAAGAGATAAATATAGAGGGCTTCAACTTACTAAGAGCGGATAGAACGACGAGACGGAAAGGTGGCTGTGCTATATATGTACAGGAAGGTCATATGACAGAGACGATAATAAGTAAATCAAACAGCTATGTGGAACTCCTAGCAGTGAAAATAGAAAAACTAAACTTGACCTCCAAGCACTTCAACCGAAAAATTCTCGGAGACCATTGATGACATCAGAAAGCTAATAAAGGCCATAAACCCTCCATCCCCCAATATAATGATCTACGGAGACTTTAACTTCCCATTTATAAAATACAAAAAGGTGGATAGGAATATATATATTCACCAGGACAAGGGGGGCACAAGAGAAGACCAGGAGCAAGCAAAAATGTTGATGGCTCTCACAAATTACTTTATGCTGACACAGGAGATAACAGAAAATACCAGAAAAAATAACTGCCTGGATCTGGTATTCACGAATAACACGAACTTGATTGCTGATATAAAAATAACCCCAACCATTATCTCAGACCACAACTTAATCGAGATATCAACAAATATGACGACAGCATTAAAAGACAATACACATATTGTGGAAAGAAGTAAATTCGGGGCCTTTAACTTAAACTCGAAGACTATAAATTGGGAAGCAATCAGATCGCACATGGCCTAAATAGAATGAAGAACAATTTTCGAGAATAAAACAACTGAAGAAATGCTAACAACCTTGGAGGAAAAAACGCTGAGAATTTTAGAAAAATATGCTCCAAAATCACAGCCAAAAGGAAAAAGGAGCTGGCTAGAGAGGCAAAAGAGAAGACTATTCCGCAAAAGAAACAGAGTGGAGGCGAAGTTAGGTAACTGCGGAGATAATGACAGGAAAGCAATAAAAGAAAAACTGGAGGGTATCGATAGGGAAATACAAGCCCTGATTAAGGACCATACAGAGAGGGAAGAGGAAAAGGCAGTAGAAGCAATAAAGAAAAATGCAAACTACTTCTATAGCTATGCAAAAAGGTAAACAAAAACGCGCGCCGCTATTGGGCCCTTAAGGACGGGAAATAATGAACTAACCGACGATCCAAAAGAAATATTTGATACATTGAGAGCTCAATATGAATCAGTTTTCAGTACCCCAAAAAGTGACAAAGCGATACCTGACATAAATGCATTCTTTGAAGAGGTAATTGCAAGGAGAGTATATAACAGACTTTGATTTTACACCAGAAGATGTAGCGAGAGCTATAGGACAAATGAAACCACATTCAGCTGCAGGTCCGGACAATTGGAACGCATTATTGATTAAAAACTGTAAAAATGAAATAGCTACACCTTTATACTGGATATGGAGAAGATCCCTAGACACTGGGGAAATACCGAGCATCTTGAAAAGAGCAAACATTGTCCCTATATATAAGGGAGGGGACAGATTTCAAGCAAAGAACTATAGACCAGTGTCATTGACGTCCCACCTCACCAAAGTATTTGAAAGAATAGTTAGAGAGAAAATTTATGATTTCCTGGAGACACGGGAAAGATTCAACGAAAATCAGATGGATTCCGATTAGGTAGATCATGCCTATTACAACTAATAGAACACTACAACAATATCCTACATGCATTGGAAGACAATGACAACTACGATGTTATATACACAGATTTTGCTAAAGCTTTCGATAAATGTAACCATGGTATAATAGCACATAAAATTAAATATATGGGAATAACAGGCAAAGTGGGAAAATGGATCTACAACTTCCGTAGAGATCGTCTGTAGGTCGTCAAAATTCAAGGTATATCATCATCAGAATCGGAAGTACGCAGCTCAGTACCACAAGGGACAGTACTGGCCCCACTCCTGCTCATTATCATGTTAACAGACATAGACAGCGGAGTAAACAGCAACAGTATAGTAACATCCTTTGCAGACGATACAAAGATCAGCAGAAAAATCAGCGATGTACATCACGTGGAGGCCTTGCAGAGGGACACGAACAAAATATACAAATGGTCAGAAGAAAACAACATGTCATTCAACGCCGAGAAATTTCAGCTCTTGAGATATGGTAGAAAAGAAGAACTTAAACAGACTGCATATTATGCTCCAGATAGACAGGAAATTCAGAGAAGCACGAAAGCGATTGATCTCGGGATAATAATGACAGATGATGCGAAATTCGAAACACAAAATCAGATAGCGATAAATAAAGCAAAAAGAGCCGCCGGACAGGTACTAAGAACGTTCAAGAGAAGGGACAGGACAGTAATGATTCCCCTGCTAAAAACACTGATTATACCAAAACTTGAATACTGCTCAGTTTTGACGTCCCCATATAAAAAGGAAGAAACTAATAAACTAGAAGAAACGCAAAGGCATTTCACAGCCAAGATTGATGGCTGCAAAGAACTCAACTACTGGGAAAGACTACGTAAACTAAATCTGTACTCACTGGAAAGAAGAAGAGAGAGGTACATCATAATCTACATATGGAAAATGATCGAAAAACTGGTACCAAACCTAAAACTAAACCCAATTACCATTCAAACAACGCTGGAAAATAGGAAAGGCAGAATGTGTAGTGTTCCCAAATTAAAGGCCCGACAAGGGACCTCCTCAACCCTGAAGGAAAATAGCTTGGTTGTCAGGGGGCCAAGACTTTTCAACCAGCTTCCTAAGGACCTCAGAAACGTAACGGGGGTCAAAGTTGAAGTCTTCAAGAAAAGACTGGATGCCTGGCTCAGGACAGTACCAGATGAACAGGGCGTGCCTGGCTATGTACGGTGGAGAGCGCAAGAAAGCAACTCGCTCCTCCACCAGGCCAGACCTAGAGGCGGGGCCACCAGCTTGACCTCAGTGTGAAGAGAGACCAACACACGAAACAACATAAGGTTCATAAGGTATATACAGAAAGGGTCAACAAGCCTGACGTCAGTGAAATGAAGAATCATCACACGGAACATCTGAAAGGTTGAAATGTTATATATATATATATTAGTGGTGGACCGGATATCCGCATCATTTTTAACATCCGCATCAGCACTTCTGACTGCGGATGTTATGCGGATATGACCTCTAATAAATTATGCAATTTACAATTAAATTAGCTTATAAAGTAGCTTATAAGGCCCAGTCATGCACAGTTCAGTCATGCACAAACAAATATATAAACCTCAAAATATCATATAAATACGTGGTAACACAGAAAATTGAATGAAACTTGTTTCATTGAATTTTCTGTGGCTGAAACTCTTGAGAAAGTTATTATTTTTATCATAATGAAAACATTAATATTAATTTTAATTCTTATATATTGCCTGCCATAATAGTAGTCTAATATCACGAAATTTGAAAAATTATGTCATATATTCATAATTCCATATTATATTGATAGATTAATTAAATATCCGCATCCGCATCCGCGGATATTGAAATTAAAAATCCGCATCCGCAGATGTTGAAAAACTGACATCCGGTCCACCACTAATATATATATATATATATTAATATGAAAAATTATTTCACGAAAGTGACACGTGAAAAATATTTATGATGAATAAAACCACGAAGGGAAAAGAAACACAAAGGGGTGCTCAAGCGCTTTCGTCTAATGACATCCTCAGGAACACTGGAGTGAAAGGACAGATCAAGGCAATATATAGGTTACAAAAATAAACATACATACATATTCATATATATTATAACACATATATATACGTAATATATTATACATATACATATAATATATATATATATATATATATATATACACATATATATAGTAAGCATAGAAAAAATTGTGGGAGGAGCAAACACATTTGTATGGGAAATTGACACTTTTAGCACTTCGGCCGACATTCAATATAAATTCAAATGGCTTGTTTATGAAACAGGTCACAAAAGAATAAAGAAATAAAAATAAATATAAATATAAATTGAGGAAAAAAAAAAAAAAAATTAATTACAAAATAGTGCCTTAGTGATATATATGTCACAGCCTAAATAACCATAAAGAAATAAACCAACAAATAAAAAACCACAAATATATATATACACATATATATATATATATATATATATATATATATATACACACATACACACATATACATATATATAGTAAGTAAAGAAAAATTGTGGGAGGAGCAAACACATTTGTATGGGAAAATTACACTTTTAGCACTTTGGCCGACATTCAATATAAATTCAAATGGCTTGTTTATGGAACAGGTCACAAAAGAATAAAGAAATAAAAATAAATATAAATATAAATAGGGGAAAAAAAAAAAAAAAAAATTACAAAATAATGCCTTAGTGATATATATGTCACAGCCTAAATAACCATAAAGAAATAAACCAACAGATAAAAAACCAAAAATTGTAAGTGGAGTCTACAAATTCAAGCTCAAAAGGGAAGTTTACAATCAATTTAATAGATGATGCCAAATTGATATATATGTCACAAAGAAATAAAGAAATAAACCAAAAAAAAATAAAAAATTAAAAAATAATAAAAAATAATAATAATAAATTGAAAAATAAATTTTAAGAGAGGCACACCAATTTATAAGAGAAAAATTACCAAAGGTTTTTTAGTTATTGTCTGAATCATGCATACTATGGTCACAAACGAATAAAAAAGTACAAGTAAATATAAATTGGAAAACAAAATGATGCCTAGATGATATATAAAGAACCATAAAAATATATACAACATATATAAGGTATATATACGAAATATAAACGCAATATATACAGAATATATATATATATATATATGCATAAGGGAAAAAATTACCAAAGGTTTGTTTTTATAATTATTGTCTGAAAAAACGGTAGGTCACAAAAGAATAAAGAAATAAAAATAAATATAAATTGAAAAAATTACAAATAATACAACTACACATGTATACCCGCATAACCAAATATATATACATATACATACATATATACAAACACACACACACACACACACATATATATATATATATACACATACAAGCTTGACCTTCGCGAAATGAGAAATCATCGCGCGGAACCTTTGTAAGGTTGTAAGGTAAGGTAAGGTACATACACATATAACATATATATATATAACATATATATACACATACTGTACATACATACATATACATATACACACATACATACATACATATACATATACACACATATACATACACACATTTAACTGCAATGACCACGCACATACTCACATACACATACATACATACACATACACGCATACAGCAAAAAATTGAAGAATAAAATTGTAAGAGAAACCTACAGATTTTATAAGGAAACAAAGACAAAAACAAATTTTTACCAAAGATTTAACAACCTGCCCTTTTTGTTTAAATCCATTCTGAAGGAATTCAGAGCAACGGGATCGAGTTGAAACAGACCTTTACTCATGTTAAGGTTATTTGTAAGTTGAATTATAGCCGACTCAAGAATATTTCTATTAACAATGTTGCTAGAGTGAAACAAAACTGAAGCATTATTCCAATCAATACAATGGGATAACTCTGACAAATGGACAAAAAGGGCACTGGACAACTGTCCCGTTCTAACGGAATATTGATGCTGTTTTACATGCGTTTGCAAATCCTTTCCCGTCTGACCTATGTAAAAGGAATCACATTGCTTACACCCAATTTTATAGATAATGCCTAAATTATTGGTAGGGCTATTTTTTACTATGATGTTTTTCACAATATTGCTTGACTTTCTCGCCCGAGAATTACATAATTATGATCTACCATTACCTGCACACACTGTTTTGGAACTTATTAAGCTTTGTATCAAGGATTGTAAATTCACTTCCAATGGCGAGCATTATCAACAAGTTTTTGGGATGGCCATGGGCAACCCTTTGTCGCCCCTTCTCT
>JAJOZX010000037.1:1812500-2240000 GCA_023014485.1 Bathynomus jamesi
ACTGCTTTCAGGCTTCTCTGCGACGAATCAATAAAGAGGCGCCACTCAGATGCCACATACGTCTGAGATATGGCTGTAAATAGTCCATTGATGTCATGGCAATAACAGAGAGGACCGTCTACTGAAAAGAATGCTGTTAATTCAAAATTCCGCTTTCGGTAGTAACTAATACGAACATTGTTTTCAAGTAAATTGTTCTCCTTTAGTCTTGAGGCAAGAAGCTCTGATTTCTCTTTAGACAGCGATAAGTCTCTAACAAGATCATTCAACTGTCCTTGGGTTAACTTTTTAGGCTCTAAATGTCTACCTTCAAAAGTGTACTCTGGTTCTGTAGATGGTCCGGAAACGCCAGTTGCACCTTCATCACTTTCCATGTCATCTATGATAGAATCTAGCCTATCACTTGGGGGAATTGGAATGGGCAATGTTTCATCATGTTTTACTGGTCTACGTGCTGAATCCAAGTTTGGATATACAATCTGGTGTTTGTTCTTGGCAGAAAACCCCATTAAGTTCACACTACAAAAATAACAGTCTTCATGATGATCTCTCGGCTCCCTCCATATCATGGGTATGGCAAATGGCATTGAAGCTTTCTTTTTGTTAAGCCAATCACGTAATCCATTTGAACAGCCAGAACAGATTTGATGTGGCGCCCATGGTTTATCTTGGTCACCTAGATGGCAACCAAAGTATAGCTTGTATATTTTCTTAATGTCGGTTGTAATACTTCGTCGCTGTGTTTTAGTTGTGAACTGGCCGCATACGAAACAGAACTTGTCGGGGTCATTCTTACATTGTCGAGGCATGTTGACTGACCTGAGCAAACTATAAATTCAAAAAAAATGTACACCAACTTGACACAACAAGTTCTTGACTGGACTGATCTTTTGACACACAAAGCACGGCGTTGTTGCCTGAATCACAATGCTGCTAGACGTAAAAGCTCACACCTGAAATACATAAGATGTATAATTAAGATAATTGAAATAAATAAGATGAATAAACTAAAAAAACACAATAAAATAAACACAATCAAATGTTGAAATATTAGTATTTTGCCTATTTAAAATGGTTAAATCTGTGTAGTTATATATATGCCTTCATCTTGAAAACTATACGTGCTAGAAAAATTCTGAATGCAGTTTTGGAATCAGCGTAAAAAATGCTATCCAGCCAACACAAATGTTACTCTGATGAAAAATCTTTGTTGACCAGTATAATCAAGGAGTTAGCGCAATGGACTGTATTCGTCTGGCCTGACCGCTGTACCAGTTTCTGGCACTCTTCACGGATTATTATTATTAATACAGTTCCAAGATTTAATACCATTCATCGGATAGAAAGAAAGATTCATTTGTCCTTCTTTACAGATGTAATCTAAAATTTAAAATACGTCTCGCGTAATAATTATGATCCACTTTATGTCATTTATCTAACAAAGGTGACTGATGATTCGCGAGTTTATACACAAATATAATTTAAGTTTGTAGATATGATCGATCACTGGGAATTTCAAATGTTTTTTAAATATATACATTACAGAGTCACTTAACTGCGTTATATTCCTAATTCTGTAAATTAGGAAAAGATGCATTTTGTCGCTAAGTTGCTGAAGGCAATCCTCATTTTCAAACAAGAATGTGAATATTTATTATTAAGTTAAAGAATATTCCATAAAACGATTTAAGAATTGTCATAATTAGACAGAACGTATACAGGGTGTCCATAAATGTTTACTATGAAAACAGTATGCTCTCATGTTTTAATGACGAATCTTACATCCGTTTTCTTTTTACAGGTGATCTCGTACACGCATAGAGTTTCTGTGCTGGTGTGTTTCGTCTACCGCATTCGCCGCTAGGAGCGCTGTAGTCGCTGTTCAGTTAAGATGGCGTCTGTGACAGAGAAGGCACAATGTGTTGTGTGGCTTGCAGAAACAAAATCTCCTGTCAGTGTTCAGCGAAGGTTCAGAACAAAGTATGGAAAGAATCCACCTGATGTGAAGTTAATTAAGTCGTGGATGAAAAAATTCTTGGAAACTGGAAACGTGGAAAAGGGAAAGAGCAGTGGTAGACCATCAGTTTCCGATGGGACGGTGGAAAACATTCAGACGGCTTTCACACCAATTACGCCATCCCCCAGCTGCAGGACAGGCAGCCAACTGTCATCTTCCAACAAGATGGGGCACCCCCTCATTGGGCGCATGTTGTTCATGAAACTCTCGACGCAACATTTCCAAATCGATGGATTGGCAGGGACAGGCCAATCCCATGGCCCCCAAGATCACCAGACATTACCCCGCTGGATTTCTTTCTCTGGGGTCATGTTAAAGATTTGGTTTATGCAACAGTTGTTCCAGATATCAGGACATTACGAGAACGCATTACGGAGGCAATTGCAACAGTTAACCCACAAATGTTGGAAAATGTGTGGCATGAGTGTGAATACCTGTTTAGACATTTTACGTGCCACTAGGGGTGCACATGTGGAAGCTTATTAAGTTCATTACCTATGTATCAAAACTTTGTATGTTTATCTACTTATGATTAAAATTGTGTTTGAATACGAGTGTTTATTTAAAAGTTATAGCATGCTTTAATCAGGGTAATCATTTATGGACACCCTATATTATTTCACTAACTGTTAGATAAATAGAAATAAATAGATAAATAGAAATAGAAATAAATAGAAATAAATAGATAAATTGAATCTAAAATCACGCTGCAGAAATAAACCTCGATGATGTTGGGGTTAGCACCGCTGACAGGGGTTGGAGTTAGCATCGCTACACGGCCCCGGACTTGATTCCCTGCGAGGGCAGGCGCACTCAGCTCACTCATCTGTTCGTAAATAAGTTCATAAATGAATACCATAGGTATAGCCTAGTGGCTAAGACAGTGGGCTGCTGATCGGGAAGTCATGAGATCTCGTACAGGAGAGGAGTTTGTAATTTCTGACTTCCTTGGAAGGGTCGTAGTTCGTAGTCTACGTTAAGCTGTAAATCTGAGGTGGACCACTGGACCAACAAGCTTAACCTTCATATATATATATATATATATTAGTGGTGCACCGATTAATCGGTATCGGCACCTGGCATGCCGATTAATCGGCATGCAAGGTGCCGATACCGATTAATCGGTGCACCACTAATATATATATATATATATATATATACACACAGGGTGTTTCAGGAGGAAAGGTCAATACTTCGGGAGGTGATAGTATCGGTCATTGTGAAAAAAAAAGTTCATATGAACATGTGTCTAATTCTGAATGGTTACGGAGATAGAGCGGTTTGAATCTGATGCGCGCGCAGCTCTTCCTCCCCTTCCCTCCCCTATAACCTTGAACCATGTAAGCTGTAATGTAAGCATGTAACAAATTTGTCATTTCTGTATCTGATACCATCCAAAATGCCAATGTTTAAACATTAAATGTTAGAAACAGTAATTGGTTTCTCTTTCTTGATTACCATTAACAATGCTTTTGTATTTGTAGATTCAAACAGCTCTATCTCCGTAACCATTCAGAATTAGACACATGTTCATATGAACTTTTTTTCTCACAATGACCGATACTATCACCTCCCGAAGTATTGACCTTTCCTCTTGAAACACCCTGTATATATATATATATATGTTACACACACCGTGCGTGTCTGTGTATAACATAAAAGTTTCTCAGGGGACCATTGTGAATTGTAACATATACAGTATATATATATATATATATATATATATATATATATATATATATATATATATATATAGTTTTATAGATTTTTACAACTATGTGCGATGGAGATTGCAAGAGAGTAACTCGCTCCTTCACCAGGCTAGGCCTAGAGGTGGGGCCACCAGCTTGACCTTCGTGTGAAGAAAGACTAACGCATGGAACTGCTACGAGGTTACGAGGTTCGATTAAATTATAATTGACTTTCAAACAAAGATCATCACGTAAGAGCTTAGTTTTGAAGGATTATACCATTTCGTTTTATTAAAACATAATTAATTTATTAGCATTACACAAATCAGTAAGAGACTACATTAAGATCGGATGATACCAGATTTATCGTCGTGTTCAGCTATTGGTATGTCTTCTCACAAAATAAAAAACTACATCGTCCGCATACGAAATTAGTTTTGAGTTTTGTATTATACTACGGGCTAGTCAATTATGTATTAACAAGAACAAGGGCCCGAGCGCAGAACCCTGCGGGACCCCAACATGCGGAGATCTATACCTCGAGTTCGACTCTTCACCTTCCACCACTATACATATACCCTCTGACTTCGCCGAGAATATAAGATGCAAATATATTGTGTGTGAGAGAAATACCTTTCAAGCCAAAGCATTTTAAATTTTTAAGAATACAATTTTAGGATCATTTTGATGAAAAGGATTTTGGGAATTTGTAAATACGAGTATCACAAATCGGTTTTTAATAGATTATTTCGTTTA
Source organism: Bathynomus jamesi (assembly GCA_023014485.1). NCBI lineage: Eukaryota > Metazoa > Arthropoda > Malacostraca > Isopoda > Cirolanidae > Bathynomus > Bathynomus jamesi. The sequence goes on from JAJOZX010000037.1 coordinate 1,816,965, forward strand.
CATCATACACTAAATTCCTTCGATTCAATTAATTTTTTTGTAAACCAAATAATAATAATAATAATAATAGTAATTATTATTATTATTATTATTATTATTATTATTATTATAATTGGATAGATAGATAAACAGATTTGGTCTATTTCGCAAAAAGCGCAGCTCGAGATCGTAAAGTCAGTTTGCATTCATAAATTCTGAAGCAAATTATTTCCATTATCCACAGCACAATGGACGCACGGGAACATTTTTCAACTTTGACCTATACTAAGGTCAAACATTTTCTTGTTTGACCTTAAACGCTTCGCTAGGTTTATATATATATATATATATATATATATATATATATATATATTCTTTTTCGGTAGAAGATTTTTTTTCAAATAGAAAACGACTTGTGGGGGGGGGGACTATTTAAAAGTGAGAGTGAGAAGGCCAACTGAAAAAGAGGTGGAGAGGAGAGCCTGTAATGAACTTGGGAAAAATGGGTGTTCGCTCAACCAGAACGACGACGCCATCTGGACAAACTCGAAGAAGGCAAGATTGTGTCGGAGTGACGCGGATTTTGATGAATTTCTCTCACTAAACGGGAAAAAGGAAGGGTACGGAACTGCTTTCGGAAAGGAAGTGACCGCCACTCGCTGCCATGAAGGACTCCTTCTCAATGCGTGAAAGAATGAGGAATACCTCTTTCATTTAGAGCTTTACTTTGCGATGGCATCACCGTGAAATAGCACTCTCATGTGTGCACACACACACACACTTATATATATATATATATAATATATATATATATATATATATATTATATATATATATATACAGTATAATTTTGTTAAATGTAAATTTTTTCACGGATTTGAGTCTTGTTCTTTGCGTAATAAATGGAAGATCACAAAACCGGTTTTTTTCGTGGGTATTATCATTGTGATGTTTTAAACTATAAAAAAAATAATCCTATTTTTATGGGGGGGGGGGGATGCATTTTTGCGGGCGTCTGCCCGTGGCCCCTTCTTCCTGCATTAAAAAATTCAGTATCATTTATATTTAGCTTCATATACGTACAGTTGTGGAAATAAATTCGCCGAAAAAATTACGAGGAAACCTCAAAAAATTAGAAATTAATAATTTCATATAACATTTCAAAAACAAACCAAAACATTACCAATTATTAATTTTACGTGGGTCCTCTCTAAAATTTTATTTCTTTCGGCGTATTTTTCTCCCAAGAACTGTATGTATAATTCATTTTCGAGTGTTTAAACTATAAAATCCTCGTCTGTATACGATCATAATTAAGAAATTAAATTGCAAAACAACGATTATCGCGCAACATATTCTCTCTTTAAATGAAATTCAAAAGTACACAAATTGCCTCCCTATAATTTTCTCCATTAACCCATCATAAATTAAGGAATTACCTGGCGAGGAAGTAAGTTCCGTTTCTGGCTAATTGCCGTTCTAGAGGCGAGGTTTAGTCTCGTCGAATTCCTTTAGTCGACGTTGGCAATTGCCTCGAGTCACACCACTCTAATTACCCATATGCATGTTATAACCTAATTTATTGGGATCTGCGCTAAATTAATCAAAGAAAAAAAAAAAAATATATATATATATATATATATTATATATATTATATATATATATATTCGCGAATTATTATTATCATTTTTTTATTTAGTTATTTTTTACTCGTTTATACTGTCCTACACTGATTTTACTCTCTAAACTTCTCTTAAGTGCTATACGAGCAGTGGCCGAGGATACAGGATACACATGGAACATACAGCCAACATTTTGAACGAAAAAAAATCTCGAAATGACGAAAATGTTCACTATTTACTGGTTTATTTAATTAACTTGGAAAACAGGTGAACTTGCGGGAAAAGACGGGCGAGTACATCATTACAAATTTTTCATACGCAGAGAGAAGGCCCTTAAAACTATACTCCTAAACAAGTTATTTCCCAAAAAGGCTACGTTCTAACCACAGCGCACAGCTATTCGAAAATCTGTGAAGAGACTCAGGTACCTTAAGCATTATGCCTCGACGGAGAGCCTGCACCTCTCACTATGCTCCTAATTAGGGACTTATATTTCGACTAATTATTTTTTACATTTTATATAATTTTAAATAATTGTAATTTACATTTAATATATTTTCACATTTTAATGTAATGTTTTTTTTATTTCATACAATTAAATCAGTTTACTACAATATATATATATATATATATATATATATATATATATATATATATATATATATATATATATATATATATATGTTACACACAGACCGTGCATGGAACAAAGAACTCTTCTTGGAAAATTAAATTCACTATAGTCCGAATAAGTAATGGTAAATGACAAACACTAGTTTTTTATTTTTCATGAGGCAAAAAGGACCCAAAATATAGCTTCCCTCACCAGCTATCTGCCAAGCAGATAGTATTCAGCTTTGGGACAGAATCTAGGGCTTAAATCCACCTAGTCTACTACATTCAGAACCTCAGTATACCCAAGAAACTTGTTGCTTTCACGTCGGATTGAATATATCAAAGAAATAAGAATAACTATTGCATTAACTATTAAGTGCCTTGAAAAGTGGACGCTCAAATTAACTGTTGAGGTTTAAGGTTTGTTTTTGGCTAAAAATACAATAGTTACCCCTTTTTCTTTGATGTATTCAATCCGACGTGAATGCAACGAGTTTCTTGCGTATACTGAGTTTCTAAATGTAGTCGGCTAGGTGGCTTTGAACCCTAGATCCTGTCCAAAGCTGAATCCTATTTGCTTGGCAGATACCTGGTGAGGGAAGCTATATTTTGGCTCCTTTTTGCGAGTGACCCGTTGCCCACGTCGGGCTAACATCATTAAAAATAAAAACTATAATTTTTTCCTCGCCTTTTTTCCTCGCCTCATTTTCTTACGTCCAAAAGAAGTAAAAAAGATGGTGAAATCCAAACTTGTGGGCGAAAGTCCGTATGGAAGATGCAAACTTCCAGAAGATTCCTCTGAAACTGGGGAAATTTGAACGTCACTAGAGCGTCACAAGAGCGTGATTCTACTTCACTTCGCTCTCATCTCGCCCAAATCACTCTCCGATCTTCGTCGCAGAAACTCCGCTCCTCTTTTTCTCACTCGACGGCGATCCCTTAACTTCGCTCGATCTCCTTTTTCGACTTTCGCCTCATTCAACATCCGTCCATTCGAACTTCGATTCCCACTTCCCTTTCAACACGAACTTCATCATCGTTGCAAGCCTGCAACCACTTCATCCGTCGTGTAACTTTTTCAACCAACGCCACCGCTTCAATCGCCACCGTAATCACTAAATCAAATCTACGACGCAGACACCAAAGTGCTCGCATATTGCTCTTTTGTATATAAACTTTTGTTATAGTTGTACCCAAGTTGTTCTGTTATTTGGGACTCTTAATAAAGAAGTAAATTAAATTATAGGTTCCTTATCCTTGCACCCTGGAACTATATATATATATATAAGTGTGTGTGTGTGTGTGTGTGTAAACAAAAGGATTAAAATTAAAACAAACATCTCTTATGCATAAACACGGAGTCAAACACAAAATAAAATATATAGCATATAAGCACAAAAGGAATAAAAAGAAATATGAGAAAAAATAAATAAATAATCAACCAACTAAACAAAGCTAGACTCCAAACTGAACACTAATATGAAATTGATCAAAATCTGACGTTTCAGAACAAAAAGTTAGACAAATCTTCCCTAACCTAAAACGGTTGAGTCAAATACATGATTAAAAAATATGATTACAGAAAAGACCCAAAGAAGACAAACACGACTCTAACCCCAAAAACAAGAGAGTCAAAAACAAAATATAATCATAGGAGTAAAAAGTACCCCTGCTTCCCCTCAAAAAAGGGCCCCAAAAGGATCACTGCACTGTATGCAACTGACGTTTAGGAACATCAGAATATCTCATATGCTATCGATAATTGCTCACTGAAGTCCGTATAAATGAAATGCAGCTGCGTCGAACAATGTTAGCGAGCATCTAACATTGTTCGACACACGAAGAGGAAGAAGAAGAAACAAGGAAATAATTACTTTATTATACTAAGTCAACGGATAATGAATATTGACTTAATGTAGTTAACAATTCAGTGTTAACTGTATTGACAGGTTTTAAATCAGCGGTAACAAACTAATGGTCTCTATTATGGAACTTGTCCCTTATTACTGAATTACTAAGTTTCTCCAGTGGAAGACCCGTCCTACTACTGACTCCATTATGCTCATTAATTCGGCACTTATATTGGCGCGAGGCCGAGCTAATATATACTTCCTGGCACGAAGCACATTGAAACCTATAAATGGCCGACAAACACAAGGCGTTTGAACCTAAAAAGGATCCTTATTATTGTTTGATAAAATAAACCTATAATTTGCATATAGAAATGCTTTACTTAATGCTTCTTGTAGCTCTCGCTTAAATTTTGGAGGTAAATGACCGTAAAAAAAAGTAAAGGTAGGTATCGAACCTTTTCAGAAACAGGTGGTTAGAGGATGGATGGGATTTTATATTTACTATTCAGGAATATCTTGACGGATGTATCAAACAAAAATGAGGGTCGTGAATTGCATATAAAGAACCTTCTTAAGTATTCGATTTTCACCTGAAAAGCAAGCGTGTCCTAAAGAACAAAATTTTAAATTAATTAAATTTAAAGTTAAAAAAGATGCAATTAAGAAAAAAAATTATTCCTAAACCTGTAAAAGCTGAATTTTGGTGCAGTAAATTTTTCAAACTGCGGAGACTCTTTCTCATAAATCGTAACATCCAGAAAGAAGAGTTAAATGTGATTATTTGCTAAGTTTTCACAATGGACTTTATGTTGCAATGCTGCGGACTGTGGATATAAATAGGAAAAACTCAGCATTGCATTTTACTTTGAACGGAAGAAACAATCATCACCACATCGTCTATGAAATGCAAATGTGAATTAAGAGGAGCGTTTATCGATCCAGGATTTTTTACAGTAACATAACGATAGATTTGCAAAAGCCGAACTTAATGGTCTAAGCAAATTGCCACGCCATCTATTTGTTTATACAACTGGCAGTTATGGACTCCGATTTTCATTTCAGATTTTTTACAAGCAGTTCATATATCTCGTCTTTGTTTAATACACTCGATAAGAAATTCCTAAATAGTAAATATTTTTTTTATGCAGTAAGATATAAACCCATCCAACCCATAACATCAGTCGAAAAATGTTCGATACCTATCTTTACCCTTTTACGGCCATTTATCTTTAAAATTTAAGCAATAACTACAAGTAAAACATTTCCGTATACAAATTACGGGTTTGTTTTAACAAACAATAATAAGGATCTTCTTTCGAGTCCAAAAAGACAGCTACCTGACGCCTTGTTTTTGCCAGTCACTTTATAGGTTTGAATGTACTTCGTGCCACGAAGTATATATTGGCTCGAACTCACGCCAATTTAAGTGTCGAATTGATGAGCGTAATGAAGTCAGCAGTAGAACGGGTTTTCCTTTAGAGAAACTCAGTAATGAGGGAGAAGTTATTCAGTAATAAGGAAGAAGTTATCAATACATCGACCACTGAAACTGATTTAAGAATTTTAAAATCCCTTTTAATTTTTTAAATGAATCTTACATTAAATCAATATTCATTATCTATAGACTTAGTACACTAAAGTAATTATTTCCTCGTTTCTTATTCTTCTTCCACTTCGCGCGTCGAACAACGCTAGCTAGCATCTTGCAACTGCGTTTCATTTATACAGAATTCAGTCAGCGATTATGGACATGGCTTCACACGTTTCATTTTTTGACAAAACTAGTAAGTAAGATGTTCCGATGTTCCGAAACGTCAGGTTGTTGTGATCAGTTGCATACCCCTGTAAATTTTGGTGCCAAGGTATGATACTTTGTTGTTTTTTATTTATTCATTTTCACAGCTATGATTATATTTTAACTTGTTTTTAACTGTCCCGCATTTCGGTTATACAGACGTTTGTTTCGTCTTTGGATTTTTGTTGTTTGATCATATTTTTATCATGCATTTAACTCTTCTGTTTTGGGTTAAGAAAGATGTAACTTAACTTTAGTTCTTTGAGTTATACTTAAGCTTCGTTTCCTAGAAAGAAACCGTTATCAGAAATTTAGAAATTATATATATATATATATACCGGTAGGGCGGGTCATACTATGCATTTTTTTTAAATCAATGGAGAGGGGTGTTCAAATGACATATTTTGGTGTATAGAACACAATTCTGAAGAAAATATTTAATTCTGAGAACCCTAACCTACGTCATTTTGCAGTTGATTATTATTAAATTGTTGATTATTTTACTATTGTAGTTACCCCAGAATATGTCTTCTCACGTTTTCTATCATGGCTGCTCACGTTATCTCTCATAGAGCATTGTTCTAACTAATTCATATAAACACATATAATGTAATTCATATAATAATAATAATATTTAAATACTCAAATAAAAAGGTGTGCCATTCTACTTAATTGTAATTATCATACAGTTTGGTATATGAAATATTTTGACGGTTTTCTGGCGCGCATAAGGCCATTTTCTGAGCCACCTTTCTCAGAGGCTAGAATGTAACGTTTCAGAACATTCTAAAACGTTTTGTGAAATATTTGAAGTGACTCATGATTTATGAAGCTATTTTACCACCTCCGCTTGCAGTGAGGGGATAGATTTAGTGAAGCTGAGGGCAGTGACCAATCTTTTCCCGCAAAGATCAAGGAAGAACACTATAGTGTTGTTAGTGAGCCTGGCAGCTACTATCTGTTCCACTTTACCCCAGAGAAAGCAACTAAAGAGGAGTCACATGCGGAGAAGATTGCTAAGGTCCTGTTTGCCTGGCTGAAAGAGAGGGGTTATGATAAGACCTTGTTGGCCATTGGAGGAGACTCAACAAATGTCAACACTGGTGTGAAAGCTGGAGTAATGCGGAAGCTGGAGCTGCACCTGAGGAGAAAGCTGGTCTGGTTGGTGTGCAACCTGCACACTGTTGAACTTCCCCTGCGCCATCTCATTGTTGACCTTGATGGCTCTACTCTGTCAGACAAAAAATTATCCGGGCCAATGAAAGCTCCTTGATTCTGCTACAGACTTTGATATCAATCCAAACTTCACCCGAATCTCTGTTGGCCCTCCACTGATCAAGCTTCCTGACAAGGTCATTCAAGATCTCTCAACTGATCAATACTATGGCTATAAAATTGTCTGTGCAGTCAGGGATGGAGTACTTCCTGCAGGGCTGGCTCTGTTAGAGATAGGACCAGTAAACCACAGCCGCTGGCTCACCACAGCGAACAGACTTCTCAGGCTCTGGGTGTCAAAGCACGGACTTAAAGGAAAGAACCTGAAGATTCTGCAATTCATTGTGGAATTCATCATTGGAGTGTATTACCCATGTTGGTTCAACGTGAAGGTCAAGCACTCCTGGATCGAAGGGCCTAGGCACATCCTCTTTCAGCTGGACTGCCTCAAGTCCCAGAGAAAGGAGGTGCTGGATATTGTGATGCCAACTGTGAGAAGATCTGCTTGGTATGCCCACAGTGAAGAAGTCATCCTCCAAACACTACTCTGCTCTGAGGATCAGAAGGAGAGGATTGAAGGGGTGGAGAGAATCCTGGCCATCAGGGGAGAGGGGGACCTGGACACTCAGCTGGGGGACTCCTCTGTTAGGAGCAGAAGGACACCTGACATCAATTGTGATGCTTCCAGCATCGGTGACTTGATCAGCTGGTCAGAAGGTGTGTCAGAGCCACCTCTCACCTGCTCTCTAAGCACCTCAGAGGTGAAAAACTTCATCAACACCCTCATGGAGGTGCGCAACTGGCCTTGTCACACACAAAGCATTGAGAAGGTTGTTAAAATGGTGACTGAGGCTTCTGCTAAGTACTTCTCACAGGAAAAGAGGGATGGAGGGATCAGGGCTCAGGAGACCAGCAGGAAGCTGATGTCCAAGTCTGAGTCAAAGCAGGATTTGTGCAACCTGGCAAAGTTCAAGATGTCAGGAGAATGATCTTTGTAATTATATCCAGTGATATACATGCAGTTCACCTATTAATAAATATATGTAAAGTTGATTTGGCCTTGTCAATATAAATGATTTACCTTATATCTTTTAATATATTATAAAGTGGTTCAAAAGGGTAAAATTGGCAATTTAGAAATACAAAATGATGTAGGTTAGAGTTATCCTATCCAAAAACGAAGCTCATATTTGAATTCCCCATGTAAAAACACATAATTTAGACACCCCTGATGGTAGGATTTCCTTCAGATTCATGTTGTCACCTGAGTACGACCCGCCCTAATTATACCGGGTGTCCGAGAATTATCTGTACAATTTTTGGCTGTTATTAAAAGTCAACCATGAAGTATAGAAATTCCAGTGTTGTTCCATTTTACAGAGAATCTCATTAAGTTTTTTCTGATACCACGTTTTGACAATTAATTTTTTTAGAAATGTACGCGGGTGACAGACATTGATGATTTAAAAGCAAGAATCACAGCTGCTATTTAGCGAATTGATGTGGATATGCTGCAGCGTACATGGCAACATTTGGAGTATCGATTGGATGTTTTGCAAATCACTAATGGTGCACATATCGAATGTTTGTAACAAGCTTACTTTAATAAAAGAAACTTTTGAAAATACAGATTCTAAATAATCTTGTTTAAGAATTTTACGTGTGTTATCAAGAATTTTATTAAAAGATGAAATTGTACAGATAATGTTCGGACACACTGGAATTTCTAAAAAACTTGTCAAAACTTGGTATCAGAAAAAACTTAATGAGATTCTCTGTAAAATGGGACAACACTGGAATTTCTACACTTCATGGTTGACTTTTAATAACAGCCAAAAATTGTACAGATAATTCTCGGACACCCGGTACCTATATACTATATATATATATATATATATATATATATATATATATATATATATAATATTATATATATATATATATATATATATATATATATATATATATATATATAAAATTAACTTAGAAACGGATCATCTGAAGATCAGGGCCCCCACCCTTCGTTAGTTAGCCTTATAAGGTTAACTAACGAAAATATCACAACTTAACCTAACCAATCGTCAAGGGCGTACAGTTGACCTAATGAGTGGTTGGGTTAAGTCGTGATATTTTCGTTAGTTAGCCTATAAGGCTAACTAACGAAGGCTGGGGGCTCTGATCTTCAGGTGATCCTTAGAAACTAGTAAGAACTAAAGTTCGAACCTTCATCAAGAGGTATCGAACCTTAACTCATCATACCATCCCGGACTCTCTCTCTCTCTCTCTCTCTCTCTCTCTCTCTCTCTCTCTCTCTCTCTCTCTCTCTCTCTCTCTATATATATATATATATATATATATATATATATATATATATATATATATATATATATATGCCGGTTCACTTTTGAAATCATCCGCTCAAAATCTGAAATCATCTATGCTGAATGTGGAGGGAGTGAGAGATGAGGTAAGCTGTGCGAGTAAGTGTAACGAATACTACAGTTAAAGGACGTCTTCTTCTGGGTCTCCACTTTTATTGACAAAGCAATGAGGTGGACAGACAATTAAAAACACTTAAATTAAACTGAAGTGAGCTACGGTATGGATCGAATTAAGTTTGAACGTTAAGCGGATATCGAACATCTTGTCCGCTAATTTGGGTATCCAAAGGGACGTCAACTGTGCGTATATTGGATGCTCGGTGGGCGAGGACAAAATGGCTCTCAGGCGAAATTCAATGAGCGGACAAACTGCGTAATTTAACCTGCTTCCGCTGAATTTGTTTAGTGTTCCTCGTATTTAGTGAAGGAGTGGAACGAGATGTACTGCGGAAGAGAGGGAAGGAAACCATACATCAGCAGGTGAGATTATTATAACCATTTCAAATAAAGAAATATATTTAGAAACATTCTAACAGTCACCCAGGGGACACGGGGACACGTCGAAACACCGTTTCCCGTCAGAATAGCCAAATTTAAAAGCAACGTTGGGTCTAGTCAGCAATTGGATGAGTGACCGTCCTCCGCGTTCAGATGATGTACCGACCCGTGGTTGGGATCCCACATAAAGAACCGTAGGTCTCCTCCATCATATCACCTTAGAAGTTACGAAGGAAGCTGAACAACTCAAATATACCACCACACGCACTCCTCGATCACCCTACTGTATTTTACAATTCAAAGATTGAAAACAAATTTCTTACGAATTGTAAAATCTTTTTTAATATTTTAGAAGTGAGAAACAAAAATAAGAGATGAGAAACAGTAAAATAAAATCTTTTACTGTTTTAACTATTTATAACTTAGACTTTGTGGATTGTATCGTTTTAAAAGCATTGTAATGTACCGTCTTCATCCTTAACTTTTAACCTCTTTACAACTGATAGTCGAGTATTCTGCATAAACGATGAGGGAGATATAAATTTACGTATTTATGTACATAATTTGAAGAAGTTATATATATATATATATATATATATATATATATATACGAGGGTTGATACGAAAGTAATGCCTCTTATTTTTCAGTTTATATTTATTTTATTTATATTATTATATATATTTATTTACTATATTTACTTTATATTTGCCTGTAATTTTCATTGTAATTTGAATTATATTTGGTTAGAAATAAAATAAGAGGCATTACTTTCGTACCGTATATTATATATATATATATATATATATATATAAAGTGCGTCTGTGCATTTTCTTCCATTCTGTTTATGACTTGCAGCGTACAAATGCAAAAGTGCGTATGTATGTCGACTAATTTCAATAAAAATATTTGCACTTAGTTTCTGTTATTTAATGGCCCGTAATTACCGTATGAAATGTGTAAAAGTAATTCTAACTCTTATTTGGGGACTGGCCGGTAATTTGGGGGCTTTAAAAGCCCTCCTGGATTAATCCCAGCGGTGGACCACACGCACTTCGCCACTTCTGATAAGGGAGTCTCAAAAGGGACAGTCGGTTCTTTTGCACCCAAAACTTTGCCTTGTGTCCTTTTCCACTCGTCACTGTTTTTTTTTTTGTTTTTTTTTGTTTTTCATCTTTTATCGTCTTTGATTCTTTCGTCTTCGAAGACATTCACTACTTTATTTACAGTTATTTCATGAAAAGTTATTTTTTTTAATTCTTTACAAAAATTATTCCTGTGCTGTAGCCATTAAATATATTTTAATAAGTAATCGTAATATTAAAAATCTCTCTTGGTTTGAGAGCCGTTCACATCATATTATTACATTTTATTATTCTTATGTCGTTAATAATAAATTTCAAATTCCCCGAAATTGACATTTTTGTAAAATTACAAAATTTATTGCGGTACAATTATTTCCACGTGGCTAAATATTAAAATCTTTCTAATTTATTTCTCGGAAATAACTATTATATAGCGTTTAAGTTCAGATATATATATATATATATATATATATATAATATATATACATATATATATATATATGAAAAATTTTAATTTAAATAAAATTCTATATAGCACTGTGTTTGAAATTCAAAACTGTCAGCATAAAAGATGGTGAATCTTCGTAAGGGCCATTCATTACTGGTGTTTTCTCGTAAATAAATATGTCTTAATGGATCAAATGAAATAAGCCTAGATAGATGGAATCCCTCTGAGAAGATCCTTCTACCATAACCTTGCTGAAGGTAATCTATATGTTTAATTAAACCTTTGCTTCTGTCTAACTGTGCCGCTTTCCTGCGCGCAGAAACTGGTTGGAGAGAGAGATTCCACCAACCACTGCATAGAATTTATTCGAATTGGCCCTAGAATTTATTCGATTAAAAGCAAATTCTATCGAATATCTCGCACGCAATGAGGATTGGTTTGGTTTATCGGCAATGTTCTCTCCAGTGAGAATGACCTTTACTGAACCAATATCATTATTAGGCGATTCAATTTCTCCATTATTGGTTTCTCACGCTGACGAAGTATTTTGTCTACTTTTGAAATAACTCCCCCTCGATTATACGAAATTAAATTGTTGTTTACATATTTTGTGAGTAATGCCATTGAACGATATTGATCGAAGCGATTTAAATCACGATTTCAATGAGTTTAAGAAAAGCGATTTTAGTCATACGTAAAAAAAAATTTAATGAGTTTCTGAAATAAATTAATAATGGACTCCAATATTTTACATTTTCAGACAAATTTTTGTAATAATTGTGAACATGGAGGGACAAAAAAGAGCTAAATTTTGTTTCAGTAAAATATTAAATTTGATAGCCCAACAAATATTTCTAAACAAAAGCTTGGATTACCAATTTAGTCTGTGAACATTATTGGGAATATAAACTGAGAGCTTCCAAACCAGGAGTTTGAATGAATTTATTAATTAACAGCCTAACGATGAAAATTTGATAGAACAAACGTTTCAAAAGGGACAGGGCGACTACTCAAATTTTAATACATAATAAATTCACTTAGTTTAGGCTATAGATCTCAGATGGCCCAGTTATTATCGTGAAAAATCAGTGTTTATGTCCATTTAGAAAGTGTTTTAAACTCATATATATATATATATATATATATATATATATATATATATCACGCCTCGGTGGTATAGTGGTTAGCATCGCTAACTGCGAATCCATCGGCCCCGGGTTCGATTCTCGATGACGGCAGTCTGCGCGCAGCAAACCCAGCTGTTCATCGTTCCATACAATAAAAGTGGTTGGTAATTGGGTACCCTAGGTAGCCTAGTGGTTAAGACGCTGAGCTGCTGAGCGGAAGGTCGTGAGATCGAGTCCTGGCGAAGACTTTGTAATTTGTGACCACCCGTGGTGGGTTGTAGTTCGGATTCCACGTCTCAGGTAGAGCAACAAGCTAGTTTGTTCATTCGTCAGAATGAACAATTCGGGCGGGATCAAAAACCAAGGTTAATCAACCAAGATTATATACATATATATATACACACACACACCGGACCAGCCAAAGCGATAATAACAGTAACACTCCTTAAAAAACTAATTTGCGTCACCAAATGATCTGTTAATTCCTTTTAACAATGTACCCTGCTATAATCACTGCATTTCATGATTTTTAAAATTTATAAGTGTACCTTCAAAGCTACGCTATCTTAATCTTTATATATATATATATATATATATATATATGAATAGAAACGACATAAGTATTAAGGAACGTTTCTGCACACGAAACGTTCCTTAATACTTATGTCGTTTCTATTCATTTATATACTGCGCGGTCATTGCAGTTATTTGCATATAATATATATATATAAGTAAAATTTTATATATATATATATATATTTTTTTTTTTTTATATATATATTTCCGTTTACCTAGTTTAAGGAGTAGCATTATGTGACAGGATTATAAAACACCACTTAAAAACGAACAAAAAATTAAATTTAAAAAATCTAAATATGAAATCTGATTCAAATAAGAAAAAAGTTGCTGAACTTGAGGTTAAAGAAAAAAAACCAGGACTTTTATGAATGAATGGCAAACGCTGAAGAATACATAAAGCGTAGTATAAACGAATATCGCTCCATGAGTGTTAAAGCATTCTTTGCTAACGTTTTCATACACGCAAACCGAAGCGCAGGCGCGCGCACACACACACACACACACTCACTTACTTTGTCACGTGACATTCTTCTTCACTTGTATACCAATATGATAAATAAAAAAGTTTATTTCTTCAATTAGAGTGATCTTTGTTGAAGAAGATTCCGCTCTGTATCTGGCCTTGTAGAATGAAAGTTATCTATTTCTTATTCATCTTCGAAGAGGAATTCAACCAATAAAAAGGTGTTGAGTAATGGTGAGTAACGGATAAAGGTCACTATTAAAGCCATTTATTTATTGGGGCGCGGACCGAGATTTGTAAATCTTTTCTCTTCTTAAACTATTTGGTTAAAATTTTTAATGAAAAGACACGAAAATTTATTTAACAAATTTAAACTCCTTATTTAGAAAAAGGGAAATTTAACATAATATTCAATAAATAAAAACCAAAAATAACAATAAAAATATCCGCATTTAATTGAATCGAGATAACACTATCTAAACAAGCCTTTTTAACACGAGGAACTTCCCATACAGACAAACCAGAAATGTCGGTTTTCATTTGAGCTTCGAATATCCAAATATTTCAGGAAATTAATTTTAATATTTTTTTTATATGAAAAAATACAACCTTCATTTAGAATTGTTATGCCACAAATAATGTAAAGACAATACAGCTGTGTCTCGGCAGAGGCATTCAAGGTATACAGGGTGTTCAAAAAGAAACGCAACCCGAAAAAGAAAAAAAGGGTTAGGTTACAATGATAATGCATTAGCCAGTGGGTTGCGTTTCTTCTTGCACACCCTGTACACACACACACACACACACACACACACACACACACACAGATATATATATATATATATATATATATATATATATATATATATATATATATGGGAATGAACTCAGAATGGTTCCCTGAGTTTTTTATGATACAAACAGACCGTGCATGGAACAAGGAATTCTTCTGGGATAATTAAATCCACTATAGTCCGAATAGTAATGGTAAATGGCAAATACCATAGTTTTTCTTTTTCATGATGCAAGCCCGACGTGGGCAACGGTCTCTCGCAAAGAGGTCCCATAAATATAGCTTCCCTCACCAGCTATCTGCAAAGCAGACAGGATCCAGCTTTGGGACATGGATCTAGGGTTTAAAGCAGCCTAGCCCACTACATTTAGAACCTCAATATAAGTAAAAGACTCGTTGCATTCACGTCGGATTGAATAAATCAAAGAAAAAGGGGTAACTATTATATTTTTAGCCAAAACCAAAACTTAAACCTCAACTGGCAGAATTGAGCGTCCACTTTTCAAGGCACATAACATGTCCGTTTCATTACTTATTCGGACTATAGTGGATTTAATTATCCCAGAAGAGTTCCTTGTTCCATGCACGGTATGTGTGTATCATATATATATATATATATATATATATATATATATGTGTGTGTATATATGGTGTGTGTGTGTGTGTGTGTGTATGAAACTAGTCAATTTACGTAATGCCTGAATGTTTCAGACACTTCGCATAATGTCTGTAATGTCTGTGACTCTTATTTACTTCGTGAAGGTAGAGGTAGGTTAGGTTAAGTTAAAGTTAGTAATGTGGAATGTCTGTGATTAAGGGCCACAGGCATTACGGGAAATAATTGGTTTCACATAATAACTGATATATATATATATATATATATATTATGGGTTCTCAACTTTTAAATTAAAAAAAGGAAAAAAAACCGGAGATTTCCACTCGACCGCTGAGTGGACCTGACCGGCAACAATTAAACGGAGTCATTTGATTATTTGCAGACTCATATTAGCTCTAATTATGGTTCCTGAATGACCTCATTTGCTAAATAATGTTACGAAATAGAAATGAGAAAGAAATTTTTAAAAATTATTTTTTATATATATAAATTGAGAGCCAGAGGTTTCGACCCTGGTTTTATTTTAAAAATAAAACCGGAGTCTGACAATAAAAATCGAAGACTCCGGTCAAATCCCAGATAGTTGGCAACCCTAATATATAGGGTGGCCCGTAAGTCTCAATCGGTTATAATTAAAGCGAAAATACAAAAAAAAATCAAAGTAAAAAGTTTATAATTGGTTCAGAAATATTTATTGATTATTCAAAATGCAAAATATAACCATCTCGACAAATATTCTTTCCTTAGTAATCGATTTTCGCTTTAATTATAACGATTGGGTCTTATGGGCTACCCTGTATATATATATTATATATATACACACACACCACACGAGTACTTATATATATATATATATATATATATATATATATATATATGATGATCATGCAAACCCACAAGTAAGTATTTAAGTGTGAAATTCATCTCATATAGTATATACACATACATGAATATATATTGAAGTATCCAAAATATGAAGAAATAAATGAAACATGAAAACATGAATAGACATGTGTAGTAACGGCAAAAAAAAAAAAAATGGCAAATGTATTTCACTATTATAATATTCATGCTTTTATGGAATTTTATTTATTCCTTGAGAGCAATTCACACTCTAAAAATGACCTTTGAATTATATATGAAAAAGGGCTCATGATATCATAAACTAAAATTTCCGAGTAAAGCAAAGAGGGTCTGTATGACAGTTATGACAATTTGCATATATAAGGAACAAAATTTTGAAGCTTATAAAAAGTATCCTAAATAATGTTGGATCTCTTTTAAGAGAGAGACTGTCTTTTATTGACTTTTGAAACAAATATGTTGTTGAATTAGGACTTAACATTATATTCTTAGATAAATAATTCTTTACACATCCTTTAACATACTTATACGTATACCTTTAAAAGGGGAGAATTTTTTTTCTTACAGTTCTCTCCAAGTCAACATTACGATCTTGACTTCTTCTGAACAGAGATTAATAATAATCCGCCTGAGGGATAAAAGGATATTTTGTTGATAATTTTGTGCATATAGGGAACGGGCCATATTTGTTTAATGAAAGGTAAGTCATTCGCTCCGAAATTTTTATAGTGCGAGTATAGAGTGTGTGAATCGGTTTGAAAAAAAAAAAAAAACGCGCTCGCGCGAGGTTCATATATGAAAGTTATTTTTATTACTTGACTAGAGAATTTCCTGTTTATTATCTTAACTTACCTTTACACTGTGAATGTATTTTTTAAAATTTAGTTTATATATATAATGTATACTCGTGTGTGTGTGTGTGTGTGTGTGTATATATAGCTACTGAAGATGGTAGCAGTTGCTATCGAAAGGTTTGGAGTTCAATAAAAACGTTTGTTTACGAATTGGTCATTCTCTTCCATATATATATATATATATATTATATATATATATATATATATATTATATATTTATATATAATATATATATTATAAAATTGAAAATAAAATGGAGGTAAAGTATTGTGTATAGGTATTATAATGACTAGTTATTTTGTCGCTTTAAAATAAGTATTTCTGTTCCTTTTATCGTTGTATTTTTCTCTTAAATCGACCTTACGTGACTCAATTAATATAATTTCTTATATCCGGATTATCCGATTGCTCTCATGACCGAATATTTCTGCAGTACTGAAAATACGCTTATAGAAATCACTTCCAAATTTTTTGGAATTATTTTTAATCGTCTTGCAGTTATTGACAAAAATGATTAAAATTTCGCCAACGACTGACTCCAATTCACCTTTAATATCATTCAGGTTAATATCAAACGTGTATTCTTAGGGATTATTAAGTCAGTACAACCCATCCATGAACTGTCCCAAGCCAGTCTAATTAATGGGGAGGGGGAGAGTAGTGACAAGCCCGCTGCGCGTAATGTATTTGGTTCGACCTTCTTCTACTTTTAAAGAGGACTTACTTTTTTTAAGGTTGATGGCGTGGCTGTCTGTCTCAGTGACCTCAGTAGGACGAAGGACGTAAAATGGAATATCAACCAACCAATCATTTGGCCTGTATACCGAATTTTCAAAGTTAATTGGTATTATAATGAAGGAAGGAATAAAACCGGGCTTCTAGAAATGAATCGTGAATACGTTAGAAACGTATCGTGATTTATCCGTGAATGAAAAGGCGACAAAAAACGTTCCTAGAGTTATTTAAACGAGAAAAATTTTGATACACAAAGCTAAGAATGCGCTTTTAACCGTACTTAAATAAGATGTAAAGGGAAAAATGCAATGAATTGGGAAAATAGGATCTAGCGGGAATCGAATTCGAGTCCCTCTAACTCCTATGGCTTCCCCCTTTATTACCTTTTCCTTTTCCATACACGGAGATACTTTACGCATAAATTCTGTTATGGTGGAACCACCCTTAAAATGATATTTTGTGGGTACGCATTTACTTAGGAAATTTTGTTCTTATTTCATAAATTAGAATAGGGACTGAATGAAAACATTTTCAGGAGTTGAATAAAACTAAGAATGAATGAATTCCTTCACTATTCATATTTTGTTCATCTTTCAGAACAAATAGATTAAATTGATTGCCAAATATTTCACACTGCCAAGAATTCTGTTCACTTCTCGATGACCCCTTTGACCCCATTCTTGGTCAAATTGCCGGGATTACCTATTAGGTTATAGAATTTAATTATTTTAAAGCGAACTGACGTCTCATGCGGAGTTTAGCTTCTGATTTTGGGTAAGTAAATTTGTTATGAGAAGCAAAGAGGCGAAGTTAAATAAAAAAATTGACAACCGTTTCGAGGAAATTTTCCCTAAGAATTTATTGCCTTCATCTTCACAAAACGTTTCGACACGCAAATGATATACAAAACTTCTCGTACAGAATTAGCCATGCGATTCACCCCATCCGAACTGTTATAAAGGATGTTACCTCGCGTAATATATCTTGGGCTGCTTGGCGACAAATCTACTTCACTGCTTATTTATCGTTATTCATATTATAATGTCTTTATCTTATCTCTCTCTCTACTAGTAGTTGACCAAAACGAAATTCACTTTCTATAGTGACTCATACTTAATGAATAAATAAAATAAAACATTTACGTAGAACGTTTAGATTTTTTTTTTTTTTTTTGTCAACTTCATTCAGTTTTCCACGCAAAATTTCATCTCGACTCTTTATTCTATTTCTGAATGTCGTCCGTACCGTGTGTGGGAACAGTAATTGGCATGAAAATTTATCTGAATAGGCGCGGAACACGACTGAACGTGTTCACAGAGAAAAAGTTGCCTGACGTCTATAATGGGCTATTATATGAACGTTTCTCCTGAATGTTTATGGTATGGTTTGACAAGAAAATAACTTGGTCTTAATTCTTTTAATTTGGATAATAGGTAAAATTTCGACCTTACTTATATATATATATATATATATATATATATATATATATACACACAAACGCGTACGAGGCTATACAGAAAAAATAAGCAAAAACGCGTTATCCATGCTGTATATCGACTTTGAGTTGATAGATGGAACGAATTATCCGTTAAAAAAAAACAACTCGATTATTGATCCTTACCTACTCCATATCCTTCTCTCAACCTCTCTTACTGATACCTCACACTTGAATATGTAGATGATTGATAACTATTTGAGGCCATCAGCAACACTTCTCTTAAAATCGGTTTTGCCCTTATTTTTTATTTTATCCTTTATATATATATATATATATGATACACACAGACCGTCCATGACACAAGGAACTCTTCTGGGAAAATTAAATCCACTATAGTTCGAATAAGTATTGCTTTGCAGATAGCTGGTGAGAGAAGCTATATTTTTGGGGCCTCTTTGCGAGTGACCCGTTGCCCACGTCGGGCTAACATCATGAAAAAGAAAAACTATAGTATTTGTCATTTACCATTACTTATTCGGACTATAGTGGATTTAATTTTCCGAGAAGAGTTCCTTGTTCCATGCACGGTCTGTGTGTATCATGAAAAAAACCTCAGAAGACCATTCTGAGTTCAATCCCATATACAAGGTGTTTCAGGAGGAAAGGTTAATACTTCGGGAGGTAATAGTATCGGTCATTGTGAGGAAAAAAGTTCATATGAACATTGTCTAATTCTGAATGGTTACGGAGATAGAGCTATTTGAATCTACAAGTACAAAAGCATTGTTAATGGTAATCAAGAAAGAGAAACCAATTACTGTTTCTAACATTTAATGTTTAAACATTGGCATTTTGAATGGTATCAGATACAGAAATGACAAATTTGTTACAGTTTACAATACGTTTTCGAAAATCCCACCGTCAACCTCAATGCACTTTGCAACTCGTGTGCGAAGATCGCGTGTTGTTCGTCTGAGTTGATCTTGACGTTCCTTTATGCGGGCAGCAGCATCCAAAATGCGCGCGAGCAATTCGTCTCGTGTATCCACCTTTCTTTTGTAAACTTGACTTTTTATCCACCCCCCACAAACAATAATCTAACGGAGAGAGGTCTGGAGACCTTGGTGGCCATTGAATGGGATCACCGCGGCGGCCGATCCATCGACCAGGGAAAGTTTGATTTAGGTATTGCATCACCAGACGGGTAGAATGTGGAGGAGCTCCGTCATGCTGAAAGTACATACCAGCGCGTGTAGCCAAAGGAACATCCTCCAATAGTCCAGGTAATTCATTTTGCAGAAATTCTAGGTAACTTTGTCCTGTAAGACGATTCTCTAAAGTAACAGGGCCAATCAGCTGATCATCGATGATACCGCACCACACATTGGCAGAGAAGCGATGTTGAAAATTTGTTTCCACAGTGGCATTTGGATTTTCGTCTAACCACCGATGAGAGTTACGAGTGTTGTTGATACTGTCACGGATGAAAGTAGCTTCATCGGCGAACAGTATTAATCGAAGCAATCGGCGATTAGCATTTACCCAATGACAAAATTCCAGTCGCATGGCAGCGTCTCCTGGTTGAACACGCTGTACATGATATGGATGCAAGCCTTCCTCACGTAATGTTCGCCATACTCTTGTGTGTGGTACACCGAGACGTGTAAAAATTCTTCGTGAGCTAGTAGTAGGACCACGCTCTACCAACTGAAGAATGTTTTCCACTTCATCCACATCTTGTTGACCTTCACGTTCAGATGAAACATGAGCGCTGGGAAGTGTACCAATCTCACGCAATGTGTTGAAAACCCTGGTAAACACTCTTCGATCCGGAATTCTGCGGTTCAGAAACCGTCGACGGTATTCTGCAACAGCAGCTGTTGCACTTCCATCGCAAAAAACGTAGACATACACCATATCTGCATATTCGGCATGTGTGAAGGTGTGTGGCATTCTTAACACTGCTTCAAACACCAAACAATGTCACTCACAACAGTCAGCTGTCGATTGGCTTATGTTACATGCTTACATTACAGCTTACATGGTTCAAGGTTATAGGGGAGGAAGAGCTGCGCGCATCAGATTCAAACAGCTCTATCTCCATAACCATTCAGAATTAGACACATGTTCATATGAACTTTTTTTCTCACAATGACCGATACTATCACCTCCCGAAGTATTGACTTTTCCTCCTGAAACACCCTGTGTATATATATATATATATATATATATATATATATATATATATATATATATTCCCTTGAGAGAAGAGGCGACAAGTTTGACTTTCGTGAAATGAGGAATCATCGCACGGAACATTTGAAAGGTTAAAAGGAAAGGGATGTACAGTATGTACACTATATATATAGTGTTCCAAACATTAGACATTAATCAGGTTTTGACTTCTGTAAAATTGCGGTTTTCCTACTTACGAGGTCTTGGAAAATCCCTATCCACATATACAATATATTACTTACTTACTTTTGTTACTTTTGTTGACCCCTCTGCAACATCCCGCCTCATTTGCGGGACTTGGTGAACGAGAGAATTGCTCTCTGATCTCCTCCTGCCCTCGTAGCCAGCCACGCATGGCTGGTCAGGGACTTTGCACAAGAATCTGTCCAGCTGGTTCTTGAAGTTATTCAGGTCGGTGTGCTGGAGATTCCTCACTTCTTTTGGAAGGACATTGAAAAGCTTTGGGCCCCGTATTCTGAGGGTATTTTCCGTCCTCGTTTTCATAGCTTCTTGTCCTACCGCAGCTGGGACCGTACAAAATCTGCCTCTTCTCTCATTCCAGTTTGTTTCTATTTCATTTCTGAGGTTAGGGACAGAGCTCTCAAGTATTTTTCATATGTATATTATTGTGTACCATTCCCGCCTTCTTTCAAGTGAGTAGAGTTCCAGGGATTGTAGTCGAGACCAGTAGTCTTCACCTTCCGTTTCCTCTATCTTAGAAGTAAAAGTACTTTGTATAGCTTCACTGCTCGCAATGTCTCTTTTTCTGTGTGGGCTTGTGAGTACTGAGCAATACTTAATTATTGGTAGGACTAGACTCTTCATAATTTGAGCATGATGTTTGCTTTTCTGCTGCTGAAGCTCCTCCAGATGATTCCCATTATTTTTCTAGCCGTTGTGATTTTGATTTTATAGTGCTCTCTGAATTCTGCATCCGACGACATTGTTACTCCAAGATCCCTGACTTGTGGATTTGGTGTTAACTCTTTGGCTTGCAAGAGTTTTGTACCCTTTCTTCTGTAGCTCTTTGTTATTACCATATCTTAGAAGTTGGAATTTTTCTTCGTTGAACTTCATATTGTTGTCTTCTGCCCACTGGAATAATGTCTCAATGTCGTTTTGCAGTTTTCTTATGTCATCTTCGTTCAATATTTCCTTACATATCTTTGTGTCATCTGCGAAGCATGATACAATACTGTCCTTAATACCTGCGTCAATATCTGCAATCATTATTATGAACAGCAAGGGAGCTAATACTGTCCCTTGTGGAACAGAGCTCACGACTTCCGAGACTTCCGATTTAACTCCACTTACCACCACTCTTTGCGTTCTTTGCGTCAAGAAATTAAATAGCCACCTTCCTAGCTTTCCAGTAATTCCTGTATCCTTAAGTTTGTGTGCTCTGATTCCATGGTCACATTTATCGAAGGCTTTAACAAAGTCAGTATATATTACATCAATGTTTTGTCCTCGACACAATGTTCCTAATATTTTCTCCTGGTGGTCTAGTAGCTGTGACAGGCATGATCTACTTGCCCTGAAGCCATGTTGATTTGGGTTGTATAAGTCTTTTTCTTGTAGGTAGTAGGTAGTTTTGCCTCTAATTATGCGTTCAAAACACTTTATAAGCTGTGAGGTGAGAGCCACTGGCCGATAATTTTTGGGCATTGCTCTGTTACCACCTTTAAATAGGGGGCAATGTTCGCGTTCTTTAAGGGGAGTGGAATCTGTCCTGTGTCGAGTGATTTCCTCCATATTAAGTATAGCGGTTTTGCAATACTCTCTTTGCATTTCTTCAGAAATGTGGCACTCCATGTGTCTGGCCCTGGCGCTGAATTGTCTCGCATCTGTGATAAGGACGTAATTACATCTCCTTCCGTGAACTCGAAGTCCATTAATAGGTTTGTACCGGGATTGGTTCGTGGTTAATCTGAGTAGTATGGGCGCAAAATGGACGAGTGCAAGAATGTTGC
Source organism: Bathynomus jamesi (assembly GCA_023014485.1). Classification (NCBI taxonomy): domain Eukaryota; kingdom Metazoa; phylum Arthropoda; class Malacostraca; order Isopoda; family Cirolanidae; genus Bathynomus; species Bathynomus jamesi. Next base: position 1,840,131 of record JAJOZX010000037.1, read on the forward strand.
GATGTTGCAAGAGATAATGGCCAATGTTGCAAATGGGGTGGAGTATATTGCAAAGAAGAAGGGGTATGTTGCAAAGGGGGAAGGGGTGTGCAATGAAGGGTGTATGTGCAACAACTCAATACTGCAAAGGGGGGTGGGGGGATGCTGTAGGTGCAACAAGGGATCATGAAACTTGGAGGCGGCGTTATCCCCCAAGGGAAAGACAGGAGAAGGAGAGAAAGCAAGAGAGGTGTTTACCTGGCAGGAGCCAAGCGAACACTAAGCCTTCAGCCGAGTGGCCGTTGTCTTATAGGCCCCTAATGAGCCAGTTGGCTTAATCAGCAAGTTGGCTTAGAAGGAGCCAAGGGGGAGAGGGGAGGTTAAGGGGAAGGGGTCATCGGGGGGAGAAGGAAGGATGACCTCCCCCCAAAGGGGTTGCCTTAACCTAAGAGAGAAAGAGAAAGGATAGACGGAGGAGGGATTTGGGGGACAAGGTGGGGCGTCCTAACCCCCCAAAGGGAAACTAAGCTAAGTCTTAACCTAAGAAGGAAGGAAGGAGAGATCTTTATTCAACAGCTGTCATCATCAAACTGCCAGCTCCGAAGCCAAGCGGGTCTTATATAGAAGAAGGTTGAGTTGCCAGATGCCATTTTTTATTTTAATTTTACAGGTATACATTATTAGGGTGAGTTCCTAGATACCACCATTTATTTTAATTCGTTACCAAAGCATACAGACTTTCTCTTTTAAACGAAAACCGAAATTGACACTAAAAAATTCCATCTGTTTATTAATTAAATAAATAATAAGATAAATAAATAGAATTTCCCTTCTACTGCACAAAAAGTAATATAATACGGAACGTACAATCGTCAAAATAATAGTTCAGAAGAAATACACACACACCCACACACACACACACACACACACGTGTAGTGGTTAACATCGTTGACTACGAATCCACCGGCACCGGGTTCGATTTCCAGGGAGAGCAGGCGGCGTGCAGCTTACCCAACTATTCATCATTCGCAAAATTAGATTGGTAAATAAATAGGTACCCTGTGTGGCCTAGTGATTAAGACACTTGGCTGCTGATCCGGAAGGTGTAAGATCGAGTCCAGGCGAGGACTTTGTAATTTCTGACTTCCCTGGTGGGTCATAGTTCGGATTTTACGTTAAGCTGTAGGTCTAAGGTGGGTCAAGAAGCTTGACCTTTATTAGAATGAATAATATGATGACTATATGAGTTAATCATATAGTTCAAAAAGGGCGTTCCCAAAACATTTATGTAACGAGTCATTTCTGGGAACACCCTTTTTTGAATCATCCTTCGTATATAAGCGGAGTTACTTCGAACTCTCTTAAGAGCTACCTTCCCCAAATTTAATGTAGTTATTTGAATGTCTCTCTTGAATTTATATTGACACATAATAATACAAAAATTAGAATCCAGTTCCGTTTCTTTCTCATTATTACACTTGTGTTCCAAACGCTCTTAAAATGTTACAAACATTAGACATTAATCAGGTTTTTACTTCTGTAAAATTGCGGTTTTCCTACTTACGAGGTCTTGGAACATCCCCATCCACACATACGTATATATATATATATATATATATATATATATATTATATATATATATTATTATATATATATACCGTGTGACCACAAAAATTGTCCCTGTTTTTAATCGCTTATTACTCAGTCATTATTGCAGCTTCACAAATGAAATAAAAAGCATTCGAAAGAGAACATTTTAAAGTTTTAATTTATTCTACATGTGTTCAAAGTGACGTCCCTGGACATTCTTACATTTCCCACAACGGGAAAGGATAATTTATTACATTTTCCAAAACGCTGCATTCAATGGACTGTACACTCTCTACCACCGCTTGCTTTAATTCTTTCGATAGAGGATGGCTCTTGCCTGAATACTTTGTCCTTGACAAATCCCAGAGAAAAAAGTCCATAGGTGATAGATCGGGAGATCTTGCGGGCCAGGGAAACTGCGAGCGATGAGAATGAATCTTTGTTCAAAAAATCTTGTTAAACATTCCAGTGATTGCCTAGTTGTGTGGGCTGTTGCTCCGTCTTGCTGAAACCACTTGTTACTGCAGTTTTCTTGTTCAAAACAGTGTTCAACATTTCTACATATCTTTCTGAAGTTACTGAAAGCGGTCTCCTTGTCTCTGGGTCCTCAAAAAGTAAGGACCATAAACCTTGCTGCTACTCAAACCACCCAGACAGTAACTTTTGGTGAATGCAGAGGTTTCTCCAAGTGTATATTTGGCTTGTTTTGTGACCACACCGGTAATTCTGTCTGTTGATGAACCCATTGAGATAGATGTGGCATTCATCACTGAATATTATGTCACTTAATCTTATCTGGTTTTGTTCAATTATTGTTTCAATGCGTTCACAAAACATCAAACGACGCTGGTAGTCTTGTTCGCTAAGCTGTTGCAAACACATAATTTTGAATGACTTCATTCTCAAATCCAACGTGATTATTTTCCGAATGCTCTCCCGTTTGATTCCTGTCACAGCTGATAGTCGTCTCACAGATTTCTTGTTGTCCGTTTCAAGCTGATTTGCGACTGAATCAATGTTTCCAGCGGTTCGCACACCTTTGCTGCGCCCAGAGTTGCCTTTATGCATGTTCTTGATTGAGCAGGTGATGTTTCCATTTTGCGAAAATCCTGCGAATCGTTTTAGGATCTATGGTCCTTTGCTGACCGTATCGTCGTCTGAAAGACAGTTGGGTGGCAACTACCGAGCCATGTTTGATCATCTCTTCTGCGATGAAAACACGTTGCATGTCCGACAAATAACCCATGATTGTGGTGGATAAAACTGTCATTTTTTTATAAGTACTGATTTCGTATCCAGGATATCGAAAAAATTAAATAAAACTTTTAAATATTCTTTTTCGAAAGCTTTTTATTTCATTTGTGAAGCTGCAATAATGACTGAGTAATAAGCGATTAAAAACAGGGACAATTTTTGTGGTCACACGACAAATAACCCATGACTGTGGTGGATAAAACTGTCATTTTTTTATAAGTACTGATTTCATATCCAGGATATCGAAAAAATTAAATAAAACTTTAAAATGTTCTCTTTCAAATGCTTTTTATTTCATTTGTGAAGCTGCAATAATGACTGAGTAATAAGCGATTAAATACAGGGACAATTTTTGTGGTCACACGGTATAAAATTATATATATATATATATATATATATATATATATATATATATATACAGGGTGAGTCAAAAGTCCTGCCTCAAAAATAACGACACTATGAATACCTCTGAGGCACGACTTTTGACTCACAATATATATATATATATATATATATATATATATATATATATATATATAATACAACTCAGAATGGTCCCTTGAGAAACTTTTATGTTACGCACAGATCGTGCATGGAACAAGGAACTCTTCTGAGTTCCTTGTTCCATGCACGGTCTATGTGTAATATATATATATATATATATATATATATATATATATATATATATGCGCCTCAATAGTGTAGTGGTTAGCGTCGCTGACTATGAATCCATCGGCCCCGGGATCAAGACCCGGTGAGACGGCAGGCGGCTCGCAACATAACCCAGCTGTTCATTCTTCCACACAATAAAAAAGAAATTGGTTGGTAGATAAATGGGTAACCAGGGTAGCCTAATGGTTAAGACGCTGGGATGCTGTGGGGGCGTGGTTCGGATTCCACCTTGGTCTAAGGTGGAATGACAAGCTTGATCTTCGTCAGCATGAACAATTTGGGCGAAAACAAAACCAAGGTCTGTGTGTATATATATATATATATATATATATATATATATATATATATATATATATATATATATATATATACTATGTATAATAGAGATGGAAAATAAACCTATAATACTGAAACATATTCTACAGATACAGGAAAGAAAACGTAGCAAGCTCGAGAGGAAAATCAGGACTCTATTCAGGCAACGAACGAAGAAACACCGTAAAACATCTCCACAGATGCAGAACTGATGCAGAGACTCAAACTAGAGAGGAAACTTGGCGAAATAGAAATGGACCTAAAGCAAACATTCATACATAAGACAAACGAGGAGAAAAACAAGGTAGCAGAAAGCAAAAAATAACCCAAAATACTTCTACACTTTAGCGAAAAGGAAAATGCAGTGTAAGAAGAATATTGGACCGCTGATAGACGGGGAGGCCGAATACACAAATGACCAGAAAGAAATAAGTGAACTGCTTAGGGAACAATTTAAATCTGTGTTTAGCACCCCTAAGTCCGAGAGAGAAGTGTAAAACACAGACGAGTTTTTCGACATTGATACAGATCAGTGGTATGGGCGCAAGATGGACGAGTGCAATAATCTTCTATTGTTGCAAGAGATAATGAGCAATGTTGCAAATGGGTGGGGTATGTTGCAAAATGGGGGTATGCAATGAAGGGGGAGGGGTGTGTGCAACAAATCAATGCTGCAAAGGGGGTGGGGGATGCTGCAGGTGCAACAAAAGGTCGTGAAACTTGGAGGCGGCGTTATCCCCCAAGAGAAAGACAGAAGGAGAGAAAGCAAGAGAGGTGTTCACCTGGCAGGAGCCAAGTGCACACTAAGACTTCAGCGGAGTGGCCGTTGTCTTATAGGCCCTTAATCAGCCAGTTGGCTTAATCAGCAGGTTGGCTTAGAAGGAGCCAAGGGGAAGAGGGGAGGTTGAGGGGAAGGGGTCTTCGGGGGGAGAAGGAAGGACGACCTCCTCCCAAAGGGGTTGCCTTAACCTAAGAGAGAAAGAGAAAGGATAGACGGAGGAGGGCTTTGGGGGACAAGGTGGGGCGTCCTAACTCCCCAAAGGGAAACTAAGCTAAGTCTTAACCTAAGAAGGAAGGAAGGAGAGATCTTTATTCAACAGCTGTCATCATCAAACTGCCAGCTCTGAAGCCAAGCGGGTCTTATATAGAGGAAGGTTGAGTTGCCAGATGCCATTTTTTATTTTAATTTTACAGGTATACATTATTAGGGTGAGTTCCTAGATACCACCATTTATTTTAATTCGTTACCAAAGCATACAGACTTTCTCTTTTAAACGAAAACCGAAATTGACAATAAAAAATTCCATCTGTTTATTAATTATTGTAAATAAATAGAATTTGCCTTCTACTGCACAAAAAATAATATATACAGAACGTACAATCGTCAAAATATAGTTGAGAAGAAATACACACACACACACACACACACACACACACCACACACACACACACACAATTTAACAACTTTCTCCTTACCTTATATATATATATATAGAAAGAATCACATTAACTGTGTCTATTTTCTTTTGTCATTCCTCTATATTATATATAATATATATAATATATTATATATATATAAACAGATTTTCATTTAAAGTGAATTAATTATTAAAATAATATTAACATTAAAAAATTCTCTAAACAATTGGCTTAGCAAAAGAAATCGTTCCATTAACATATTCTCAAATCTATACACACACACACACACACACACACACACACACACACACACACACACACACACACAATTATATTAAATAATTATTCTCTTACAAATACGTTTATTTTAACATTGTGTTCAGACTACAGAGGGAGGAGGCAGGTAATGAGAATATCCAGCAAAAAGGTCTAGCCCGAGGCCTTTTAAAACCACAAACTAGCGAGAAGGAATTTGGGTCAACTTTCTCTCTGAAAGACACACATCACATCAGTCTCCTTTCGCTTCATACGATTGTCATTCCTGTATATAAAAAATGTTTTATATTTTATAAACTTAGTTATTTTTATTTACATATAATTTGTACATCATCTTCTTAGTTATTGAAATGAATGAATAAAAAAATGGATGGATATATTATATTATTATTATTATTATTATATTATTATACATTTTTCAAAATTAACACACACACACACAATATATATATATATATATATATATATATATATATATATATATATATATATATACACACTGTGTGTATATATATATATAGGGTGGTACAAATTACAATAATAATAATGAAATCTTCTCGCCCAATTGTTCGTTCTAACAATGGTTAAGCTTTTCACTCCGCCTTAGACCCACAGTTTAACGTGGAAACCGAATACATTAATCCGGGCGGGTAGAAATGTCATCGTCCCGATCTCTCAACCGCCGGCTAATCCACCAGTGATACCTAGGGTACCCATTTATCAGCCAACCAAGCAGAAATTCAATAACTAAATACGATTTTTCCACACACCTACGCGAGAAGTCAAACCAAATACATTAATTAATCGAAATTGAAACTCAATTTAGTATGGCGGCAAAATAATAAAATATTGTTGTGTTCGATATTACATAAAGGGGTAGGTTGGAGAAAACCAAGTATTGTTGCAAATATTGATGTGGTAGAGACAGCAAGGGGTAATACAAGCACTAAATCTACAGAGAGAATATAGCAATCTTGGGAAAGCTGAGTTTAGTATGGGCACAAAACATGGTAATGCACAAAAATCTCCTAGATTTGCTGTTTATGTCATAGGATATTACTGTGGTGTTAATGTCAGAGTAATAAAGAGTAGCGGCGCTAATTTCGTTTCCTGCGATACTGAGCTGAACCACTCTAATGAATATATTCCTATAACGAACGGCATCCGAAAAATTGAGGATCAATTTAATATGGGCGCAAAATAACTTGCGTCCGAAAATTGAGACTCAATTTAGTATGGACGCAAAATAATAAAATATTGTTGTGAACAATATTGCATAAATGGGTGGGTGGTGGAAACCAAGTATTGTCGCAAATATTGACGTGGTAGAGACAGCAAGGGGTAATACGAGCACTAAATCTACGGAGAGAATATAGCAATCTTGGGAAAGCTGAGTTTAGTATGGGCGCAAAGCATGGTAATGCAAAAAAATCTTCTAGATTTGATGTTTATGTCATAGGATATTACTATGGTGTTAATGCCAGAGTAATAAAGAGTAGCGACGCAAATTTTGTTTCCTGCGATACTGAGCTGAACCACTCTAATGAATATATTCGTATAACGAACGGCATCCGAAAAATTGAGGATCAATTTAGTATGGTTGTAAATAACATGCAGCCGAAGAAATTGAGACTCAATTAGTAGGGGCGCCCCCTACTCTTTCCTTTCTCTCGGGCTAACCTTAGAGTGGATCTTAGGGTCTTTGTTAGCCTTAGTCTCTGTAGATCTGTAGATCTGTAGAGTACGCAAAATTGGCGTTGTACTATTTAATAACATAGGAAGGAGTGAACACAAAAATATTTATAATTTCTTTATTATAAAATTCTCTCGAATACACTAGTAATAATAATTAACTCTTTCTCGCCGAATTGTTCATTTTGACAAAGGTCAACCCTTTTCACTCTGCCATAGACCTACAGTTCAAATATGAATAATTCAGAAGTATCGGAACAGATCCGTGTACCAAAAACTTTTAAAATATTCTTGACCACTAGGCGGAGTGAAAAGTTTAACCATTGTTAGAACGAACAATTCGGCGAGAAAGATTTAATTATTATTATTGTAATTTGTACCACCCTATATATATATACAGTATATATATATATATATATATATATATATATATATAATATATATATATATAATATAATATTGTGTGTGTGTGTGTGTTCAATTGTTCATTTTGAAAAATGTATAATAATAATAATAATAATAATATATCCATCCATTTTTTTTATTCATTCATTTCAATAACTAAGAAGATGATATACAAATTATGTGTAAATAAAAATAACTAAGTTCATAAAATATAAAACATTTTTTATATACAGGAAGGACAATCGTATGAAGCGAAAGGAGACGGATGTGTCTTTCAGAGAGAAAGTTGACCCAAATTCCTTCTCGCTAGTTTGTGGTTTTAAAAGGCATCGGGCTGGACCTTTCTGCTAGATATTCTCATTACCTGCCTCCTCCCTGTAGTCTGAACACAATGTTAAAATAAACGTATTTGTAAGAGAATAATTATTTAATATAATGTGTGTGTGTGTGTGTGGTTGTGTGTGTGTGTGTGTGTGTGTGTAGATTTGAGATATGTTAATGAACGATTTCTTTGCTAAGCAATTGTTTAGTGAATTTTTGAAGTTAATATTATTTTAATAATTAATCCATTTAAGTTGAAAATCCGTTTGTTATATATATATATATATATATATATATATATATATATATAGAGAGAGAGAGAGAGAGAGAGAGAGAGAGAGAGAGAGAGAGAGAGAGAGAGAGAGAGAGAGAGAGGAATGACAAAAGAAAATAAACACACTTAATGTGATTCTTTATATATATACAGGGGTTAGACAAAATAATATGAACACCCCCCGATTTCACCGGTTATCTTTACGGACTGCTCAGACACAAAATAAACGGTCAAATGACTGGCAAACCTATTTAAATGCGTAACAGAGAGTGTATACGTCATGTTATAACCCTCACGTTGTTTTTACAGATATGAGTGAATTATGAATTAGCAGTTATGAAAGACCTGTCAGACTTCCAAAGAGGGCAAATTGTCGGAGCGCGGATGGCTGGTGCATCGGTGACGAAAACCGCTCAGATGTTCAATGTATCCAGAGGAACTGTCTCTATGGTCACTGCATACCAAAACCATGGAAAGACAAGCACCGACAAACGCAATAGTGGACGCAAGAAGAAGCTGTGTGATCGAGACCGCCGGGTGCTAAAGCGCATTGTGACAAAGAACCATAAGACCACAGCTCCAAAAGTGACTGCAGAGCTTAACCAGCATCTTGCAAGCCCGGTATCGACCAGAACTGTACGTCGCGAGCTCCATGGAGCTGGATACCATGGGAGGGCTGCAATTGCCAAACCCTTCCTTTCGCACATCAACATTGAGCGGCGCAGAAAATGGTGTAATGACCATAAGAATTGGTCAATGCACCGGTGGAAGAATGTAGTCTACTCCGACGAATCCTCCTTTACGCTATTTCCATGTTCCGGTCGAGTTTACGTCTGGAGACAGCCTAAAGATGTTTATGACCCCGACTGCCTGACCCCAACCGTTAAGCATGGAGGCGGATCTGTGATGGTTTGGGCAGCAATATCGTGGAATATTCTTGGCCCAGCTGTAGTACTGCATGGTAGGGTTAACGCCCAGGTCTATCTGTCAATGTTGGCTGACCAGGTCCATCCCATGGTCCAAACGCTGTTTCCCAATGGCGGCGCCGTCTTCCAGGATGATAATGCACCAATCCACACCGCTGGGGTCGTTAAAAACTGGTTTGAAGAGCATGTTAGTGAAGTAGAACGCTTGGATTGGCCTCCACAATCCCCGGATCTTAACATTATCGAGCATCTGTGGTGTCGTTGGAGCAGCAGGTCAGAAGCCGATTCCCACCGCCGGCGTCTTTGGAGGAACTGGAGCAGGGTTTGCTCGAAGAATGGCTCAGGATTCCTCTAGCCACTGTCCAAAAGCTGTATGAATCAATTCCCCGACGCATTGCAGCTGTTATTGCCGCTAAAGGAGGACCAACTCAATATTAAGAATAAAAACCGCCATTTATCAAGGTGTTCATATTATTTTGTCCAACCCCTGTATATATATATATATATATATATATATATATATATATATATATATAAGGTAAAGAGAAAGTTGTTCAATTGTGTGTGTGTGTGTTGTGTGTGTGTTTCTTCCGAATTATTATTTTGACGATTGTACGTTCCGTATTATATTACTTTTTGTGCAGTAGAAGGCAAATTCTATTTATTTACAATAATTAATAAACAGATGGAATTTTTTATTGTCAATTTCGGTTTTCGTTTAAAAGAGAAAGTCTGTATGCTTTGGTAACGAATTAAAATAAATGGTGGTATCTAGGAACTCACGCTAATAATGTATACCTGTACAATTAAAATAAAAAATGGTATCTGGCGACTCAATCTTCCTCTATATATGACCCGCTTGGCTTCGGAGCTGGCAGTTTGATGATGACAGCTGTTGAATAAAGCTCTCTCCTTCCTTCCTTCTTAGGTTAAGACTTAGCTTAGTTTCCCTTTGGGGGGTTAGGACGCCCCACCTTGTCCCCCAAAGCCCTCCTCCGTCTATCCTTTCTCTTTCTCTCTTAGGTTAAGGCAACCCCTTTGGTGGGAGGTCATACTTCCTTCTCCCCCCGATGACCCCTTCCCCTCAACCTCCCCTCTCCCCCTTGGCTCCTTCTAAGCCAACTTGCTGATTAAGCCAACAACGGCCACTCGGCTGAAGTCTTAGTGTGCACTTGGCTCCTACCAGGTGAACACCTCTCTTGCCTTCTCTCCTTCTCCTGTCTTTCTCTTGGGGGATAACGCCGCCTCCAAGTTTCATGATCCCTTGATGCACCTGCAGCATCCCCCACCCGCTTTGCAGCATTGAGTTGTTGCACCCCCCTTCATTGCTTACCCCCACCCCCTTCATTGCAAACCCCTTCCCCTTTACAACACTGATCATTATCTCTTGCAACATTGCAAGATTATTGCGCTTGTCCATTTTGCGCACATGCTACTGATCTGTATCAATGTCGAAAAACTCGTCTGGATTTTCCACTTCCATCTCGGATTTAGCGGTGCTAAACACAGATTTAAATTGTTCCCTAAGCAGTTCACTTGTTTCTTTCTGGTCATTTGTGTATTCGGCCTCCCCGTCTATCAACGGTCCAATACTCTTTTTACACTGCATTTTCCTTTTCGCTAAAGTGTAGAAGTATTTTGGGTTATTTTTTGTTTTCTGCTACCTTGTTTTCCTCCTCGTTTGTCTTATGTATGAATGCTTGCTTTAGGTCCATTTCAGTAGTATAGCTTCAAAAAGGTAGAGTGCAGGAATGTTGCAAGATATAATGATCAATGTTACAAAGGGGATAGGGGTTGAAAAGGGGATAGGGGTTGCAAAGGGGGTTGGGGTATGCAACAACTCAATGTTGCAAAGGGGGTGGGGGATGCTGCAGGTGCAACAAGGGATTATGAAACTTGGAGGCGGCGTTATCCCCCAAGAGAAAGACAGGAGAAGGAGAGAGAGGAAGAGAGGTGTTCACCTGGCAGGAGCCAAGTGCACACTAAGACTTCAGCCGAGTGGCCGTTGTCTTATAGACTCCTAATCAGCCAGTTGGCTTAGAAGGAGCCAAGTGGGGAGGGGTACACCTGAACGGGGGAGAAGGGAGGGATCTTCGGGGGGAGAAGGGAGGATGACCTCCCCCCAAAAGGGTTGCCTTAGCCTAAGAGAGAAAGGATAGACGGAGGACGACTTTGGGGGGGACAAGGTGGGATGTCCTAACCCCCCCAAAGGGAAACTAAGCTAAGTCTTAACCTAAGAAGGGAAGGAGAGAGTTCTTTATTCGACCGAAGTTCGCATCAAACTGCCAGCTCCGAAGCCAAGCGGGTCTTATATAGATGATGGGTGAGTTGCCAGATACCATTTTTTATTTTAATTGTACAGGTATACATTATTAGGGTGAGTTGCTAGATACCACCATTTATTTTAATTCGTTACCAAAGCATACGGACTTTCTCTTGAAAATCGAAATTGCCAATAAGAAAATGTTTATTAATTAAGTAAATAGAATTTCCCTTCTACTGCCCAAAAAATAATATAATACGTGCAATCGTCAAAATAATAGTTCAGACGAAACACACACACACACACACACACACAATTGAACAACTTTCTCCTTACCTTATATATATAATATATTTAGAAAGAATAATATTAACTGTGTCTATTTAATTTTGTCATTCCTTATATATATATATATAATATTATATAACGGATTTTCACCTTAAGTGAATTAAAACAATATTAACATTAAAAAATTCACTAAACAATTGCTTAGCAAAAGAAATCGTCCCATTAACATTCTCAAACATACTCCCCCCACGCAATTTATGGATGCCGATCTTACCCGTCGTTAACGACCACAGCTCATGTTTTCCCCTGTGCGTGAAGTGCGCGGAAGAGATAACGGCAATTGTAACCATATACCCCACCAGCGTAAGATCAGAGAGTATATACAAGTCCTGAGCTGGCCTAGCTGTACACCATGGTATAGAATACTGAAGATACATGAGGTGTGGAGGTTTCAGAGCTACCCAACCTTTTCACACCTATATGAACGCATTTTTGAAGGATAAGGTTGAGGCATCAGGTATCCGCGAGGAGTTGATACCGAAGATGAAAAGTCTGCCTATATTCAACGTTACCGCGACCGCGAAGGTATACAACTTGATCGTGCCCAAATTGCAAAGAATCCTGGCAAGCGCTTTAGTGCAAAGTTGTGTCTAAACAGTCTATGGGGAAAATTTGCACAGAATACCGGCAAAGGGAACATTCATTTGGCACAAAGTTATAGTGAAGTCTGGGATTATGCCAATGCTCCCGATAAAGAGGTCATGGAGATCGTGAATGTAGGTAATACTTACATAATAAAGTACAACAACACTGAATTGGCCACAGATACCTCAAGGGTTACAAACATACCTGTGGCCAGCTTCACAACAGCCTACGCCCGCATAAAACTTTGGGGTCTATTGCATTCTCTTGGGCGGAGAGTATTGTATGCCGATACAGATAGCGTGATATTCACAGAGAGGGAGGGTGAATACATGCCTGCTATTGGGGAGTTCCTCGGCGAGCTCACTGATGAGATCAAGGATGAGTATGGGGACAACGCATACGCCGACTCTTTTGTCTCAACAGGACCTAAAACTTATGGGGTACGGGTGAGGGTGGGGGAGGATATGAAATATATCGTGAAGGCAAAGGGTATTACGCTCAACCATGCGAATCGGCGGGTTGTTAACTTTGAATCGTTGAAGGATCTAGTGTGTTTGGACGATGAGAGCGATCGGCCTCCCCAACTAACTGTAGGCACCCACAATTTTCGGGCGCAGAAGCTGGGGGGCGTGAAGGAACTTAGGGGAACGAAGGTGTGCCGTAACACCTATAGGAAACGTTACCAGTTACCTGGTACCTATGATACCGTACCCTTTGGATACCATAACCTTTGATGCGTCTATTGTTAACTTACTTTCACACGTATTTGTAAATATGTATGTCTTGTATATAATCTTTGATGTGTCTATTGTTAACTTATTTATTACACGTATTTGTAAATATATATAACTTGAATATCTCGTTTATTAAATAAATCATGTTTCAATTAGCGTTTCACTTTCTCCTTTGTGTGTGTGTGTGTGTGTGTGTGTGTGTCACAGTGTGTGTGTGTGCCCACGTAAGACCAGCAACGTGAGTCATGCTACTACTGGGATTCCCTGCGTGGTCAGTTGACTGCAGTAAGCCCTTGAGCTCAGACGTGTATTCGCCCGCGTAGAAGAAAATGGCTACCTTTAATATTGCTTGTTCAACGTTTATGAAATGGTATTCAGCAAAGTGTCAAGATGTGGTGGATACCGAAAAACTTCCTATTCCCCCTCCTTTGCCTCTTTTAAAACCACATTGGATCGTGCGAAGGAGCAAGATGTACAAATACTCTATGGTTCTGGTGAGAGCGTTGTAGGCTTTCGTTGCACAGACGATGTATTGAAGTATGCTGTAGAGCTAAGCTTTATAAAGTCTCACATATACCGTGAAGTAAAAGAAACAACGCGTGCAGAAGAGAAGCAGCAGATATGGATAGTGAGTCTTGTGGATGAGTGGTGACAAGCGGTATTATGTCATGTTACACCATGTCGATTACTCATACCTACGACTGAAAATGTGAATCTCGTCATCATGGAGAATCTTAAGTATTTTTATCACTATATTAATGTATATCATGATGAGGTTCGTAGTGAGGTTGTGGCTAGTGCCCTGCGTGAGTTTTTAGCAGACTTTAGAGACGAGTATCGTTTGCTAGGCAAAAAGGAAAAATATGGGCATATGTTCCTCTCAAATAGTGCGCCGGAGTGTGAAGATGTTTAGGAGAGATAAAACATTATAAAATGTGCCTAGTTCGTGAAATTTACCTGAGGGAAACTGTCTGGTGTGTATTCAGGGAAGTGGTAGTGATAAAACGTTAAAACCGAAATTAATTCTTGTACGGAAAAAAACACCTACCCAATATAATGGGTACAACAATTCGATCAGCGCCGCACACGTTTCATTAGATTATGGTGCGACTCGCACCTCACGGATCATACGAATTCGAACAAACCCATTCACGTATCATCAGGGTGAGTCAACCGCCCATCGAACCGTTCCTGCCTACCTGCGTGCCTCACGCGGCTCATAGTTATCTCAGAGCTTGAACCGAGTGGACGTGCGCTCCTCGAATACGATGGAACTTCCTTTGAGCAGCATTCTCAACGCCTCGTACGATGTGTCCGTGACGAAATCGTTGCGCGTGTTCAGGCGTAAATCCGGTGCCGTTAGCTATGTACTGGAAACGGAATGTAGACAAACAAACAAACGGAATGTTGTTTATTTAAGTGTCGAGGAGATGAATAGAATCTTCGTGATAGTTGAGAAGTGGAGTGAAGATCGTTATAAAATACCTGCTAACGTAGGTACAAGAAGAGAGCAGATTAGTGACACCCCTCATACGCCGTTGTATGTACGTTGTGTATAAATAACGATCGGCCATGCATTGATATACGGCTGATGTGGAAGAATGCTTCTGATAATAACGCTCTTGTTCCTACGCGAAACCGTTTCATCCTCGACAGAATGTTTGAAATCGTCGGATTCCGCAAGCTGAAACCTATATTAGACGCGCGTGTTACGGATATGCTTTATTTTGATACAGTACTTGAATACGCATACACCGCTCTGCTCGATGGGTTTACCGAGTGTAGGGCTGAACAAGGTGAGAATGGTCTAGAGCTGGACGTTTATTTAAAAAGTTTAGACTCTTTGAAATATCATGAACTTTGGTACAAAGCAATTGATCGGTACAAGGCTGAGCTCACCTACATCGTTCACCCTGAAGAACTATTTCTTTATATAACGAGCAGTTGTCGTAACGACTTAGAAGATTATTTCAATTGCCGCTATGTTGAGTGAAGATGAGTTCACGATTGAAAAGCTCGCGTCGGTAGAAATAAACCCTCGATTGGAAAGGCGTGTTTATAAACTTGTGTTTAATAATGTGGCTAACGATGAACTCTTTGTGCGTGCTTTTGATTGTATTCTAGACGTATTTAAAGATAACTTACCAACCGGTTGTAAAGTGGGAACAAAAATAGTACTGAACGATATGAAGGCCCTTCATATCGAGTACAGGTTTCCCTATACTTTAAGCGGTGAAATATTATTAAACCGCGTATACTGCGTAATGCAGAGCAATAATGATGTAATTGTAGACTCGATTAAGTGCGAGTTTAGTATTTTGAAAAAAAGTGAAATGTATTTATATATTTAACATATTTGTGTGTGTGTGTGTGTATATATTCTGCTATATTGATGGCTATACGATTTCTTATTTTGCGCGGTAGAAGATAAAGTGTATGTATTTATTTATTTAGTTGTGTGTATATATTTCTGCTATGTTGATGGTTATATTATTTCTTATTTTTTTTTTTTATCATTCCAATGTATATTTTCTATATATCTCCATAATATAATTGTGTGTGTATATATATATATATATATATATATATATTATATATATATATATTCTCCTGTACTGTTATATTGACGGATATATTTTTTGATTATATGCATATTCCTCGTTCATATTTCTTAAACTATTATTATTTTTAATTGATCATTCAAATGTATATTTATTTTCTATATATTTACAATAAACAGAATGATGTAATATTGTTTTATTTAATTCTTTTGGTTGTAAACAATTATACCAAATGGCTGGTTACGCCTTCTAAACCTACTAGTGGAATTCTAAGCCAACTTTTAAGAATTGATTAAATAAATGGTACAATCTGGCAACCTAATAATGTATACCTGAACAATTAAAATAAAAAGTGGTATCTGGCAACTCAACCTGAACAAGCCATTTACGCCTTCTAAGCCAACTGGCTGATTAGGGGTCTATAAGAGGACGGCGGGTCGGCTGAAGTCTTAGTGTGCACTTCGCAGGAGCCAGGTGAACACCTCTCTTCCTTTCTCTCCTTCTGTCTTTCTCTTGGGGGATAACGCTGCCTCCAAGTTTCATGTCCCTTGCTGGTTGCACCTGCAGCATCCCCCCACCCCCTTTGCAACATTGAATTGTTGCATACCCCACCCCCTTTTCAACATTGATCATTATCTATTGCAACATTCCTGCACTCTACCTTTTTGTGGCTATACTACTCATTTCTATTTCGCCAAGTTTCCTCTCTAATTTGAGTCTCTTTGCATTAGTTCTGCATCTGTGGAGATGTTTTACGGTTTGTCTTCATTGCCTGAATAGAGTCCTGATTTTCCTCTCAAGCTTGTAACGTTTTCTTTCCTTTATCTCTGGAATATGTTTCAGTATTATAGGTTTGGTTTCCGTCTCTATTATATATATATATATATATACACACACACACACACACACACACACACACACCTTGGTTTTGTTTTCGCCCAAATTGTTCATGCTGACGAAGATCAAGCTTGTCACTCCACCTTAGACCTACGTAGAATCCGAACCACGCCCCACCAGCAGCAAGCGTCTTAACCACTAGGCTACCATGGTTACCCATTTATCTACCAACCAATTTTTTTTTTATTGTGTGGAAGAATGAACAGCTGGGTTTTGTTGCGAGCCGCCTGCCGTCTCACCGGGTCTTGATCCCGGGGCCGATGATTCATAGTCAGCGACACTAACCACTACACCATTGAGGCGCATATATATATATATATATATATATATATATATATATTACACATAGACCGTGCATGGAACAAGGAACTCAGAAGAGTTCCTTGTTCCATGCATATATATATATATATATATATATATATATATATACGTATGTGTGGATGGGGATGTTGCAAGACCTCGTAAGTAGGAAAACCGCAATTTTACAGAAGTAAAAACCTGATTAATGTTTAATCACTCTAATGTTTGTAACATTTTAAGAGCGTTTGGAACATAAGTGTAATAATAAGAAAGAAACGGAAGTGGATTCTAATTTTTTTATTATTTTGTGTCAATATAAATTCAAGAGAGACATTCAAATGACTACATTAAATTTGGGGAAGGTAGCTTCTTAAGAGGGTTCGAAGTAACGCCGCTTATATACGAAGGATGATTCAGAACAGGGTGTTCCCAGAAATGACTCGTTACATAAATGTTTTGGGAACGCCCTTTTTGGACTATATGATTAACTCATATAGTCATCATATTACTCATTCTAATAAAGTTCAAGCTTGTTGACCCACCTTAGACCTACAGCTTAACGTGAAATCCGAACTATGACCCACCAGGGAAGTCAGAAATTACAAAGTCCTCGCCTGGACTCGATCTCACACCTTCCGGATCAGCAGCCCAGTGTCTTAATCACTAGGCCACACAGGGTACCTATTTATTTACCAATCTATTTTTTTGCGAATGATGAATGCTGGGTAAGCTGTACGCCGCCTGCTCTCCCTGGAAATCGAACCCGGTGCCGGTGAATTCGTAGTCAAAGATGTTAACCACTACACTCTGTGTGTGTGTGTGTGTGTGTGTTTAAATAATTCATATAAGTAAATTAAAAACACTTACTAAATACACTTAATTAAGAGAAATGATAAATATAATCTAATTATTATATAACAAAATAATCAAAATTCACTGAAAATTTTGACTGACGAATCAAAATTTATTTTAACTCTCCACAAACACACTTAAAAGTAATTTCAATGCATTGCAACTGATATGAAGTATGTGACTTTTATTTACTAATTGCAATTCACAATATTTTACGTTTAGTGTGATTAAGTGACAGTTTTTGCCCAAAAAAAAAAAAAAAAACCTTCGTCGAAAGAAGTCCTCAATTAACGACTATTTTTAAAACCAATATAAAACTGACAGTTTAAAATAAGCAAATAATGTCAAAAGTGCGTTTACTAACTAGACAACGCCATCGATGCCCCAAATCGACCAATATGATTGATCCTTCAATGCATGAGAGACATCTTAGCTGTTTTATTCTCGTTGTTCGCACCCAGATAAGATTGCTGGTGTAGACCCCTTGTGGGGAAAGGGGTTACATTTCATTCGCAAACACCCTCGTATAGATCCAAGTTTGGGTTTAAACTCTTGAATCTGAACTCATCCAAAGAGCCGCATGCTTCCGTGTATCTTATGTATCTCTCTCTCTCTCTCTCTCTCTCTCTCTCTCTCTCTCTTCTCTTCATTATATATATATATATATATATATATATATATATATATATATATATATATATATATAAAGTGTGTGTGTGTGTGTGTGTGAGGTGGACACAAGGTGAGAAAGCGAAGTTTAATCAATGTTAAAAATGAGGCTCAATTCCTGCCTGATTTTATCACAGTTTAAGTCGTTGTCCCGACCCGTAATGAGTCCCTCCAGATCAGCGATACGAGACCCTTTTGTAAACACCTTATAAGTGTCTCCACAGACGTTTAAATATGGGGAACATGCTGGGAGGGCATGGCTACGGCCGCACACACACACACACACACACACACACACACACACACACATATATATATATATATATATATATATATTTTTTACCCATTCAGGGTACAAGCACTGTATCGTTATTGTATCATTGTATCATCATTGACAAGTACATACGGTGTCAATGTACTAACGAGACTTCCATACGTGGTTCATCACCACTGGAAGCAAGAATCCAATGAGCGGTCAAAATCATAATTATTTCCTTGCTTGTGTTTTCACTGCAAACACTCCTGGTTTATACTCGTAAATCCGTGTGCATAATTCATCGGGAGCAAGATGCACAATAAGTTTGTTTCCTTCCCGAGGCAACACAAATTCCCCCTCTCTTATATATATACATGTACGTATATTGTAATCTTTGGCTGTGGTTGACCACTTTCAAAGTGTCCGTGTTGCCGTTTACCTCAATCTTTGATTTTCTGTTTTTCTGTTTCCTGTTCGATCGCAAAACAAGGGTGGAGACGAAGGTTCTCCTTCTTACTCTCATCTTATTAACTTTGTCGCGTTCCTGAGGGATCTGTCCCTTCTCCAGTGCTATGTTTCTCTCCTTTATTAAAGACCTGTCCACCATAACCCCAGAGATGTCACACCTTCAACTTTCAAAATTACTTCATTCAACAGAGGGTCTACTTCAAAGCCATAAAACTCATTGCCCAATTCAATGTTAATCTGATAAAACTAAAATCTTCATAGTGGGGCGGTGTGGGTGGTAGAACGGTATGGGTATACAGTATGTGGGTATTTGATGAACGTTACGTGGTATGAATCATATACTTTTTATATAAATAAAAGTTAGTTTAAAACTGTATGTTCCACGGATCAACTTCCATTTCAGTTTTTTTGTAAATATCTCAGAATTATTTATAACTGAAGGCAAATTACGCTTCTTTTAAAGACATACGAAGAAGGGTTTCATAATTAATCTTAAGTTTATGTGGACGAGAGACACTTACCCGACGTTGTCTTCTACAGGGTGTCCCATAAATCAATGTACGATTAAATGATAGCTATTAAATGAAACCCTACACTGACTTATGGGACACCTTGTATATGAAAGTCAATAATGATAATGATGACAATGATAATGATAATGATTATAATGATAATGATTTATTTAATGAATCATATACAAAATGAACAAAAACTTGAAAATAAGATAACATCTTTATCACATTTTTTCTTAGTCTATTTAACACAGAGTTTAATTTCATTTAATGTTTTTGGATTAAATTAACTAAACTTTAGTTAAATTAACTTTACGGTAATCATGAAGAGCCTTTTCAATCGACCTTACACATTGCCTGTTCTGCATTTACCATACTTGACGTTACAATGTCATAACTCACATGAACCGTAATAACGCTAGAAATGTATAATAAATATTATCAGCACAAACAAAATTAAGTCCTCCTCATACGGAGGTGGACAGGACTGATACTGATATATACCCACAAAGCAAGAGACCATGGGCAGAATTACCCATATATCAAATACTCCTGAAGATTTCGAGGAAATAAAATTTAACGTCCCGTAAAGATTTAAATCTCAATTCATTTCTATTATGAGACCGAATAGAAAATCCTCGAATCCTTTGCGCTCTATTCCAATTCCATTTCCGGCAAATCTGCCGAATCTGAATTAGGAATCATAAATTATATATATATATATATATTATATATATATATATATGACCCCATAACTGGTTGGCAATGCTTCTGCGAGGTGTTCGTACCCTGAAATGGGCGTATAGGCTGAATGGTGTTCTGTGTAAAACGATGTTTAACTCTTCATACTTCCACTTGAACTATGAATGCATCGATGATTTTATGTATATATATATATATATATATAATATATTATATAATTATTGTTAATTCTATCGAGTGATTAATTATATAAGAAAACAAAAGAGAAGCAGATTCCTTCCAGTCCAAAAAGCAAACAAACCCAAGGAAACAACTCTTGAGGGGCCTCAGGACATCTCATAATCAACCTAAACTTTTTATATAGTATCGATTCCTTATATATATATAGCAAAGTTACTTTTTATTGTTGTCATAAACGAAGATAACTTTTGTTCAAATACGGATAGAAAATTAATTTTTGTGCAACTCGAAAGTTAATTGTTGGCCATTAACTACCTAATTTACTACTTTTACGAACAATTTGCCGAATAGATTCCTTTGGATTTTGTCCAAACTTTTCTTTCGTTAACGTAACATTTTAGGGAGTTTTGGATATTAACGGGCTTCCATTTGACGTTGTATCTTTAACGCAATGGCCCAAACTTTTTTTACGGCCTTGAGCCACTTTAAAAGTTCAAAATACGTGGCGAGACACATCAATAACTCAAAATATCGATGCCTATCGAATATCTATAAGCCTACTTGTGATGGAAAACCTCGTACTTTTACCCTCGGATTTACCTTCATATCTTTTCGCCACTACCTCTGAACTTCCACCACACACCTCCGAGCCTCATACATCTCCACAATTTTACTCGATCAATGACAGTCAACCACTTAGCCATATTTTAGTCAAAACCGGATGCAGTTTATTAATTTTAAACAAAATTAAATAAATTACTTTTTTAAAGGCAAAAGTTGATTTATAATCACCCTTTATATACAGGAAAATGAGGGCTTGGAACACTGTAGGAACGGTATAGGCATACTGCCATTTATTCTTTCCAGACATACCAATCGGAGATGTAGAATTCTAGAAAAAAGTTCACCGAATCAAAAATCTATGAGGAAGCATTAAAAAAAAAAATACTTGATAAGGAAATAGCCTTATGCCACGCCTTTGCTTTTTTTATGACTGAATCTTGAATGTCTAAGACTTTCGTCGAGGCGTGGCCCTTTTCATAGAATATAGAAACAGAAATAAAACTAATGAGTTTCCTTAATTTCCTATTTCCCGCATAATTGGTACTACAAATAGATGGAGTAAATATAAGTCAAAATTTATGTTTATAACTTTCAAGCATAAGGCTGCAAATATGCAGTTCGCCACGTATGTTTTTATTAATAAACAAACCGTGACTATATAGCATAAACCATATAGCCGCGTGTTATTCTTTACTTCCCCCCACAAACTCCATTCATTCCAGAGTCGAAAAACAAAATCTATAGAGAAATTAATGCATTGAATATCTAAGCTATTTGTATGGAAAGTTGTAAAAATATTTATGACAGCAAACCATTGATCGTATCTCAACTATATCATATTTTAAGTATGAAAACTCAAAATTTAGCAATATACAGATTTGGTTAAACGTGGCAACGGCGCTTTTCAAACGAAAAGACTATATATTTTTGGTTCGCTACCGCACTTGTAATTTTGTAAAATACAACAAAGCTTACGTGAATATTGCTTATACAGTAAAAAAATTTAAAATATTGTATATTACAGTAGCATATAAGAAAAAAGATTCAATATACAGTTCTCAACAAATCCATATCCCTACGAAGTTTTATATCTTCCCCCATTCCCGTCTGTGAACAGTGTAGACAGCATAAAATGTTTTAAAATTTCATTAATGTGCAAAATACTTCAGGTTAATTAACATTTCAGTAATCAATACCCTTTAAAATTAACTCCAGTGATCTAAGTTGAAAAAAAAAATGCTCTGCAAAGGAACATCTTTGTCAGGAGTTAAGAGTGGAAAGAAACGTCTATGTACAGAGTGGCGCAAAATCCCTTTGCCTGTATGACCTGTATGGTTTGGTTGCTAGCGCTCGTAACTCAGTGGGTAACACCGTTTTCCTATTGGCGAAATGAAGACAGTGAGGTTTGGAGTTAGAATCCCGATGGTACCAGTAATAATAATAATAATCCGGGAGTTAGTACAATATGATGTATTAGTGGGCATGAACTCTGTGCCAGTTTCTGGACTTCCTCGCTGAATAAGGTTTGGTCAAGTTGACTCATACATATCCCTAATTTTTTAAATTTTAAGTGGATAAAATCAAGAACAAAATTTTGAATGTGAAGCACCACACAAACTGCCCCAGCAAAAATGAAAGAAAAAATATAAATTGCAAATTTCTGCTGCAATATAGCATAAATGCAGCAACTCGATGCGATTACAAGTACGAGTAAGTATTTCTCTAAAGAAATTGCCGTAGTATATTTCCCGTTTATAAAAAAAAGGACATTAGTAAATAAATAAATAAGCAGTTAAATGTTTTCTAAAATGTAACTGGGTTCGTTTTTACGAGACAGATAGTAAGTAAACATAGATATTTATTACTTACCTGAACCAAGTATATATCTGCATTTATAAAAATGTCCTCTAACCTTGGAATTAACATTTCATTCATGACAAAATTAATGTTAACATAGATCGATTTTTTCACACCAATTAGAACAAATTTCTATTAGCAGAATATTCACTGCCAATCAATATATGCGTGGAAGTTTTTAAAGATACGCTATACTCATTTATTTCATTTCCTCAAATTAATTTAAAATTTTCTACGTATTATTATGACATTCAATCTGATATTAATCATGAAGAAGAACTGCGTATAGCGATCAATGTTCGTTTTTATAACATCTCGTTTGGAATCCTTAATGTATAAACTAGGCGTATAAGCTACGCGTTGACGAAATTTCTACCCACTCAGTATACCAACTAAATCTGGACTTACATACCCATTTGGTATACTCTCTTGACACTCTAATAAGCGAATTTAACCTAACCTAACCTAACTTAACCTAACTGAAAATAATTTATCAATCAAGGGTCACATCGCGAGAATGACGTTAGGCCGCTAAATCTGTAATACAAGAAAAGACTTTCATGCAACTCACTCATATCCAGTTAAAATCAAAATCAGAGACATCGGAATAATGAAATCAGTGTACTATATTATATATATATATATATATATATATATATATATGATACACACAGACCGTGCACAGAACAAGGAACTCTTCTGGAAAATTAAATCCACTGTAGTCCGAATAGATCCTAGCCCAAAGCTGGATCCTATCTGCTTTGCAGATAGCTGGTGAGGGAAGCTATATTTTTGGGGGCTCTTTGAGAGTGACCCGTTGCCCACGTCGGGCTCCATCCATTCATCCATCGTGTTCTGCCTATCAAGCAGATTCAACTCGTGTGTCCCGCCAAAGTGTTTTATCCTGAGCTATCCTTTTCATCTCATGGTAGCTCCTGCCTGCCTTCAAATCATCCAGCATTCCTTTCCTTTTCCTTCCCCTCGGCCTTCTACCTTTATATCTACCCTCCATCACCTCCTTCACCAAGCCTTCTCCTCTCAACACATGTCTGATCCATTTCTTCTGTCTTTCCGTCGGGCTAACATCATGAAAAAGAAAAAACTATAGTGTTTGTCATTTACCATTACTTATTCGGACTATAGTGGATTTAATTTGCCCAGAAGAGTTCCTTGTTCCATGCATGGTCTGTGTGTATCATGAAAAAACCTCAGGGGACCATGCTGAGTTCAATCCCATAAATACTGTGTGTGTGTGTATGTATGTATATATATATATATATACACACACACACAGAAGTGTCACATTACTTTTAAGTTATTACCATGTGACACTTCTGTGTGTGTGTGTATTATATATATAATACATACATACACACACACACAGTATTTATGGGATTGAACTCAGCATGGTCCCCTGAGGTTTTTTCATGATACACACAGACCATGCATGGAACAAGGAACTCTTCTGGGCAAATTAAATCCACTATAGTCCGAATAAGTAATGGTAAATGACAAACACTATAGTTTTTTCTTTTTCATGATGTTAGCCCGACGGAAAGACAGAAGAAATGGATCAGACATGTGTTGAGAGGAGAAGGCTTGGTGAAGGAGGTGATGGAGGGTAGATATAAAGGTAGAAGGCCGAGGGGAAGGAAAAGGAAAGGAATGCTGGATGATTTGAAGGCAGGCAGGAGCTACCATGAGATGAAAAGGATAGCTCAGGATAAAACACTTTGGCGGGACACACGAGTTGAATCTGCTTGATAGGCAGAACACGATGGATGAATGGATGGAGCCCGACGTGGGCAACGGGTCACTCTCAAAGAGCCCCCAAAAATATAGCTTCCCTCACCAGCTATCTGCAAAGCAGATAGGATCCAGCTTTGGGCTAGGATCTATTCGGACTACAGTGGATTTAATTTTCCCAGAAGAGTTCCTTGTTCTGTGCACGGTCTGTGTGTATCATATATATATAATATATATATATATATATTATATATATATATATATATATATATATATATATATATATATAGTACACTGATTTCATTATTCCGATGTCTCTGATTTTGATTTAACTGGATATGAGTGAGTTGCATGAAAGTCTTTTCTTGTATTACAGATTTAGCGGCCTAACGTCATTCTCGCGATGTGACCCTTGATTGATAAATTATTTTCAGTTAGGTTAAGTTAGGTTAGGTTAGGTTAAATTCGCTTATTAGAGTGTCAAGAGAGTATACCAAATGGGTATGTAAGTCCAGATTTAGTTGGTATACTGAGTGGGTAGAAATTTCGTCAACGCGTAGCTTATACGCCTAGTTTATACATTAAGGATTCCAAACGAGATGTTATAAAAACGAACATTGATCGCTATACGCAGTTCTTCTTCATGATTAATATCAGATTGAATGTCATAATAATACGTAGAAATTTTAAATTACTGTAAAATTACTGTAAATTACTGTAAAATTTTAATTTTGTGCATTCTTACCTGGATATATATATATATATATATATATATATATATATATATGTATATATAAACACAGACCGTGCATGGAACAAGGAACTCTTCTGGGAAATTGCATTCACTATAGTTCGAATAAGTAATGATAAATGACAAATACTATAGTTTTTTCTTTTTCATGATGGAAAGCCCAACGTGGGCACCGGGTTACTCGCGGAGAGGCCCAAAATATAGCTTCCCTCATCAGCTATCTGCAAAAGAGATAGGATCCAGCTTTGGGACAGGATCTAGGGTTTATAGCTTATACCTAGCCTACTACATTCAGAACCTCAATATACGCAAGAAACTCATTGCATTCACGTCGGATTGAATACATCAAAGAATCCGACGTATTTGAGGTTCTAAATTATCACTAGGCTATACTCCTTTCAAATATTTTTTAATACAAAAAACTCAAAATCCAAATCAGTGCATTGAAAAAGGAGGGGGAGAGCAATAATTTTGTTGCGTCGAGACAGGCGCTAGTGGAAGCAACCTTGAGAATTGCTTCTTTTGTTTGATTTATTATATTCGTGTTTTATAAAAATTGTATCAATTCACCGATAATTTCACTGCTTATACGATAGTATAAATGTAATAAATGATATACAATAAAATTATTGATCGCTATACTTGGGGATGAATTAATATTATGTCTTAAAAGAATAAAAAATATTCACCGATGGAAACACAGACCCATAACGCATTCATTTCTTTAGGTAAAACGTGGATCGTGGAAGCAACTTAGAGAGTTGCTTATTTCTGCTATTATGCTAACGGAATCGTTTTAAAGCGCTTAATTAATGAGCTTATAGCATTAAATGACTAAATAACTGGCAATTTTTACCAAATATATTTTTAGAAGAAGAAATACAAGCTAATTGTAATTAGAGTTTGCTTAATTATGAGTAAATCAAAGTGAAGTTGTTATATTGAGGTTAATGTCGTTTGTCAACTGCCCATCCCCTTCTTCCCCCGCCCTCTTCGCCCCCCCCCCCACAAGTGCACAAATTCAAATATAATTCCAGTGCATTTTTATTTTTTAACAGTGTTCAGTTATTTATTTGATTTGTGATTGTTACAGTGGGTTCAATGATCTTTGGCTGGATTATGCAGTCTTTTTAGTTCTTTGGCAGATAACGATGGCGTGTAATAAGTGTAATTGTATAACTGAAACTTTATCTTATTCGTTCAGTTCTAGACAATTTGAAGAAAAGCGAGACATTATTAAAATTGGTAGGCCTACGCCTAGCTTAAAAAAATTAAGTACACAAACCAAAAGATGTACGCGTCATTTTAATAATCAGTTATATGAAGATTATAGCTGGCTTTGCGAGTGCCAGAGTACTTTAAAGGTCTATTGCTGGCCTCGTATTTTATTTTCAAGGGCGAAAAGTGTTTGGAATAGTAGCGGTTATAATAATTTAAATAACTTTCATAAAGCTCAAAAACGGCACGAAACTTCTCATAGTCATATTATTTCTTTAATTCAGCTAAAACAATTTGGCAGAACTCGTACAGAGCCTCAATTATGTGGCCAATTTCAACTAAGCATTAAAAGGCATAATGAAAACGAAATGAAGAGGTTGGTGTATACTGTATATATATATATATAAAATAGGCTATGCATGCTTCCCTATACGTAATTGTCACCGATCGCCATCTATATATATATATATATATATGAGAGAGAGAGCGATGGCAACTATACACTAAATTTGAAAGATACTTAAAGATACTTAAATTAATTTTTTCCAATTTTGTCCAATTATAATTAAGAAGCTTACGAAATGAAAGTGGGCAAAGTTGTATTCTGTTATGTAAGCTCATGTAAAGTTAAGTAATAAATAAATAAATAGGAAATACAGGGTCTCTTAAAAAAAAAAGGACGCTCCACTGTGTTTCATTCTTATGATGCAAAATGTGTGACAGAATTCTGCGATGCATCATTATTTTCACGGAACTCGCGAGTTTTTTCAAGTAGGCTAACTAGGCTAGGCTATCATCGATAGTAAGTACATGTTTCTTTTTAAATAAAGCCATTTTCATTTGGTCCAATTGATTTCAAGTCAAGTCAAGTGAACTCGAGTTGCTGCGTTCTTCTGGTCAAAATCTCAAGATATGACTGGACTTGATTAGACTAACTGACTTTGTTTACATTCTACGTCACAACTCAAGTTGCCGCATTCTATGCAAATCAAATCTGAATTTAAGTCATGAAAGAATGATTTCAAGCCAAGTCACATTTCGAACCAATGGAAAATGGCTTTACAATGAAAAATGTTTGCCACTTTCTTATTGTGAGAATATTTAATAAACACTCTTATTAGTTCTTAACATTTAGGGCCGATGTTTGTGTATATGTTACAGTAAGATTATGAAACTAGTGATTTCATGAAATTCCTGAAATTTTCAGTAATTTCGTAATTACTGTTTCACTATTTCATAGAAAAGTGGTTGGCATATGAAATCTCCTTATTGGTTACAATTTGTAAAACAACGATACCGTTATAGTGAACATACAGAAAGTGTAAAAAAAAAAACTTTCTCACTGAACATCTCAGAAAGCAACCAACAATTATGTTGTTTTTTTACTTTCATCATTTTTTTTTAATTGCAATGAAATTGTAAACAGAAATTCGCCTCTCTCAGCGATTCTTAGTCATACTGAACTTCATTTAATCAAATTTATTAATTAAACTGAAAAAGAAAACGCATAGTAGGCATAAGAAATCCAGCTAATAATGTTTCCTTGTCATAAAGAAACGAAAAAAAATCGTAATCAGAAGCTATAGGAAAATGTTGAAAAAAAAAAATCACGAAATCCCTTTAATATATAAATTTAATTAAATTTTTTATCTTGTAAAACCAGGAGATTTTCATAACAGTTCCCTGCGAGTGATGGCGGCGTTTCAATCTCCAAATCCTCTTTGAATGGAATGAACCCTGGGCCTAAATCTTAAGCCAGGAAGTGTGCTGGACTTGCTAAAAGGATTACGCGAACAGAGCAGCTGAGAGAAGTTTCCGTGAACTTGTGCGTGAAAGCAGTTCTAATCTTCGATTTCGCTCACAGATAATTGTATGGAAAACACTCAAAGTATTTCAGCGTTCCATTCAGAATCATGAATTAGGAATACGTAATACACGCATGTGAGGTCCTCCGACATCAGGTTATATCACATTCTGTGAACGAGCTTTCAGAAGCAATTCATCGCGGATGTCATATGTGTGTAAGAGTTTTCTTTAATAAATATATTTACAATTACACTGGTCAACAAAGATTTTTCATCAGAGTAAAATTTGTGGTGGCTGGATAGCATTTTTCACGCTGATTCCAAAACTGCATTCAGATTTTTTCTAGCACGTATAGTTTTCAAGATGAAGGCATATATATAACTACACAGATTTAACCATTTTAAATAGGCAAAATACTAATATTTCAACATTTGATTGTGTTTATTTTATTGTGTTTTTTAGTTTATTCATCTTATTTATTTCAATTATCTTAATTATACATCTTATGTATTTCAGGTGTGAGCTTTTACGTCTAGCAGCATTGGATTCAGGCAACAACGCTGTGCTTGTGTGTCAAAAGATCAGTCCAGTCCAAGAACTTGTTGTGTCAAGTTGGTGTACATTTTTTTTGAATTTATAGTTTGCTCAGGTCAGTCAACATGCCTCGACAATGTAAGAATGACCCCGACAAGTTCTGTTTCGTATGCGGCCAGTTGACAACTAAAACACAGCGACGAAGTATTACAACCGACATTAAGAAAATATACAAGCTATACTTTGGTTGCCATCTAGGTGACCAAGATAAACCATGGGCGCCACATCAAATCTGTTTCTGGCTGTTCAAATGGATTACGTGATTGGCTTTAACAAAAAGAAAGCTTCAATGCCATTTGCCATACCCATGATATGAGGAGCCGAGGATATGAAGACTGTTATTTTTGTAGTGTGAACTTAATGGGGTTTCTGCCATATCAACTTGGATTCAGCACGTAGACCAGTAAAACATGATGAACATTGCCCATTCCAATCCCCAAGTGATAGGCTAGATTCTATCATAGATGACATGGAAAGTGATGAAGGTGCAACTGGCGTTTCCGGACCATCTACAGAACCAGAGTACACTTTTGAAGGTAGACATTTAGAGCCTAAAAAGTTAACCCAAGGACGTTCAATGATCTTGTTAGAGACTTATCGCTGTCTAAAGAGAAATCAGAGCTTCTCGCCTCAAGACTAAGGAGAACAACTTACTTGAGAAACATGTTCGTATTAGTTACTACCGAAAGCGGAATTTTGAATTAACAGCATTCTTTTCAGTAGACGGTCCTCTCTGTTATTGCCATGACATCAATGGACTATTTACAGCCATATCTCAGACGTATGTGGCATCTGAGTGGCGCCTCTTTATTGATTCGTCGCAGAGAAGCCTGAAAGCAGTTCTTTTGCATAATGGTAATATAATGCCATCCATCCCCATTGCCCATTCCGTCCATCTAAAAGAGACATATGACAATATGGATAAACTACTTAAGGCAATCAAATACGACAGTCATCAATGGAATGTTTGTGGAGATCTAAAAGTTATAGGAATGCTTATGGGTATGCAGTCAGGATTCACAAAATTTTGTTGTTTCCTTTGCCTGTGGGACAGTCGCGCCACTATAGAACATTACACCAAAAGTGACTGGCCACTTAGGTATACATAAGTTATGTCCCAGGGATAAGCAATGTCCAGTCTGTCCCTTTAGTGGATCCCCAAAAGATCTATCTGCCACCTCTTCACATTAAACTTGGTTTAATGAAGAATTTTGTTAAAGCAATGGGTAAAGTCAATTCTGAAGGGTTCCAATACCTTTCAAGGAAATTTCTGAAGGTTACTGCAGCAAAATTGAAGGAAGGAATTTTTGTTGGGCCACTAATAAGGGAGGTTTTGAATGACACTGAATTTGAAAAAGTCCTAAGTCCGCTGGAATTGAAGGCTTGGCTGGCGTTCAAATGGATATGTGAAAACTTTCTTGGAAGCAACAAGTCACCTGCGTATAAGGATGGAGTCAAGAACCTCCTTGATGCCTTCAAAGAAATGGAGTGTCGAATGTCGTTAAAAATTCACTTCCTGCATTCCAACTTAGATTTCTTTCCTGAAAACCTTGGTGCAGTGAGTGACGAGCAAGGAGAGCGCTTCCATCAAGATATTCAGATGATGGAGAAGCGCTACCAAGGATATTGGAATGAAAGCATGATGGCGGACCATTGTTGGATGCTGTATCGTGACAATCCAGGCCAAATTTACAAAAGGAAATCACACTCACAGCGCTTTTAATAAAATAATGTATATATTCTTTATTTATAAGTACATTGAATAAGGTATATGATGTATTTGCTGTTTAGCATTCCTAAGTGTGATCTATATATCCATAAATTTTCTTATAGCAATATCAAAAACTTAAAAATATCAAAACCAGTGTATCTATATAACTATACGTGCTAGAAAAAAAATAAAACCAGATTCGGAATCAGCGCGAAACATGCATTAAGAAAAGTGTGATCATGTTTGTGATGAGAAAGAAAGGTTCATTTTGTTGGCCAGTGTTATTTCTGAGGTAAAAGGTAACAAAAATTACTAAATTTAACCATGAACATATCTTAACCATCAACATATCTTAACTGGAATTACCACAGTACAGACCCCGCAATTATGTCGCACATGCGCACTGCACACATTTTAAATTTAACGAGTTCCCCCAGCAAACATTCTTCTATTTATCTATAATAATAATAATAATAATAATAATAATAATAATAATACGCAGTTTCTGTCCCTCTGACTGCCCGTCGTTTTTCTCGGAAACCGCTGAACGTAGGGCACTCATCCTTACACCGTTGGAGAGGGCTCTGTTCTGGGAGGATCCTAAGGATATTTATTTTTTGTTCGCACACGCGTGCGCAACCTTTAAACGAAGCCAGATAGAGAAAAAGTTCATAGAGGAAAAAATATTCCTTTTGGTCTGTTTAGGCTGAAAGGGGTGTGGGACATGTAGGAAACTCCAACCAATCGTTTATTGGCGGGGAGAGGGTGTAGGCCCGTAGGGTGTCGGGTGTGTGTGGAAGGTGTTGGGTGTGTGTGTGGAAGGTGTGGGTTGTGTGTGGAAGGTGTGGGGGTGCTGTGGAGCAATGGAGCATGTGGGAAACTTCAACCAGTCGTTTTTTGGTGGGTCTCTCCAGTTTAAATTTGAAGGTGATTAAACTAGCCTATATACACAAATGCACTTGGTTTCCCGAGTATTTGTTTTATTGTTAAATCATGAAGCAGCTCGTTTAGTTTCATGTGAAAAACCTTTGCAACAGTATCTGGCCTATGTATCTGGAGTGTGATAAGCTTCAATACTTCCAACGATTTCAGTCCATCTTCGATAACAAATAAACGTAATAAATAGGTCCGGCTTCTCAAATTTTCTTACAACTGATAATTCTGCCGCATTGCTCTCAAGCATAAAGATACTAATTTGACCGCGGATGTTTTGTATTTATATTCCTAAGCTTGTTTTTACGCATGGACGGCTTTACGTAGCTTTTTCTAGAGTGAGAAGTTTTGACTCTGTTAAAGTGTTTCGTGAAAGAATAACTAGAAATCCCGTATTTAAAGAAATAATGATGCAATAAAGATACTGATTTGACCGCAAATGTTCCGCGGGGTTCTGCTCGTCTATAAATATTTTAGTCCGTTTATCGGTAAGTGATTTAACGATACAATTATTATTATTTAGCGTTACGCCAAATATTAAAATTTTGTAAAACTATAAATAAAAAACCTTTAAAAAGATTTTCTTACATCTGAAAGAGGAATAAAGTAAACGTCGTTATATTTCCATAAAGAGAGAGAGAGAGAGAGAGAGAGAGAGAGAGAGAGAGAGAGAGAGAGAGTCCTCAGTTCAGTCAAAATTTATCTTCTTTCAAGAAAGAGTTTCCGATTTTTTATTGTATGAAGAAAAAAAAAATCCTTCCTTCTTTCTCACCTGAATCCAGTAATAAATTTTCTTTGATTAGTCCCACGACTGCACTTTCATATTTCTCTTCTGCACGCAACCAGTTTTGCTGTGAGTAAAACACACACACACACACACACACACACACACACATAGACGTGCGTGTGCGCATGTGCGTCTAATTAATTATCTGGAGAATATCTTAATGACATTGTGTTTATATAAAAAAAACCACGTGAGTTTTCATTAGTCTTTATATATATATATATATATACACACACACAAACTCAGAATGGCCCCCTGAGAAGCCTATATGTTAAACACAGACCGTTTCTTGCGTATATTGAGGTTCTGAATGTAGTAGGCTAAGTGTAAGCTGTAAACCCTAGATCTTGTCCCAAAGCTGGATCCTATCTGCTTTGCAGGTACCTGGTGAGGGAAGCTATATTTTGGGTTCCTTTGCGAGTAACCCAGTGCCCACGTTGGGCTTTCCATCATGAAAAAGAAAAAACTATAGTATTTGTCATTTATCATTACTTATTCGAATTATAGTGGATGCAATTTCTCAGAAAATTTCCTTGTTCCATACACGGTCTGTGTTTTATATATCTATATATAATATATATATATATATATATATATACATTCAACTGCAAAGAACACGCAGTATAAATAACGTAAAGAACGACGCTTGTATAGGAGATATTCCGCGCAAGCCTGATGAAAACTCACGTGGTTCTTCTTCTATATAAACACAATTTCATTAAGATATTCTGGTGGTTAAAACGCTGAGCTCTTGGTGGTGTGTGGTTCAGATTCCACGTTAAACTGTAGGTCTAAAGTGGAGTGAAAAACTTGACCTTCGTCAGAATGAACAATTCGAGTGGAAGCAAACCAAAGGTTATGCTCTAACAGTATTAAACTTGCAGAGTGCCCAGTATATATATATTATATATATATATATATATATATATATATATATATATCAACTGCAAACAACACACAGTATAATTAACGTAAAGAACGACGCTTGTATAGAAGAACGTTCCGCACAAGATGAGGAGGGAGAACAAATATATATATATATATATACACACACCTTGGTTACCTTGGTTTAGCTTCCGCCCGAATTGTTCATTCTGACGAGGGTCAAGCTTGTCACTCCACCTTAGACCTACAGTTTAACGTGGAATCTGAATCACGCCCCACCAGCAGCCCAGCGTCTTAACCACTATGCTACTTAGGATACCCATTTATCTACTAACCAAATTTTTTTTATTGTGTGGAAGGATGACCAGCTGGGTTTTGCTGCGCGCCGCCTGCTTGTCACCAGGTCTCGATCCCGGGACCGATGGATTCGTAGTCAGCAACACTAACTACTATATATATATATATATATATATGGGAATGAACTCAGAATGGTTCCCTGAGGTTTTTTTATGATACACACAGACCGTGCATGGAACAAGCTTCCCTCACCAGCTATAGTGGATTTAATTTCCTAGAAGAGTTCCTTGTTCCATGCACGGTCTGTGTGTATCATAAAAAACCTCAGGGAACCATTCTGAATTCATTCCCATTATGAAACGGACATGTTATGTGCCTTGAAAAGTGGACGCTCAATTCTGCCAGTTGAGGTTTAAGTTTTGGTTTTTGGCTAAACATATAATAGTTACCCCTTTTTCTTTGATGTATTCATATGACGTGAAGGCAACGAGTCTTTTGCTTATATCGAGGTTGTAAATGTAGCTGGGCTAGGCTGCTTTAAACCCTAGATCCTGTTCCAAAGCTAGCAGATAGCTGGTGAGAGAAGCTATATTTTTGGGACCTCTTTGCGAGTGACCCGTTGCCCACGTCGGGCTAACATCATGAAAAAGAAAAAAACTATAGTATTTGTCATTTACCATTACTTACTCGAACTATAGTGGATTTAATTTTCCTAGAAGAGTTCCTTGTTCCATGCACGGTCTGTGTGTATCATAAAAAACCTCAGGGAACCATTCTGAATTCATTCCCATTATGAAACGGACATGTTATGTGCCTTGAAAAGTGGACGCTCAATTCTGCCAGTTGAGGTTTAAGTTTTGGTTTTTGGCTAAACATATAATAGTTACCCCTTTTTCTTTGATGTATTCATATGACGTGAAGGCAACGAGTCTTTTGCTTATATCGAGGTTGTAAATGTAGCTGGGCTAGGCTGCTTTAAACCCTAGATCCTGTTCCAAGCTAGCAGATAGCTGGTGAGAGAAGCTATATTTTGGGACCTCTTTGCGAGTGACCCGTTGCCCACGTCGGGCTAACATCATGAAAAAGAAAAAACTATAGTATTTGTCATTTACCATTACTTACTCGAACTATAGTGGATTTAATTTTCCTAGAAGAGTTCCTTGTTCCCTGCACGGTCTGTGTGTATCATATATATATATATATGGGAATGAACTCAGAATAGTCCCCTGAGTTTTTTATGATACACACAGACAGTGCATGGAACAAGGAACTCTTCTGGGATAATTAAATCCACTATAGTCCGAATAAGTAATGGTAAATGACAAATACCATAGTTTTTCTTTTTCATGATGCTAGCCCGACGTGGGCAACGGGTCACTCGCAAAGAGGTCCCATAAATATAGCTTCCCTCACCAGCTATCTGGAAAGCAGACAGGATCCAGCTTTGGGACATGGATCTAGGGTTTAAAGCAGCCTAGCCCTGCTACATTTAGAACCTCAATATAAGCAAAAGACTCGCTGCCTTCACGTCAGATTTAATACATCAAAGAAAAAGGGGTAACTATTATATTTTTAGCCAAAAAACCAAAACTTAAACCTCAACTGGCAGAATTGAGCGTCCACTTTTCAAGGCACATAACATGTCCGCTTCAAGATGGGAATGAACTCAGAATAGTCCCCTGAGTTTTTTATGATACACACAGACAGTGCATGGAACAAGGAACTCTTCTGGGATAATTAAATCCACTATAGTCCGAATAAGTAATGGTAAATGACAAATACCATAGTTTTTCTTTTTCATGATGCTAGCCTGTGTGTATCATAAAAAACTCAGGGGACTATTCTGAGTTCATTCCCATCTTGAAACGGACATGTTATGTGCCTTGAAAAGTGGACGCTCAATTCTGCCAGTTGAGGTTTAAGTTTTGGTTTTTGGCTAAAAATATAATAGTTACCCCTTTTTCTTTGATGTATTAAATCTGACGTGAAGGCAGCGAGTCTTTTGCTTATATTGAGGTTCTAAATGTAGCAGGGCTAGGCTGCTTTAAACCCTAGATCCATGTCCCAAAGCTGGATCCTGTCTGCTTTGCAGATAGCTGGTGAGGGAAGCTATATTTATGGGACCTCTTTGCGAGTGACCCGTTGCCCACGTCGGGCTAGCATCATGAAAAAGAAAAACTATGGTATTTGTCATTTACCATTACTTATTCGGACTATAGTGGATTTAATTATCCCAGAAGAGTTCCTTGTTCCATGCACTGTCTGCGTGTATCATAAAAAACTCAGGGGACTATTTTGAGTTCATTCCCATCTTGAAACGGACATGTTATGTGCCTTGAAAAGTGGACGCTCAATTCTGCCAGTTGAGGTTTAACTTTTGGTTTTTGGCTAAAAATATAACACAGGTCAACAAAAAAAAAATTTTGTTTCGTTGCCAAGGAAATTCGTACGAATTTAGGGTATTTTGGGGTTGCTGAATTCCAAAATGAAAGTAGTTTTTCCGATTTGGCTCTTGTTCTTGAAATAATGAATACCCTCAATTACTGTAATAGGAAACGTAACCATAACGCGTGCATATGGGAAACTACCGGAACATTCTAGATGGTGAGACCGAATAAAATGCCATTATGTATTTCATGTGTTTACTTTTGTATGATTTGAGACAATTTCAATGCGATTTGTAAGTAGGCTCCGCCTGAACATTAAATTTTTTGCATTTTTACGCGTTTCAATGGGGTACCAATTATTTCATAAATTAGAGCCAATCTAGCAAAACCGATGTCATATTCGGAATCAGCACCACAAAGTTACCCCAAAATCACTCTAATATGATTGGCAATAAAATGAGTGTTGACCAGTGTAATAGTTACCCCTTTTTCTTTGATGTATTAAATCTGACGTGAAGGCAGCGAGTCTTTTGCTTATATTGAGGTTCTAAATGTAGCAGGGCTAGGCTGCTTTAAACCCTAGATCCATGTCCCAAAGCTGGATCCTGTCTGCTTTGCAGATAGCTGGTGAGGGAAGCTATATTTATGGGACCTCTTTGCGAGTGACCCGTTCCCCACGTCGGGCTAGCATCATGAAAAAGAAAAACTATGGTATTTGTCATTTACCATTACTTATTCGGACTATAGTGGATTTAATTATCCCAGAAGAGTTCCTTGTTCCATGCACTGTCTGTGTGTATCATATATATATATATATAACGTAAAGAACGACGCTTGTATATCCGTTCTCTCTCTCTCGTCTTGCGCGGGATATCTCCTATACAAGCGTCGTTCTTTACGTTATTTATACTGCGTGTTCTTTGCAGTTGAATGTATATATATATATATATATATATAATATATATATACACATTAGGGTGTTTCATAAATTAAAAGTTTGGAAAAATTTTAATCCACATGGATCCCCTTGTTCCATTTGCTGAGGAGACTGATAAACCGAAGTTTTAATTCAATAGTTTAAAGTTTACGGGTCCCCAGTTTGATGCTCTGGCAGATCATAAACGGAAAAAAATTAAACAAAAATTTGTCAATGAATTTTTATTCAACAAACGAGTACCATTTCACTACACATTTTCACAAAGATACAAAAAACATAACCACTTCTTGCGAATCATTTGTCCATGAAATCCTTCTTGGTTTTATTCGGGTATTTCGCCCTATGCTGCATCACAGTTTTGAGCAAATACTGCTTCTGCTCTTCGTTCTTCGTCAGAGAACAGTTGAACTCTTTGGTGAGCGCGATGGCTCTTTCGGCCAGGAAGATGAGAACCAACTGTAGCAGTTCCTTGTAGTCATCGCGCTGATGCGACGTGCTCACCATCCCTCTCACCAGCAGGACTGACTTCTCCCTCAGTTCCCTCATAGAGTCATTGACTTGAGCAAAATCGTACGGCCGCACGTCCAACCGGTCGATGAACTTCCATTGTGCCTGAAACCTCTTGAAAACGGGTATATCGGGGCCACTTGAAGGGCCGTATGCACGCTTGAAGACGGAGCTGAGGATGACTTCATAGATGTGATGCCGACAGGGGAAGTACATGAGTTCTCTGCCAAGACCTTTCTCAATCAGGACGCAGGCCCCGATATGAATCCCGGTGTTCGACGCTGTCGTGTCGAAAGACAGTCCCCGCACGCGCTCTTCCATCCTGTGTTCCTTGACCAAATCCAAGCAAACTCGCGCTATCTTCTCGCCGGTTCCGGACGTCACCTTAGGAACGCCGAGCAACTTCTCCTTGCCGTCGCCAGAGACGAGGACGGCGATCCGGTCAACGCTCTCCTTCCATTGCTCATTGTCAGGTAGGAGCTTACCGTCCCAATGCAAGACAAGAGGCTGACCAGGACAAACTTCGTCGGATTGATAACTTTCAGCAGCCACCTTCCTGAGAGCCTTGCGTGTGCGGTACATGGTACTGGCAGAAATGGACAGTTCATCCAAGTCAAAACCTAGTGATTTAGCCGCTGCAGCGTACGACATAGCTGAATCGCGGTACGAAATATTCAGCCGATCGTAGGTAGTCGTCACATCCTGTGAGATCAGATTCCTGCGTCGCTTCTTGGTATTTCCCTTGGAGGAGGATGGAAAACTTCCACGGTTGGGTCAACGACATCTGAGTCAGTCTCTGACGAAGTTGAAATCACTAAAGCCCCCGTATCTTCTGCAGCTCCTTGTTCCTTCCTGGCCTTCTCCTGTTGTTCCTTAATCTTGTCCAGCCTCTTCCTTTTCCTAATCTCCTTATAGTGAAGCTTCATGTCAACAGGGCCCATGCTGCAGGAATTTGGATCTTCACGCTGCATGTCGAGAAAGTGGATGTCCTCCTGATTCTTCATCATTTCCTTAGCCTGTGAATGAGCAATGTCCATGATCTCCTTCGCTATTGCCTCCTTGAACATCGCCTCCTTCACTCGGAAGGACTCTGCTTTATGTGACTTGTGCTTCACAAGCCGGTCGTATTCCTTGAGAAGGGATTCCATCTTCCTCAAGGCCGAATCTTGACGCATCATGGGGATTCTCGCTCTCTCCCAAAATATGAGACAGGCATCCAGGCACAGGTTCAGGCATTTAGTACGTCCAAATTTTTGCTCCTTTGGTGGTAAAAGTACTTTTTGAGTACTTGCAACTGAGTTAGAAGGCCACTTGATGTGATGTTCGCATCCGTCTGGCCAATAAGAAACACTTCTGTTTTCGCTCTGGTAGACACCTGGAAAAGAAAACAAACTAAATAATTCCACAGAAATAATTTCACATCGTAATTAATTTCATTAATTAAATAAAGAAAAGCAGTAACTGGGACTCGAACCAGTGTCATAGCCGTTTGGCGGCATCGCTCAAGTCGGCGTACACAGCACGCTATCCACTACACCATCTAGGGAGTGGATAGCGTGCTGTGTACGCCGACTTGAGCGATGCCGCCAAACGGCTATGACACTGGTTCGAGTCCCAGTTACTGCTTTTCTTTATTTATAAAACTGATACGTGTACACTACGTTCTCTTTGACAATTCATTAATTAAATAAATTTCAATACCGCAGTAAAATTACATTAATTAGTATCATAAATAATTACCAGCTTAGTTGTCCAATATGCAACAGACTAATTAATTTCATGTAATATTAATAATAAATATCACTACCACAGTAAAATGACAGAAATTAAATAATAATAAATTTCAATACCACAGTAAAATGAGATAATTAGTAGCATATATAATTACCTCCATAGTTGTCCAATAGGCTATACAACACGAACCGCTCAAGTGACGAAGAAACCGTCTTCACTGCAGGCAGGCGAGAAATGAACTGACAAAAAGTCGTCAAAGTTGGGGACCTCTAAATGCAGCGCGATCTGGTTCAAACTTGCACAAACGTGTTTTCTTGTTCTTTAGAATACGGAGAAACGTGTGGATTAAAACTCCAAGCTCATTTTTATTTTACCCTATAGGTATGAAACACCCTAATATATATATATATATATATATATACACACACACTACAGCTTAATTATACTAACTAAATTTATGCATTATTACAGTATTGTTAAAAAACGTCTCCTAATACCATGCTAATACGGAAAGATAAACATGACCCTATTTTAAATCTTTATTCTTTCCCCTATTATCTATTTTTATTTGAAGTAAACGATTGGTTGGGTATGGTGGAGGGGTGCGGGGAAGGGTGTCATGTATTCAAAACACAATAAAACTTTAATTCTTTTCTTTCCTGAAATTCAAATGACTTTAGACATTTGATTAAAAAAAAAAAAATCATGTACTTAAAAAAAAAATAAAAAAAAAAGATTTTGTTTACTTCATACAAAAGGTTGTTTTGATTTAATTTGAATCATCGAGATTTATTTTATTAAAATTGAACTTAAATAAGTGGTGTAATTTCAAAATAAATTTGATTTAGATTAAAAGCATATATAGGATGATATTTACTTGGAAATAATAAATAATCAATTTTCAAATTTCCAACTTGAAATGAAGCCCAATTCCGATAAATAATATTTTATACAGGTATTTTTGTGTTTAATTTAAATCAAATTTATTTTTAAATGACATCACTTATTTTGTTCAATTAACAAAATTGGATCTCACAATTTTGAACACGATACTAAAGTCTAAAATACATAAAAAATAAATATTTATTAAATTGATAAAATAAAGTTTCGTGCAATTTTTTTTAACACTAAAATGTTCCGTTCTTCTAAAAATTATGGAATTCAAAGCATTAAAAGCATTTATATACCAAACTTCGTATATATAAATACGCTTCCTGTTCCAAATAAATGATACTAATCTCTCGTTGAATACCTTTGAGTTCTGTAACAACCATTTATACCTGGGTTAGGAGGCATTGTTTACCTGTCCGTGGCGCACAAATAGTTAAGAACTCATTAAGGATTATTTCAGATAGAAGTCTCCTCAAAAACTGCTCTTAACGACCTTTCCTTTCCCAATCACGTACCGCCATGGAAAATCTCCCAAGCCTCGTATTGTGAAAACCTCTTGTAAAGATGAAGCGCGTTCGCGGTCTCTCGGTTATAAGGGCTCTTACAATGGGGGGTAGGGGCCGCCAGGGAACGGGATACTCTATAAATTTCAGCCATAAATTAAACCCGTAATCTATTATGCTCCATTTCTAATATGTTATAGTAAAAATAATAAAAATACGATCATTTCTTTAAAATGGTTCATGGTTTTTATGCGGTCGTGGTTATAAAAATTGCGCCGAATTTGTTTCATACGCAACCATCCTTATATCATTAGTACTCATTATAATTCTACGTGCATTGTAACTGAAAATACTTAATAAATGCAAGCATGCATAAAATCTTTGTTATAATAATGAAGTCAAAAGGGTTTGGGTACCAACCCGAAGAAGATCTGATAAAAGTCGAAATATTTTATGCATGAAAATACATCGAATTCAATTACCGTACTATTATAGCAAGAATATCGTAATAGCCGCACATGCCGCACCTTAGACCGTACTACAAACGATACCCTCCTCCTTCGCTGCACAATTGATGTTTCCTCGAAGTTGGTTAAGAAAAACATTCATAATTTTAAGCATTTTCTTTTCATGACTCAAAGGAACTTCTTCCACGTAAAAAGGAAACTTCCTATCAACATCATTTAAGGGGATTATGTGAGCTTTAGTCGAGCGGAGAGGAACCCCAGGAGTTACTGACCGCAATCAAGGTACTTTCTTCGTCAATGAAAAGGCTCCGTATATAAATGACCCTCCTGCTAAAGCCAAGTTAGATGGAAAGAAAGGCCACGGCGGAAAGGCTCGTTCTGTGGATGTGTCTGGAAGTCAGTCGAAAAAGCACGCACTGTATTTCGGCTTTATGCAGTTCATGTATGGCGAAAGGGTTATATATATATATATATATATATATATATATATATATATATATATATATATATATATATATATATATATATATATATATATATATATTTTAGTCATTTATGTGGGCAATGTTCTTAGTTATGTCTTCACGTTAAATAATGATCAGATTCATTGTGTTGATAAATTTATTGTGTTGATATGGTATTAATCAGTGGTGGGCAAAAAGTAATGGATTACAAATAAAAATTACTGATGTCTGAAAAGTAACTAAAAGTATAAAGTAGAAATTACTTCTCTGGATTAATTATAATATAATTAATCCAGAGAAGTAATTTCTACTTTATACTTTTAGTTACTTTTCAGACATCAGTAATTTTTATTTGTAATCCATTACTTTTTGCCCACCACTGGTATTAATATCTCAAATACTGGTAAATATTTTAGCGTATCCAGGCATACCTGGTTCATCTGGTATCTTCCTGAGCTATAATAATCATCCAGATGTTTCTTGAAGGCGTCCACTCCAACTTTTGTTATACTTTTGGGTTGTTTGGGGAGTTTATTGAACAATGTTGGACCTCTAACTACAAAACTGATCCCCTTTAAGAGTTTGAATTTTAGCCTGTCTTGCCTTTGGGTTTGGCAAGTGGTATTTTTTCTGTTTTATGTTCATTTTAGGCTCATTTTAAGCTCATTGAGTTTATTTTTAGAGTAGTTGCTTTTTTCTTGGAGTCCGTTTATGTTTACAGTGATCTTTCTTTATATTTCCCGTAACTTGTTAACTTCCTTTTCTTTTCATATATGAGGTCGTTAAAACCAAGTAGTAATCAAGTGTTAGTATAATTAATGTTAGAAATATTTAATACACACATAGAGGAGGTCCTAATTTTCGATAATTATAACATATTTCTTTAAGCGCTTACAGAAGCAATGCTTTTATTCGGAATACAGCGGTCCGTTTTCAAGATTTTTTTTTTTTGTTTTGTCTCGTTTCGCTTCCCACGTCTCCCAACCTGTATCTAAGGAGCTGAAATAATACGCATGAGCACGCCTGGTTTTTATGGAACAAAACTGCCCCTGACAGAATTCGAACCCGGTCTGGACCTCCTGAATAGGAATCGCGAACGCTACTGTCACACCACGACGGGATAAAAGTTAACGCGAGCAGTCATATATTTAAACAATCAAGGAAACACTTAACACTTTCGCATCCAGAAGTGTGTATATATATATATATATATATGTAATATATATATATATATATATATATAATATATATATATATATATA
This sequence comes from Bathynomus jamesi, assembly GCA_023014485.1. Lineage (NCBI taxonomy): Eukaryota > Metazoa > Arthropoda > Malacostraca > Isopoda > Cirolanidae > Bathynomus > Bathynomus jamesi. The sequence goes on from JAJOZX010000037.1 coordinate 1,882,882, forward strand.
TATATATATATATATAGGGTGTCCATAAAGTCACGCATCGTAGGAAACTACATTTATTTATAAAGGTAGTTACAGTATTTGTTCGAAATGATTCCCACCAATCTCAAAATATGTTTGTAAACGAAAAAGCAGGTTTCTCTGAATGTTCCTCAACATATTTGGCCTTTTCCTATGATGCGTGACTTTATGAACACCCTGTGTGTGTGTATATATATATATATATATATATATAATATATATGTGTGTGTGTGTGTGTGTGTGTGTGTGTGTGTTATAGTATATATAAGTTTAACTAAAAAACTTGGACTAGAATAAGGTTGAATCGAATTTCGTCGACTATTCTCATCTACTGAAATTAGATAAAACTACTATTTAATGCCCGGTTAGGCTCCTATTTGACCATATTACATTAAATTTAGTTGGGTCAAGTAGAGTAATGTTCAGACTTTAAATTTAATTACGTAATAATTGAGCCCATTTGTAAATATCATGAAAATTATGTACCTTTTTTATCATCAAAATTGTTTTATGGTTACGAAATGTCTCAAACATCTGTAACAGTTTTATATTTGTGTGTGTGTGTGTGTGTGTGTGTGTGTCCTTTTGTGTTTAGCGTGTAAAGAAGGTCTATCCCTTGGAAAAGATGTGGGAGGAAGATTTCTAAAAAGAGTTCCAAAGGATCTAATTCGTGCCCACGAACTGAGTTCCAGCGATTTTCTAACGTGTCACAGAAAATTTGGGTTTATCCAAAATTGTAAATATATATAGTTGGCGAGTTCAATTGTAGATGAGTTATACCAGTTCTCTCTTTGTACGTGTTGAATTAGAGGATTCGTCCCTTACGGTAAAAACATCACCCTTGGCCCCTCCTTCCTGCATAAAGAATAAGTCGTTATTGCTTTAAACATTAATGGGACCCTTCAATTTTTATTCCTTGTTCTTGGTTGTGGTAAGTAAAAGTCGGACAAATCTTTAACGTGCGTCGATAATTAATTTACTGATGTTTAAATACTTTGAATAGAATAAAAATAAATAAATATTACCGAAGGTTAAGTCGCATTAGGTTGGGTTAGGTTAAGAACGAGGCCAGAGTGGAATTAGAGCGAGTCGGTCATACTGAAATTAGGTCGAATTGGAGTTAAATTGAATGGACCTAAGCGAAAGTCGACTTATCCCATTTGACCTAAGTCTTAGCAATAAGGCTGCGAGCTGCTAGTACCTGAAATTGGCGTAAGGGCGCAATGATGCTCTCTTTATGTGGAAAGATGTTTAACTTTTCATACTTCCACTTAAACTGTGAATGCATCGATGAATAATATATATATATACTAGAGGAGCGACCCGGCGTTGCCGGGTGGATGTTGAACGCTACATATATATATATATATAGGATAAAGTAAAGATAAGCACCCCCAGCCTTCTTTAATTAGCCTTATAAGGCTAACTAACGAAAATATCACGACCTAACCTAACCAATCGTCAAGGGCGTACAGTTGACTTAACGGTTGGTTAGGTTAGGTCGTGATATTTTCGTTAGTTAGCCTTATAAGGCTAATTAAAGAAGGCTGGGGTGCTTATCTTTACTTGATCATATATATATATATATATATATGCCCGGTTAGGTCAACTGAATGCCCGGTTAGGTTAAATGAATGCCAGGTTAGGTTAATTGTACGCCCTTGACGATTGGTTAGGTTAAAACGTGATATTTTCGTTAAAGCTAACGAAAATATCACGACTTAACCTAACCAATTCTCAAGGGCGTACAGTTGATCTAACCGGGCATTCAACACCCAGGTGAACAACCTCGGGAGCTAATCAATATGTGTGTGAAGTTTCATGTTTGTAACTGCTTCTATTTTGGACCTATGGCTGGAACACACACACACACACACACACACACACACACACACACGCGCCATTTTATTATATATATATATATATATATATATATATATATATATATATTATTATATATATTGGGTGATTCAAATATGGGGGTAAAAAATTTTTTTTTATATTTTAATGTGTTCAACCCTTTAAATGGTTCATTTCAACATAAAAACAACTATCCTAAAATATTTTAGCAAATTTTTAATTTTTAGGGGTTGCTACCAGCAATTAAAAATTGCCAGAACGACTCAGATTGTCAAATTTTTCCACACCACCCAGGAGGTACAGTGTAAGGCGCATTGCCTTTTTTTAACGTGGAAAGCTCCCCCGTAGGTCCTACCATAACCACAAGCATGCATAATTAAACTAGCATGATATTTGAGACATTAGCTGTCCTTACTTCATCAATGTTCTTTTTTTTCTATCAGGGTAAACAGCCCTGTAGTTTTTCACTACTTGTAGCAAGAATTGTTTTTGATCTTCGTCATGTGTTAATATTTTATTATATTCATCCATTAATTTTACTCCTCTTTCCGCTATATCATTCACGACTTTCCACTGTTTGATAGATTTCTTAGCGAAGTTATACTCTTCATCATTATGCCATTCTTTAGCATCTTTGAGTAAAAATTTGAACTAAATTCTGTTATTGTAAAGAATCTTTGAGTATTTGATGTGACAAAATCTTCTAATTTCTTCGTTGGAATAAGTGCAGGATCTAGAAAAGCCCGTTTTGCAGGAAGAGTTTCTATTGTATTTTGCAAGGCCTTTACAATTTTGTTTTTTGTTTCAGTAGGCACTTCATCATCATAAAAGGCCAAGGCTACCAGTTCTGATAGGTACCAGAGGTGACCTAACAGTTTTTTAATAGCAACAAATGCAGTTGTGTCATTTATTTGTTTGTAGACTACAAGATTCTGTAATAATTCCAGATCAAGACGAGGAGCGCAAGATGGCACAGGAGCTGTAAACCATGCCTTTACATATAACCGAGTAGCAGATAGACAGATGTCTTTTAGTCCTTTTTTGTCTTTTACTGAAATTTTGAACTGGGATTTGAACATAAAAATTTTTAATGAATATGTAATTTTGGCCATCCACCTAGCCCGATGAAGTCCCGCTGGATGTTTAAATTTGATTCCACCTTTTGGTTCACCTCCCCAAAAAATAATTGTTAACTGCAATAGTTTTAGGTAATCGTCTCTTGGTTGGAATGTATCTAGTTGATTTGCTGCAAATATAATTATGTCATCTTTGATGTCATGAATATTTTCATAGATATCTGGATCTGATAATGCTGTTTCGTAGTCCTCCTTATTAATGCTTGACTATTTTTATCTGAACTTCTTAAAAAGGACTATATCTGGGCCAGAAGATGGTGATAAAGACTTTGAAACAACAGCTTCCAGCATAATTTCAAATATGACAATAAATCGTTGTCGAATTTTTGTTCTAGAAGAACAGCTGCACCATTTCTAGGACCAGTATTGGCTGCCGTTGTATCGAAACACATGCATTTTATTTGTTCGCAGATGCCACATTCAAGCGATGTCTGATTGTTGGCATTAAAACTAGAGACGCATTTCTGTCACTCAATTTTGCAACATCAAGACTTCCTAATAATTTATCATCAAATAATTTTCTACGTTTGCCTACCTTACTTTTCATGATTCTGATGATGTACTGGTGAGTATGACAGCCTCTTCATTCTTCTTTCTTTTGATCTCTTCTTCTGCTTTCCTCTTTTCATAATGTTGTTGCTTTTCTGCTGCTCTTTGCTCTTTTTTAGCAACAGCCTTATCAATGGTATCCATTTTTCCATGACGTCCTTTCTCACGTTACATTTTCAAGAATTTCTTATAATTTTCTATTTTTATAAGCTCCCCAGCATTCTCATGAGCAATGTCAGATAAGTTTTCCAGTTTATCTTTCCATTTTTCTTCTTTATTATTTAAATTTTGTAATCTTTTCAATTTGTTTGCTTTGTTTTTCTTAAGCAGCTGCCATTCCTTCAGTATTCCTTGAATTTTATCTACTACATGTACTCTCTGTTTTGCTGGTATTCCTGCTTTTTTCCAAACTGCTAGCACATCATCTGCAGTAGAGCAGCATGATTCTCTAATGCCTTGCTTTTTAATATTTCTGTAGTGCATGAAGAGGGCCATCATTTCCTTCTCTGATGATAATACGGATGTTTTTAGTACTGCAGAGGGCTGCCCAATTAGCCATACTTCAGTTTCTTTTCTTGTAGAACTTCTCCCAACTGAGCAACTAGGTGATGGTGAGTTAGGCCTAGCTTCCATAATCGATTAATTGGTATCAAAATTACGAGTTCCAAACAACAATTAAAAGCAAGCTAGTATATAAACCATTATTAAAAATTCTGAAATATAAACAATTAAACATAAAATCATAAGTTGTAAAAACAAACAAATTGAAAAAAAGGGAAACTTTGATGCCTGGTAGCACATAGTAAATTTTATTTAAAATTCACCAAATTTGGCATACACTACTTTTTTGTCATACGGAACAAAATTACAGGTTGAACAATTAAAAAAAAAAACTTTGATTTTTTGAATCACCCTAATTATTATATATATATATATATATATATATATATATATATATATATATATATATATATATATATATATATATATATATATCCTTCCACTTCAGCTATAAATAAATGCATCAATTAATAAATCTATAATAATAAAAGGACGCGCGCGCGCGCGTGTGTGTGTGTGTGTGTGTGTGTGTGTGCGTGTGTGTGTGTGTGTGTGTGTGCGTGTGTGTGTGTGTGTGTGTTCCAGCCATAGGTCCAAAATGGAAGCAGTTACAAACATGAAACTTCACACACACACATTGATTAGGTCCCGAGGTTGTACACCTGGGTGTTGAATGCCCGGTTAGGTCAACTGTACGCCCTTGACGATTGGTTAGGTTAAGTCGTGATATTTTAGTTAGCTTTAACGAAAATATCACGATTTAATCTAACCAATCGTCAAGGGCGTACAATTAATTTAACCGGGCATTCAATTAACCTACCCGGGCATTCAATTAATCTAATCGGGCTTTCAGTTGACATAACCGGGCATTTAATTAACCTAATCGGGCATTCAGTTGACCTAACCAGGCATTCAATTAACCTAACCGGACATTCAGTTAACCTAGCCGGGCATTCAGTTGACCTAACCGGGTGTGTGTATATATAGTTCAACATCCACCCGGGCAACGCCGGGTCGCTCCGTTAGTAATATATATATATATACACACACACGCGCGCGCGCGTGTGTGTGTGTGTGTGTGTGTGTGTGTGTGTGTGTATTGTAAATCACCCTTTATAATTAAAAATTTTCTTCCCTGTACGATAAACCAAAAAGATTAAAAACAATTTTTGTGTAAACCATTTTCACATTTGTTTGTTGTTTTTAGTGTAGCTTCAGACGTAGCAAATAATTTGAAGTAAACAGAGAACGAGAGCGCTCGGAGAGATTTTTAATTTTTCAGATGAAACAAAATCTTTTAATCCCTTTTGTTGTTACCAACAGAGGGAAACAAACGAAAAAAAATATTATTATTTTGGTTACGTCTCCCCTTGTCTTCCATATTTCCATTCTTCGTACTTCCCCTCCTTCTTCCCTCGTCTTCCCCTCCGTCAGCAAATGGTAGCGGTGATTGCGGCCTCGAATTCGATGAATCGCGTCGGCAGTCACCGATGCGAAACTAATCGGGCGCAGCGACGCCGCTCGCTGCTTCATCCGCACAATCGGAGCAAACACTTTCGAACGTCATTCCTTTCCAAAGGTTCCAAATTTAGAAAGTTGAAACGTCCACTCGTGACGTCATTTCATAAGGGATTGCGAGCAACAAGTAGAGTAAAAACAGATACTTTTGCACTACAAAAACACCGACCGAATTTATTGACTGGAATGAATACTTTCATTAAGAAATTCCAAACTTAATGACTCGAAGTACAAAGAAAACCAAAAAACAACCTATTTTTCACAACGGCTTTACATCATTGAACGAATGAATGATTTTTATTGGCTGCATTTTAATAGTAGATGCGCATTAATGAAATAATGTAGCATAAAATGAGATACAGGGAGAGTACCGTATAAGATATTTAATGTATTATAAGAAAGATCTATTTCACTGAAATAATGGGTCATACACAAGAGAGAAGGATTAGGAATCGGAGGGGAGGATTAAGGGATGGGACTTCGTTCGCTGTTATCGAAAAATAATATAAATATCAGAAAATAAATGCTAAAATGGAATTCATATTTTTGTTTCAATAAAGTCTTTCTTATTTTTTCTTGTAATATTTATATTCCAAAATAGAATATGTAAAATTTACATTGACGTCCCGACTGCTATTATACTTGTCTTTTCTATAAGACTATTTAGCAGCTTTCTTACCTAGCTTTTAGGAAACAGATTGAAAGGTTTCTTAAATTATATATTTTCAATCTTTCAATTCTGAAGAAGTTCACTCAAAAATTCTCCAGAATACTGGCGAGCCTTTGAAAGAAAAGTTTCCAGCATATGTAACACGATCTACTGAAGTTTCCTTAGATTTTCCGTAACATAAGTCCAAATTAAGTGAAGGAACGTCAGGTCGAGTTAATGGCGTGTAATTCGGAGTCTTGCAATTTTAAATAGTATCTTATTATTTTTAATTATTTTAAAATTTAATTACACGGAAAATAGGTAGACCTATTTCTCATTCTCACTGGGGTGGGCACGACGCTTGAGCTCATAAGCGAAAACACTCAAATCAGTTAAAAACATCCATGAGCTGCGTTAGCCAGCGCGCTGTCCAATTCCGGGAGAGTATTTTCCTATAGATTGGACCCCGGCCTAGTTTCCATTCCTGTTACGCGCATGGAGGCAGATATAACCCCGTCCCCAGGGGTCCCCGTACAGTCGCCTTCTATGGTACGAGGAATGCGGGGATTAATAATTGTGAAGTCCGTATCCTCCGCGGGCGATAATCTAGTTAGAAATATAATAAAACTGTAATTTAATTTAATAGGCTTCATTTTCAGACATGCTCAGTTGCTCGTGTTGCAACATTCGACAATAAGTGAAATGATTGATAACGTCAATTATAATAATTAATAATTAAAAATATCTCAGTAACGCGCGAAACCATATCAAAGAAATTGAATGGAACGGAAATAAATTTATTTGAAATGTCGCTGTTTCGTAAAGTAAGTTATAATTTTCTCTCGGTAGTTCAAAATTTCCTCGAGGACATTTGGGTTATTGCAGATGCATATCGAATTACATCATCGATATTTCTAATAAACAAGAATCATTTCTTTTCGGCTAAATTTTAGTGTCACTCTTTTTTAATTAACTTCAAAAGTGCGGATCAGATTTACATCAATATGTAATTGATGTCATATAATTCCATATTAAACCGGATTTTCTGGAAATCCCAAACATTTCTCTCGCGATATTATTATAAGTAATAAATGTACAACAGTAATTTCAGTCCCAGTCTAGAACTGAGCATTTGTTTCAGTAATTTCCAGACAAACGCGTTTTCCACATTGAAAATTATTTCAAGATTCAAGATAGTTGGACTGATAAAGAGTTCTTATAAAGTATTCGTTGAATAAAATAATTAATTTCAAATATAATTATTTTTTTCTTTAAAACTATGGACATTTAATACTTTCCTATCAGTAATTTTCGGAGTATGAAAACTTTTTTATGGCTTAAATGTCTCATTTATAAGCAAATTAATTTCTTTTATACAATTCGAACAAGAAATATCGCTTAATTTACGACACCGAACAGACTTTCAATTTATTTGGCTCATCCTTAAATATGGGTCATTATTGCTACATTAAACTTATAAACGATTTTCAATACTTCATATATATATATATATATATATTTCAGTCTGATGCATGAGGGTGGGTGGCTTAGTTGAGCACCGAAATTCATAAATAAATCTCTCTATAATGATTTTTCTGTTGTTGGGTTCCATCTCTCTCTCTCTCTCTCTCTCTATATATATATATATATATATATATATATATACACACAATGGCGTTCAAAAGTCTGCGTCCCCTTATAATCACCTAATTGATTGTAAATTGTACAAATGTGTATATATGATAATTACAACAAAATTTGATTTTTTATCGTTACATTATTTGCTTCTAAATTTAATTATTGTAAATTAGTAAAGGAATTAACAATTTAATGGCATAATCTTATTAACAATCGATATGACCTCCTTTTGCTTGAATGACAGCTTCCACTCTGTGAGGCATAGATTCGACAAGTTTCTGGATAACATCTTGTGTTATGCCGTTCCAGCATTCTTCTACATTCTCCCAGAGAGAATCAAGAGAAGTTATATTCTTTTTGCTTTCAGACTCTTCAAATGGTCCCAAAGATGCTCTATTGGATTGAGATCAGGACTTTGTGGAGGAAACTTCATAATTTGTAGAACACCATCTTTTTTTTTCTGTTGAGATAGTTCATGCAAAGGTTAAAAGTGTGCTTTGGGTCGTTATCCTGCTGGAAAATGAATCCTTGACCACAAAGCCTCAATCCTGATGGTATTGCGTGTCTCACTAGTATGGAGTGGTACTTCTCTTTTGTGAGAGTGTAAGTGATTCTGTGAAGATCTCCAACTCCAGAATAATTGAAACAACCCCAAACTTGAATGTTGCCTCCACCATGTTTTACTGAATGTTTTATGCGGGGATCTATCAGTTTTTCGTTGGTTCTACGTCTAACATAAACTTTTCTATGAGACCCAAAAAGTCCCACTTTTGATTCATCAGTAAAAAGAACTTTTTTCCAGTCATCTACAGTAAAATTTCGATATTCTCTCGCCCATTCCAATCTTTTAGCCTTATTTTGTTTCCTCAGTCGTGGTTTGGACACAGCAACTCTGCCATGGAGACCAGCTTTTTATAAGTCTTCTTTTTATAGTACTTGTACTTATTGGAGAGTCCCGTTGTTCATTCAACTGTGCTTGAATCTGTGTAGCTGTGGCTTTTCTGTTACGCAGTGATGTAACCTTGATATAATGATCCACAGAATCAGTAGTCACTTTAGGTCTGCCAGATCTTGTCTTTGAAGAGCACGATCCACATTCTTTATATTGTTTATAGTTCTTTGCACGGCCCCTTTTGAAACGTTAATTATCGCCGAGATCTGGCGTTGGGACATTTCCTCTCTTGAAAGGGCAATTATTTGTCCTCACTGGGATAAACTTAGTTCCTTAGACATTTCAATTATGGCCTCTAAAGAGAGAATAGAGAAAATGATTAATTATTTTTTAATCAAATTGCTACAATGTCATTGACTAATTGGTTTTATCAGTTATAATAGACCAGTTGTTAAAATTACTGTATGAATACACTATTTTGAGGATTAATAACATTTGGCTGTAGTCTGTCACCAATACTGGGTTAAAATCGGCGTTATTATACTGCAAAGAAAAAACGTAACTGGGCCAAAAAGGACAATTTTCATTAATGTGTCCTTTCTTATGAAATAAAAGCTACATTACTTACACATGTAGTAGAATATATGAAATACCATTTCTTGTAAAAGAAAATACCTTAATAAAGCGGACATACTTTCTCAGAGTTGTATTATTTTCTAGAAATTGTCTAAAACTGAGGTGGACGCAGACTTTTGAACGCCACTATATATATATATATATATATATATATTATATATATTATATATATATATATATATATATATATATATATATATATATATATATATATATATATATACCCAGTGAACTGTGTGTGTGTGTGTGTGTGTATATATATATACACACATACATATATATATATATATATATATATATATATATATATATATATATATATATATATATAAATAAACTGGCTTCGTGAACCTTGTTCAAACAATTTAAAATGTGAGGATAGCATATATTTTTATCGGTATTTACAACGTCGTATCAGACTCTTAATAATTATGGATCTTCAAAGTATTATTTATGCGTGTAATCTCTTATCGAACTTTAAACACAAGGTCTCAATTGCAACTGCTTTAGGTGAGATGAACGAACAAGAAAAGAAAGGAGAAAAAAAAAAAGAAGAGGATTACTGAAGAAATCTTGCATGCATGAACCTTCAAACAAAACTTTAGGCACTGGCATTAATTGCCATTACACCTCTCTCGACTTATCTACGAATGGGGCATTATTTTGTTAATTTCACTAAGAAACTACTTAAAACTTTTAATGTTATATATATATATATATATATATATATATATATATATTCAGGGGACCATTCCGAGTTGTATTATTCATATATATATATATATATATATATATATATATATATATATATATATATATATATATATATATATATATATATATATATATATACTCTGTACCTTTGAACATACGATTTTTTATCATTTTGGTTTCGTGCAGGAAATTGAGTCTAAAAGATAAAATTGTGTTGAGCGTCTCTGTATCGTGACTGTGAGCCACTTAGATGGACTTTCATTATCTTATAATGAATAATATATTTGTATGCACATGTACGTAATTATAATTTTACGCAATTCTGATGTATTTATCTCTATACACTCAGTATATTATACGTTATTTATGGCACCCAATAGTATAATTATAGCAACCTGCGTAGTTTGTAAGCCTTTCGGTTAACATAAATTAACATTACACGCCCTTTTAATATTATTTGAATTGAATGTCTGTAGAAGCTTCAGAGTTACGGGTTTGCAGAGTGTCTCATACTGTCTCATGGAAGGTATAAATAGAGTTTGAACGGATCTTACTCCTCCTCGTATACTCTGTCCCACGAACGACGCAGTGTTTCTCGAACTTCGAGTTGCGTTCGCTGATGTTACGCATCCTTGGACTGAGGAAAAACTGAGAGGAATGATGGAATAAGAGATGAGATAAGAGGGCAAATAGTCAGGCCCTTAAGAAAAAGACATTACTGCGTATATTCGGGCTGTGTGAAACGGTAATGAGTGTTCAATAGTATAAATGGTTTTAAATATACTGTAAGTATACTTTACATTATTATTATTATTATTATTATATTTTCAGACGTTTCTAGTGGGTGTATCGTACAAATGTGTGGAAGAGAAGGATGAATCCTGGGGTGAATTAATCTCGGGGAAATATTTACACAGTACTGATGTATGATTTAAATTGAAAGCTATAGAGTGGGCCCTGAATCTGTATTGATTAATTGAAAGTCATGATGTGCTACGAAAGAATGACAAGGCGTTGACAGCATGAATGAGCGAGTGTGTGTGTGGGTGGTGTGTGTGTGTGTGTGTGTGATCAAATGTGTGATAATTCACAGATGTAAGTAGTACGAGTGAAGAATAGTAGATTGCAAATATTGCATGTAATTGCAATCTCATGTTCGGAGATAATTTTGTGCCTTCTCTCCCCTTCTTTGTAAGAACCATCCCTCCACAGATCTCCTCCTGCCTGCATATGGCCCCTTTCATCTTCACCCTATACCCGTAATCGCCTCCAGACAACTCCATCTCCTTCGAACGAAGTAGTTCCATAATTACCATCCATTACTCTTTCTTGTACATTAAAACAAAGGAATAAGAGTCTATACCTGTCACTTCACTCACTTCCAGGAAAAGATTAGAAACAACGGTGAAAATCAAAGCAGATGGTGCCTACATCGTCCGTTCCAATATAACAGATATTGTTAATGATCTGGTGAGAAAGTGGACAACCAACCCCTTCCCCCCTTCCCCCCAATCACGAATGATATGAAATAAAAAAAGAAAACTGTCTATAAACTTTCGAAGACTGGTTTATACTAAACTGATCAATTAGAAGAAATAGATCCACAGCAACGACAATACAACTCGGATATATATATATATATATATATATATATATATATATATATATATATATATATACAAACACTCTCCTTTTCACCAACAAAAGATATATAGAGAGAACACAGGATAAAACAAAATCATTTCTCCTTATCCAGCTACAGGAGGGTACGGAACATTATACAGGGTATACATAAATTATCTTTACAAATTCAATTGAAAGTGAATTGAGTAAAGATTTACGGACACCCTGTATTAAGTCCGTCCCGAAGGGTGAGAAGTAGAATCAACGACAACGACATCAGTTTCCTTTCAAGAACAAGATGCTATTTTCATCTCCAAACATTACGAAAACGTAAAAATTCAAAACCACATCACTTTTTTTTTCCAAAAGAATATTAATTAGGAAATGGTTAATATATTAATACTGCTCCCTTTTGTTTTTATTTATTTATTTATTTATTTGTTTGTTTATTTCCTTTTTTCATTTCGATTTATTAAAAAGATAGACGAGGTGAAAAAATGAAATTTTACAGTGATCATTTATTTTGACTGTAATCTACTTGAACCAAAATAACGTCATTCAGTAACAAACAATTGGCGGTTTGCTTTGTATTAATATACGGTATATATGTATACATGTGTGTGTGTGTGTGTGTGGAAGGATGGGACACGCCCATATATTTGTTTGTAAATATATACATATTTCATGTCCATTTGCATTCGAACGTCGATCGTGTGCTTGTGTCTACTACAGAGACGTGAAACAAAATTTTAAAATTTTAAAGATCGTATGTTGGCGAGTACAGCCTTAAAAAAATACCCCTACACATTTCGTCGACTGAAAATTTCATCGACACTCAAATATCTTGAATAAACCTAACGTAACCTATGTTCACTTAACCTAACCTAACTTAATCTACCCCCCCCCCCCTCAAATTTGTCCATGCGTAAAATGTCTTGTCAACGAAATATATCGCACGGTTGGATAACCTCGATAGGCCCGAGTGGCTTCATGTTTCCCAAATGAAATGTAATGTAATGTAATGAATGCATACTTACAACTAGGTGTGTGTGTGTGTGTGTGTGTGTGTGTGTGTGTGTTTTATGAAAAATAGCTATTTGAGGATAAAAAAGGAGATAAGTAATAAAGAAATTGAAATAATGAGCGTTACACAAAACCAAAACTGAACAGTTAAATACAGGTAAAGAACGATAAGCGTGACCTCGGATATAAAAGATACAAAATGAACGAGTGAACGAACATTATAAGTGAAATTTAGGTTCGCTGAAACGTCCCATTACTGACGAAGTGACGAATATATTTTAAGTTTTAATTCCAAAATCAATGGTGCTTCTCTGGAAATATGGAAATACGTTTTGCCTCGCAAAAGTTCTCAGAAATGTCGTGATATTATTCTTATACGAAATAAACAATTGATCATTTAATTTATAACCAATACATGCGAAGAAAAAAACTTACTAACTTACTTATCGAAGAAAAGAAGTACAGAAATAATCTCTCTCTCTCTCTCTCTCTCTCTCTCTCTCTCTCTCTCTCTCTCTCTCTCTCTCTCTCTCTCTCTCTATATATATATATATATATATATATATATATATATATATATATATATATATATATATGTATGTATGTATGTATGTATGTATGGGTGTGGGGAGAAAAACAAATTTTTAGATTAACGATAGGAGAAAGGAAAGAATCTGTTTTAGCTACATTTTTTTCTTTATTATGCTAATGTAATTTATACAGGGCGCAGAGGCATGCATGAGAAGTTAATGGCTATAAACTGAGGTGACCCTCTTACATAAATTAAACGCTGTACTGCTCCGTAAAGAACAATTAACGTTGATGTTCCTATTAAAGAAAGTAAAAAAATGTCATGCTTTTAAATCTCTGCTCTGTTGCTTAAATTAGCGTGAATCTGCGGTTTATTAAAAAAAGTGCGAAATTACGGTCTCATCACACGCAAACTGCGCTTGGTCGGTTGTATATAGCATTTTACTCTTAATTATCACGCTTAAATATATATTTACATCGGTTCACATTTCTCAGCTCATAAAACATTCCTACCGCGGGTAATTTAACTATCAACTTATCTCCTTTTAATGTTTACCCTCTTTAAAAAGAAAGAAATGTACCCTTAAAAGTCAGCTCTCCACCTTTAAATTTATCACGACTTTAATAGGCAACAACTTGTTAATAATTGCGTCAAACGGATGGTAATATCCCACAATATAACTCCATAGTTAGTTTGCATTGTGAAATCACCAATGATAAGTAGAAAACTTGATTCTCGTGTAACAACTTTATATAAGAGGGACACAGCACTTATATATATATATATATATATCATTGTCCATAATTACTTTTTTGGAAACGACTTTTTGAGGAGTTAATTTTTTTAAAATCCTGTAATGATTTTCGTCAATAACTTTATCAGATACTTTTCTTACACACCGAACCTCCGTATCATAATCAAATACAACGTAATTACAAAATTCCTCACTGAAAAAATGACATCTCTTCATAAATGTGAGAATGAAAATGCATTTATCCACGACACGCAATGACAAACAGCGACGAGGAATATCGGATTCATGGGATTGAATCTTTTGTGTATATATGGAGTCCTGACGAGCTAGTTGGAATAGTTACAAACGATTTGGATCACTTCCCGTTTGTAAATTTGCAGTAAATTTTACAATAAATCTTACAGTAAATTTCGATTTTAGCTTAGTTATACTGCAAAATGACTGTGATGCTGGGGTTCAAATAAGCCGTGTATGTACTGCAGAAAAAAAAATTGACCAAACCCTAAATCATTACCGGCAGCATTCATTCATTTTTGTAACTACGGTATATATATATATATATATATATATATATATATATATATATATATTTCGACGTAAGAACCTAAAATTAAATATTTTATAGGGAAACTAAAATAATAGCAAACATTTTCCCCGACTTCCATTTCCTCTTCCTCCTGAGCTTCTTACGAAGACGCTTGAAGAGAAGTCTTGATGGACTTGGGCTTATCCCTGCGTTCATCTTCTTTCCAACTTTGGGCTTAGTTTTTAGACAGCTTAAAATCATTCCTTTCAAAACGTGTACCCGATGTAATTATATATATATATATATATATATATATATATATATATATATATATATATATATATATATAAAACAGAGCACATATGTTAATGATTAATTTAAAGGTTTCACTATTTTTTACAAAGCATTGCCCTACCCATGCACCTCATACACCTATTTCGAGTATAATATCAACTTGCATCATCATTACCAACTACAGAGAAGGTAAACATATTAACGATGCTTCCGTACGTGGCTTAGCAGCAGCAACAATGCTCTGTTTTATATATATTATATATATATATATATATATATATATATATATATATATATATATATATATATATATATATATATTATATAATATATATATATATTATATAATATATATATGTGTGTGTGTGTGTGTATACTGAACCATCAAATGATTTGACCACCCGGTTTTCTAGAAAGCTTGTCATGATGTAGAATAAAGTATAGAATTCTCGTTTACGCGTTTCGTAAACGACGTCTTTCGCAAACTTTGTGTTTGCGGTATGCTGTCGAGTGTATTACAGCCTCCGTACCGGAATCATATCACAAGGAGACTGTCCTCTACGTCCAGATTATGTAGCAACCGTAGTTCAGCTGTAGGTCTCCCTTCATCATATTACCTTAGATGTTGCGATCCAAACCATAAGTCGTTACATATAAACACAGATGACGATCGCCCATCCAATTACCCTACCTCGCTGATCCTACTAGAAGCGGTGTAACAACATGGCCACGACGTAGTTCCCTCATCGTGGTATAGTCTTTTTGGATCCAAATCCACCCAAAATACTCGAATACTCGATCGCCAGTCGGATCTGAATTTAATGATCCGGTTTCCTGTATATACAGTACATTGACCTATGGAGTAAATCAGTGCTACGCAACCTTTTCATCACCGCGGCATCCCTGATCAACATTCCCAACTTTACATTAATTACCCGCCACTCATCACTCACACATGACAGCACCAATGTTTTCATAGTTGACCATGTATTGCAAAATTTTACATAAAAAAAATAGTCATTTTTATTAATAAGAGAAAAGAACAAAAGATTCACGCACCACCTTCAAACAATGGTACAATATACTAATGGGAGCGCTGTTACTGCATGTCACCCTCAATTTTACCATAACGTGGCTGCACAGATCTGGTCAGGGCGATTTGCAACAAGTGCTGCAGCATGCTGGCACTCAATGAATTTCTCTTCTTTTACTTAATTGAAATCAGTTCAGAAAATCCCTCCTCGCAGCGATAACTGCTATGAAAAGCAACCAATTCCTTGATGGCGGCAGATCCTATTGTGGAATAATGCGATTCCCGAAGAACGGAAACCCCAAAATGAGATCTCGATTTTTCTTTGTAAACTTCTTTCGTTCTGGAGTCGCAACGTAAGTCTATGAAACTCAAAGGATAATTTGTGCAAAATATTTAGCCATTTTTTTTATTACTGTGGATTTCCTTTTGCAACAATTTGGTACTGCAATACCACTAATCTCTACAACACCCCTGTGGCACCCCTCGTCCTGCGGCACTCCTGAAACCTTTAGCGTCATCTAAGGGCACCCTGGTTGCGTAACACTGGAGTTAATGATTGAAGGAAAACTACACTTGGATTAATATGTGAATTTCGTCTTACACTACTAAAGTTTATAATGGTAATTACATATATGAATAAACCTCTACAAATATTTTACAAAATTAATATTCCATCATTAATTTTTAAATTTCACATTTCACACCTTTAAATGAGAGTTTCTCTCAACAAAATTTAGGAATATTATTTATAAAATAACTCTATATATATATAACAGACGGCATACATTACGCTCCAGATAGACAAGAAATTCAGAAAAGCACGAAAGCGATCGATTTGGGGGTTATAATGACCGATGATGCGAAATTTGAGACACAAAACCAAACAGCGATAAACAAAGCAAAAAGAGTCGCGGAATAGGTACTAAGAACGTTCAAAAGAAGGGACAAGACTAATGATTCCACTGCTGAAAACACTGATCATACCAAAACTTGAATATTGCTCAGTCTTGAGGTCCCCATATAAAAAGGAAGAAACTAATAAATTAGAAGAAACTCAGAGACATTTCACACCTAAGATTTATGGCTGCAAAGAACTAAACTATTGGGAAAGACTGCGTAAACTAAATCTGTACTCCCTGGAAAGAAGAAGAGCGAGGTACACCATAATCTACATATGGAAAATGATCGAAAAACTGGTATCAAACCTCAAACTAAACCCAATTACCATCCAAACAACATTGGAAAATGGGAAAGGCAAAATGTCTAGTGTTCCCACATTAAAGGCCCGACAAGGGATCTCTTCAACACTGAAGGAAAATAGCTTGGTTGTCAGGGGGCCAAGACTTTTTAACCAGCTTCCAAAGGACCTCATGAACGTTACAGGGGTCAAAGTTGAAGAATTCAAAAGAAGACTAGATGCCTGGCTCAGGACAGTACCAGATGAGCGGGTGTACCAAGCCAAGCCTAGAGGCCCGGCCATCAGCTTGACCTTCCTGTGAAGAGAGACCAACGCGTGGAACTGCAACGAGGTTAACGAGCTATATAAGGAGATTGTAGACACCAATCGACCAGGAGAGTACTCTAAGGGGGACGTTAGGCAGGAGACAGGGAGTGCTGAAACTCCCGTTTCTCCTGTCACTGTCCTCCTTAGCTGATATTTTGCCGTGTCTCATCTACCCTGTGAGTAGTCCAGCATGTTCTCAAACACACACTTCTCTCACTATTTCTCACTACACATACATGCATCTTACATACTACACAATCTTTTCAAAATTAAAAACAAAAACAAAATGTCATCGACGTCAAGAGCCTCGGAGTCTCCTGGGGAGGGGACCATAAATGTTCCCACTTCTGGCTCCCTCGCTGCAAGATACCGGGAACGCAGATGCAGGCAGCGGGTCTGGTTCTGCTACTGCCCATTCGAAATGTTCTGGGCCGCTGCCTGATTCACTTTTCATAAACTTTTGCAACATTCGTGGACTCTCCTCAAATTTTCAATCTGTTGAACACCACCTCTCCTTCTCTAAATCTCACCTTATCTTACTCACTGAAACTCAGCTGTCTGGGACGACTGACACCAACCCCTTTTCTGTATCCTCCTACTTTCTCTATACTCAATTTCATTCCAAAGGTGCATGTTGCGTATATGTACGCAATGGCCAAACTTGCTCTTGTATTCCTGAACTTGAATCCTTTAAATTCTGCACCCTCTGGCCACGGCTTACATGCCATTCTCAAACTAAATACATCTGCGCTGTCCACCTTTATCCTAATTCTACTGACTATCATAAACCCTTTAACTACCTTACTTCTAAAGTAGAATACATTCTACCCGACTCTCCTTTTGTTGAAATCTCCACTTTAGGAGATGTCAATGTTCACCACCACCTTTGGCTTTCCTCCCATTTCACTGACAACCCTGGTGAACTAACTTACAACTTCTCTACCCTGAATGACCTAGAATAGATTGTAGAACACCCTACTCGTATCCCTGATCGCCTTGGAGATAGGCCCAACATTCTGAACTTATTTCTCACTTCTCATCTTTCTTCTTACACTGCCAACTTTTTTCTCCGTTGGGCTTCTCCGACCACAATCTTATATCTGTTTCCTGTCCTATCGTTCCAGTTCGGACTTTGAATCCTCCCAAGAGGAGACGTCTCCCTGATTGGGAGGATCTTAGGCAGCACTGCTCTGATTTTCCATGGAATAATTACTGCTTTCGTGGCCAGGGCCTCTCCGAGTACGCTGAGCGCATCACGGAGGATTCTCTCGGGCACAGGAGTGTACATTTCATATTCTATTCCTACTACTAATGCAAAACACCTTTGGTTTAACTTTGCTTGTTCTAATGCTATCCGCAACAGAGAGGAGGCTCCCAGGAGGGGTTGGGTACGATTCGATGTGGCCGACTCGATGCGACCCAACTCGATGTGGCCGACTCGATGTCAGGACAACTCGATGTCAAGCCAAGTCGATGCCAGGCCAAGTCGATGCCAAACAGTGTTGTAGTCGAGTCTGAAGCCAAGACCGAGGCCGAGTTCAATAATTACCTTACCTAACCTTACCTAACCTAACCTACCTAACCTAACCTACCTTACCTAACCTTACCTTACCTTACCTAACCTAACCTTACCTAACCTACCTAACCTACCTACCTAACCTTACCTTACCTACCTAACCTTACCTACCCTACCTACCCTACCTTACCTACCTACCTAACCTAACCTAACCTAACCTTACCTAACCTACCTACCCTACCTTACCTTACCTTACCTTACCTAACCTTACCTAACCTACCTAACCTAACCTACCTACCCTACCTCACCTAACCTTACCTACCCTACCTTACCTACCTTACCTAGCCTTAATTATTTTTTATGCTTTACTTTTTCTTCTTAAAATACCCTTAAAAGATAATAAAGCACAATATGCTTCGACTTGGCCTGGCATCGACGTGGCCTGGCATCGACTTGGCTTGACATCGAGTTGTCCTGACATCGAGTCGGCCACATCGAGTTGGGTCGCATCGAGTCGGCCACGTCGAATTGTCCCTGCCCCCCCAGGAGATACCGTCCCCATCCAACTCCTGACTCTAACTCAGATTATATTTCTGCCGGAATTTTGCAAAATCTGTTCTTCGACTTGCCAAAAATTCCTTCATTAGACAAAAATGTGAAAACCAATCCAATTCTAATTCTTCTCGCTCTTTCTGGCACCTAGCCAAAAACCTCTCCAATAACTTTACTTCTTCTTTCCCTCTTCTTTCCCATTCCGACGGCTCAGTTGCCGTCTCTTCTCCCGATAAAGCTGAACTCTTCGCTCAAACTTTCGCTTCCAACTCAACCCTGGACGATTCCGGTGCTATTCTGAAACATTCTTCCTCAATCCATCTTTCTCCCTGTCTCTGAATTCCATTTTTCAAATGCAGAGTGTCCAGGCATCTCGAAAACCTTGGACCTTGATTTTGGCTCTCTTCTTCCTCTATGGGAGGGGCGTTTCTTGCGGGCATTCGCCCTTGGCCCTTCCTTCCTACATAGAATATATATATATATATATATATATATATATTATATATATATATATATATATATATATATATATATTAATGATGGGACGAAACCAAAATTTCAATCGATGCCGATTCCGATTCCGATGCCGATTCCGATTCTCAGTATTTTTATAGATAAGAGTTTACTTGGTGCTCTTCGGAAAACTATACCTATGTAGTCCTATTTTATTTATTTGTAAGACTAACTATATAAAGTAATAGTATGGTAATATCACCTTAGAATCTAATTGATTAGGTTGTAAATATAAGAAACAAATATATCTGTTAGATTTAATCTTATTAAAGAAACATTTTAAAATTTTTCCTTAATAATTACAATTGAACTATAATTTGTAATCCTTTATTCCTTCTAAGCTTACAATGCAATTCTTACATTATTTAAACAAATTTCCCACCTTATTTAAAACAATTTTAGAAGGCTACAAAAGCAAATGAATAATGAAAACTAAGTTATAAATTATTTATAATCAAAAGTCATCACCCTTAAATTATAATGTAAAAACATTAACATTTCTCCTGTTTCTGCATGCATTCGGTTTCTTTTTGGAGAATAAATTGTACCTCCAACACTAAATAGTCTTTCACTCTCCACAGAAGAAGGTTGTAAGAATCGAAAGTCGTAACCAAATTCTTACGATTCCGATGCCGATGCCGATTCCTGAAAAACACTCGATTCTTCCGATTCTCGATTCCGATTCCGATTAATCGTCCCATCACTAAATTATATATATATATTTTTTTTTTTGCGGGTGCTCGCCCTTGTCCCCTCCTTCCTACATAATATATATATATATATATATATATATATATATATATATATATATATATATATATATATGGCAAATTTTCTAACCAAAATTAACTCACTCGCTCTTTAATTAACTTCATAGTTAATTTCATTTTACTTTTCAAAAACGGAAATTATTATTAATTTTTTGAACTCTTTCGGGCTATTATTATAAAAATCGCACAATCCATGGAAGGAATTTGCATTCACTTTCAGTTGCATCACCGTTTAACAAAACATTAAAAAGCTTTCTTCATCTTTTTCACGCGTATGGCTTTTGTATAAACGTAACTGTTTGGTTTTTCACTCTCGGTGCCATTCTGCCCTTAACGGCCGTTCATTCAATTACCTTAATTCTTTTATGCTCATTTACTCATATTAACTTTTTACTTTGCCTTTTGTAATCTAAGAATACATATTCATCTTATTTTTTCACACTTATTTTGTTTTAATAGTTCATCTTATAAATCCATTTTACTTCTCTATAACACACACACACACACACCACACACACACCACACACACACACCACACACACATTATATATATATATATATATATATATATCTATATATTATATATATATATATATATATATATATATATATATATATACAGTATATATATATATATATATTAGTTGTCATATCCACTGCGCAAATGTCGAAGTATCTTCTTTTATACATATTTCAGTCAGCTCATTCAGTTTAAGCCTTTCTCTCAGATCACACATCACACATCAAAACTTCGTTGACAGCGCAACCACTGAACTAAGAACACCACCGCATTGTTCAAAAAGTCCTTTTCGTAACGGAATACATAACGCACAAAACATCATTCATTTATCTTCAAACTATTGGAAACTATATTGTATAGAAGTTGTTACCAAATACTTAAGATTCTGAAATTACTCTAAGAGAACATTAAAGGCTGCGTCCCTTTTAATACAAATCTTTAAACATATACAAAGACAAACGGTACAAATGAATGCATTTAAAGACGCGAGTATCCGAAGATAATGAAAGTTAATGGGTGTGTAATCCAACAAAAGTGGAACAGAGTTACTATTCAATCTAAATATAATCAAATACGATTAATTCAAATTTTCTCTGACACTTGTAATAACTACATTTTTATATCATATATATACACCTCGTTAACCTCGTTGCTGTTCCGTGCGTTGGTCTCTCTTCACACGAAGGTCAAGCTGGTGGCCCCGCCTCTAGGTCTGGCTTGGTGGAGGAGCGAGTTGCTTTCTTGCGCTCTCCACCGTACATAGCCAGGTACACCCGGCTCATCTGGTACCGTCCTGAACCAGGCATCTAGTTTTCTCTTGAAGACTTCAACTTTGACCCCTGTAACGTTTCTGAGGTCCTTTGGAAGCTGGTTAAAAAGTCTTGGCCCCCTGACAACCAAGCTATTTTCCTTCAGTGTTGAGGAGGTCCCTTGTCGGGCCTTTAATTTGGGAACATTACACATCCTGTCTTTCCTATTTTCCAGTGTTGTTTGAATGGTAATTGGGCTTAGTTTAAGGTTTGGTACCAGTTTTTCGATCATTTTTCATATATGTAGATTATGGTGTACCTCTCTCTTCTTCTTTCCAGGGGGTACAAATTTAGTTTACGTAGTCTTTCCCAGTAGTTGAGCGCTTTGCAGCCATCAATCTTTGCTGTGAAATGCCTCTGAGTTTCTTCTAGTCTATTAGTTTCTTCCTTTTTATATGGGAACGTCAAGACTGAGCAGGATTCAAGTTTTGGTATGATCAGTTTTTTCAGCAGGGAAATCATTACTGTCTTGTCCCTTTTTTTTTAACGTTCTTAGTACTTGTCCCGCGACTCTTTTTGCTTTGTTTATCGCTATCTGATTTTGTGTTTCGAATTTCGCATCATCGGTCATTATTACCCACAGATCGATCGCTTTCGTGCCTCTCTGAATTTCCTGTCTATCTGGAGCATAATATGCAGTCTGTTTAAGTTCCTCTTTTCTACCATATCTCAAGAGCTGAAATTTCTCGGTGTGTGTGCAATGTTTTGCTGCTTAGCTCATGACATAAACTTCAAATGTAAACTTAACAGGTACTAGAGATGAATTTGCTTACCTGGCTTTCATATTGTATGCTTCAGTGCATCTGCCCTATGCAGTGTGTTGTAACACAGAAGCTTCTTCAAAATAGCCTTCAAAATGTGTTAATTTACGTTTAGTATGCAACCTAAAATTAATGCCATTAGCTCTGCACAAAGGTCCAAAAACAGTTTAAAAGTCTTTACTGGGGTAGTGTGTTTCTTCAGGAGTATGTTAATACATGTGTTCAGTTATTAACATGTGCTGCGGGTCTTTACATATAAAATCCTTGCAGAGGAGCTAACTGTGTAGTTTAGGGTATATTTCTGTATTTCAAAGAGCAAAAGTGGGTGCCAAAGTTCAGTTAACAACAGAAAAAAGACAGTCGATTGTAACTTTGAGAAATGAGGGCCAATCACTGAGGCTAATTACAAAAAAAATAAAAGTTTCTGTGAATGCGGTTGCTTGTGTCATTAAATGGTACGAAGAAACTGGTCAAAATAAGGACAGAAAAAGGTCAGGGTGACCAAGAACCACAACAGACTTAGAGGACAAGTATATCCGAGTCACCAGTCTGCGCAACAGACTCCAGAAGTACTCCAGAAGTACAACAGTTTCAACATCAACTGTTCAGAGATGACTAAGAGAGGCAGGATTAAAAGGACGAACTGCAGCAAAGAAACCAGTGCTGAGACTCCAGAACAAAAAGAAAAGGCTAGCCTGGGCTAAAAAACACCAAAAATGGACTGTTGAACAGTGGAAATTTGTCCTTTGGACTGACGAATCAAAGTTCGAAGTTTTTGGATCCAAACGTAGAGTATTTGTGCGGCGCAGAGCGGGTAAAAGAATGACACAGCAGTGTGTTGTACCAACAATGAAGCACGGTGGAGAAAGTGTGATGGTCTGGGGATGTTTTGCAGGGGAGCAAGTTGGAGATCTCCACAAAGTCACTGGAATACTGAACCAACGTGGCTATCACAGCATTCTACAGCGCCATGCCATCCCATCTGGACTGCGACTAGTTGGCCAACAGTTCATAATGCGGCAAGACAACGATCCTAAACACACTTCCAAGCTGTGTCAAAATTACCTGAAGCAGAAAGAACGGTACGTCAGCTCACAGTTATGGAATCAGCACAGTCCCCGGATCTGAACCCCATCGAGCTACTGTGGGATGAACTGGATCGACGAGTGAAAGCCAAGCAGCCATCCAGTGCTCAGAAGCTCTGGGAACTCTTACAAGAGTGCTGGCAGCAGCTTTCACCAGACTATCTTCTTTCTCTTGTTGAGCGCATACCTCGAATTTCTTCTGCTGTAATTGCTGCTAGAGGAGGCTATTATGATGAATCTAAAATTTAGACTTTGCTTTTGGTAAATTGTCCTGATTTGTTGTTATTTAAGTTCCCATGTTTGTACTTATGACTTTGTATCATGATAACTTAGTTAATAATTAAAAAACTTTAAACAAAATTTGAAATTTATGAATATTTCAGGGTGTACTTAAACTTTTGACTGGCAGTGTATATACAGGCGACGTCTTTATTTAAATTGCACACGTTTCGCACTACATTAAAGCAACACGTTTTTAATCTTATTACAATTCACGTAACGCCCTTAAACGATTGTAAGACAGAGTATATGACGTAAATATATGACGTTGTAATGCCTGAGCATTGACCCAAGAGGCATCCTTCTGTATACATCCTATTCATAACTTCACTATTTACTTAGTTTCTAATGAAATTCCGGCTGTCATCATATTAGCACTGAATCGTATATCTTACGTAAGGATATAAGCATCTAGTGACTGCATGGAAAGTGAATGTAGGCTATGTCCATTCGACTTCACCAAATAGGGATCAAACATTTTTCAGAGTACGACTTATATATATAAATAGGAATTTAAAATACCTTCATAGGAGATTATTTTAAGCATTTTTGTCACCATTTTCTTGTTTATCACTGAGAATTTATGTATACCTTTAGATAAAGGTAGTCAGTCGAAATGTTTAAAGCAGATGAGGTCCTCATCAGTGCTTCTATCATCTGTCAAATACACTTGTTTTCTTGTTTTTTTCCATACACTCATGGTTGAAATGAATTTATATGGTTTAAAACTGTAATATTCTTAACCATTACTAAAATAATTACAATTATTCTTAAGCTCTAAACAGCTTATATGTGCTTTATAAAGTTTTGGGATAAATATATTTAAATAAATTATTATCATTATTATTATTATTTTATGAAATGTATATATATATATATATATATTATTGAAGATTACTTCTTGGAAACACGCAAAATTAAAATTTTCACCTTAAATTGCACTATAATAATCCTTAACCCTGAAAGAAAATAGTTTTGTAGTGAGAGGACCAAAACTGTTTAATCAGTTGCCCAAAGGCCTAAGAAACACGAAGGGAGTTGCAGTGGAAATCTTCAAAAGAAGACTAGACGCCTGGCTCAGAACAATCCCCGATGAGCCGGGCGTACCTGGCTATGTGAGGTGGAGAGCGCAAGAATCCAACTCACTACTTCACCAGGCCAACTCGAGAGGAGGGGCGACAAGCTTGACCTTCGCGAAATGAGAAATCATCGCGCGGAACCTTTGTAAGGTTGTAAGGTAAGGTGTATATATATATATATATATATATATATATATATATATATATACCTTACCTTACAACCTTTATATATAATATATATATATATATATATATATATATATATATATGCAGGGCCTATCAGAGGGAGGGCGCTAGGAGGGCCATTTGGCCTGGGCCTCAAGCTTAAGGGGGGCCTCAAATTTAGAAACTTTCAAGTTTGAAAATAATGTTTTGCAGTGAAAGTAATAATTGGGTTTAGCTATGGGCCTCAAAAGCTGGAAGTGGCCCGGGCCTCTCTGGACCTCTGAGAGGGCCTGTATATATATATAATATATATATACACTTAAAATTGACCATCTTATTTGCATGTATGTGGAAAGCTGCAAATTCTAAAATTAGAAGCCCTAAAATGTCAATCTTTAATATAAATATCATAAAACGGTACATTTCAGTGACTTTTATAATAATTTTCTTAAATTTATACTTAAGATAATTCAATAATTTACTTAAAAAGTAATCTTCTTACATTCTGCTTGAGGTAATCTCTTCAGTGACGAGGTAACGAGTCACGTATACACACAAATGCCCTGTCGTGTATACATATTACACAATGCCCTGTCAAATCACAATAATAATAATAATAATAATAATAATAATAATAATACAACAGTAGTGATACATCAATTTTATTCACGAATGAGGTGTCACAAATAATTTAGGAGTAATAGAAATATATTTCTTCGTGAGCGAAAGAAAGAAAGATCTTTTTTTCAACAAAAGAACTTATCTCTTTTCTACTAAAGATTATTATAATGCAATTTAAGTTGAAACGTTCTGGGTTTTTTTTTTATACGTACATAGTATCCTTGAATATTAAAAGAACGTACACAACTGGGACCGTACATTAAAAGTTAAAAAAAAAACAAGCAAAATCAAAGCTTCTTTTCGTATTTTGAGAATGTGCCTTGAGGAGAAACTGTGACATGCCAACTGTGCAATTATATTAAGAATGTTTTATAAGAAGGAAAAGAATTCAACTTTCTCAACCATCTTGGAAGGACGAACAAAGGATATATTCATGAAGATTTTATGCAGCAGTCAAGAACAATTAATCATTATAGAAGGAAATAAAAGCTTTTATTGACTGCATATATATATCTCGTATTCTAAATACATACATAAACTTGGTATTTAGAATACACTTTATCTCAATTCTTTTCTGAAAAATTGGAATAATTTAACATTAGTGTAATGAATAAGGTAATTTTAACTTCTACTTCTACCACAAGATAATACATACCTGCAATGAAAAATTATATATATATATATATATATATATATATATATAGGGTGAACCAGATGTAGGTGGACAGTAAATGATAACGTTTATTTGAGAATACATATTTAATTTTTTTGTATACTATAATCAAAATAAAATTTAAATAAATTTAGTTATAATATTTAATATAATATAACACAAACACATAGTTAAATGAACACCATAGTTATAATATATATAACACAAACCGTATTCAACCTACTGTCCACCTACTTTTGGTTCACCGTGTATATATATATATATATATATATATATATATATATATATATATATATATATATATATATAATATATATATATATATATCGTTTTTCTTTTTCCTTGTGGTTGCATCATATATATATATATATATATATATATATTATATATATATATATATATATATAATATATATATATATATATATATAATATATATATATATATATATATATATACTATAGACTCATACATGTATGAAATTTGATACTGAATATCACATCGGTATGAGAAACATACTTTAATAAATTACGTATGTATTATTTGTAACTAAAAAAGTTTAACGAAATAACCGGAGAAAAACGGTTAATATAACAGAAAGGAATAAAACTGTTAATATAGATCGTGGAAGGGTTTCTCTGGATGGTTCGTTCGTATGAGTTATTACCGGGAATTATGACGCACCGGTGACGATGATTTGGGTGCGAAAGACCAAAGGCTTTTATTATTTCATTGGACACACTTCATTTTTCCACTCAGAGGGCCTTGGGCGGTCTTCGAACACGTATTGGATGAGAGGTTTCAATCTGGCCTCAATGAAAGATGATTGGACATTACTCTAATTTTCTAACCATCTATTACAGAGAGGCGTAAAATACTAGAAGATTTTCACAACTTAAGGTACCTAACTTTTAAGTAAGGTTCCATAATAAATCTTTGCAGTAAAAAAAAAATATATATATATAGGTTGCGTTAACTTTTACCCTGTTGTAGTGTCGTGGGTAGCACCTTCACCTATTCAAGAGGTTGTGCGTTCGAACCGTCGTGCAACTGGTGCATAGAGGCGGTTTTTCCATCATGAAAAAGTTGTGAGGATTCGTACACGATATTCCACATATATACTGTATATATATGTGTGTATATATATGTATATATATATATATATATATATGTATATATATATATAGATATATATATAATATATATATATATATATATATAGATATATATATATATATATATATATATAGGGTGAACCAAATGTAGGTGGACAGTAAATGATAACGTTTATTTTGAGAATACATATTTAATTTTTTTGTATACTATAATACAAAATAAAATTTAAATAATTTAGTTATAATATTTAATATAATAAAACCACAAACACCATAGTTATAATGAACGGTATAATAAATCTAATATTATGGTTTTAGTTGAATAAAATTGAAGTAAATATAGGCGTTGAATAATGCATTTCTAAAGTATTCGTAACTATGAGTGAACGAAACACGCAAATACAATGTATGGTTACCCGGTCTCGAGGGATGTTTAAGGTCGCTTCAAAGTGAATATACGAGGAAATGACACAATTGAAGTAATTTAGATGAGCATTAACGATTATAAAAGCTTTAGAAAAGGACAAGCGATGCAACATAAAGTTGAGGCAAGGATTATTGATTTATTTATAGGGTCATATTATATATATATACATATAATATCTTGGACTTTATTTATAGAACTCAAACACACGTTCCACACACAGTCTATATAGATAGACAAAAGGGAACATTGAAGGAGGATGTAAATGATTTTTGTATATACTCGCCAATTAGGTTTAATATTAATGTTTATTACGATTACTTTAAGCTCTAATTCGTTCTCTGTTGGTCGAGGAAATTTTTGGGTCAAAATAAATAAATGGTTTAGTGCAAAAATGCTGAAAGAAGGTAGGATTTATTTTGGGTATTAACACCTTGATAGCTTTCTACTAACGTGGATTAAGTTTAGAAATATTTTGTAAATCACATCAAACAATTGTAACAGTCACACAGACTGGAAGTTACGGAATAAATTTAGTCGCACGTAGGTTACTATATAGAGTATATAAATGAAAATAAAAGATATAAAGAACTACTGAATAGAAGACGAGAGATCATTAACAAGAATGGAAAGGGAAGAACGGAAGAATTCTCTGCATGGGGAAGAACACCCGCATTTACCCAAAAAAATTTAATAAAATAAAAATAATCTCTTTAGTCTCATTCAAAGTTTGAAACACTTATGAAAATTACTGGAGTGTGTGATACGAGAGATTTGAAGAACCTTCCTCCTCCTCTTTATGATGAATCAAAAAAATGAAAAAGCATTTAGATATAAAAGGTGAGTCTTCTTCACTCGTGAGTAATGGGATTTAAGTTCGTGAGAATACCTCTCCCCTCACGGACGATGATGCGCATAGGCCGAAAAGCGCACGGAGGGAACTCGTCGTCACGCGTGGAATTTTCTTATAATAAAATGGAAGAAAAGCGTAATTGAAAGGAATAATATACGGATATACGAGTATTTGCTTTTCATAAGCTTTTTGTATACGCTGCTTACGTAACAAGGTTTCTATTTCAAATATTCTTTCCTAAATTATATATACACCCGATGACATACGAATGATTTAAAAGGCTTTCATTTTATGGGTGTTAATTCACTCTTCTTTCACACTTGTATAAAATTTGCTGCTATTACACGATTACATGAAAGGAATGAGGAAAACTGGTTCGTAAGATGGGGGTTTTCTCATCCTTCATATATATATATATATATATATATATATATATATATACACTTTTATTGAGATTTGTTTATGTACACCAAAATAAGCTGTAACTCTATAATAACAGCTTAATTATAATAACCATTAAAGATTCTGGGCTGTGTTATTTTCATTGACAAAGTACAGCATTCAAAGTACAAATCCAGAACCAATGTTGACACTATACGTTATAAAACAATCAGCTTCTATAACGTACCAGTACCAATATTGAGGCCAAACTACCATTATTAATTAGGAAGTCAGATAAAACCATTGAATTAGAAGCTTCTACAGTATATAGGAGACAGACATAGTCATGACTCAGTACTTATCTGGCTCTCCTTTCATAATAGTTACGTGTGTGTGTGTGTGTGTGTGTGTATATATATATATATATATATATATATTTATTTCACGAAAGTAACACGTGAAAAATATTTATGATGAATAAAACCACGAAGGAAAGGACACACAAAAAGGTGCTCAAGCGCTTTCGTCTAATGACATCCTCAGGAACACTGAAGTACATAAAAGGTTACGGCCTATATATAGGTTACAGAAAGAAAAAAAAAATAAAAAGAAAAAATAAATAAATAACATACATACACACAAACATACATATATATATATATATATATATATATATATATATATATATATATATATATATATATATATACACACACATACATATTATATATATATATATATATATAATATATATGCAATAACGGAGAAGTAAAAATAAAATTAAAAATTAAAGATTAGAGGATTAACAAAGAGGCATACAGATTTGTAAGGAAAAATATCGATTTTTAGCACAAGATCAAATGAATTAAAAATACAAATTTATACTGGAAATCTACCCGGGTTTTAACACTTTGCCTTTTAGAGTCAAGTTTCGATATATATAAAAATAAAATGAAGATTAAAAGTTAATAAAGTAGCGTACAAGTTTACCAAAGATTTAGCGTCCTACCCTTTTTATCTAAATTTGTTTTGAAGGAATTCAAAACAACAGGATCGAGTTGAAAAGACCTTTGCTTATGTTGAAGTTATTTGAAAGTTGGATAATGGCAGACTCAAGAATATTTCTATTGACAATGTTGCTAGAATGAATAAAACTGAAGCATTATTCCAATCAATACAGTGGGATAACTCTGACAAATGGACAAAAAGCACTGGACAACTGTCCTGTTCTAACGGAATATTGATGCTGTTTTATACGTGTGTGCAAATCCTTTCCCGTCTGACCTATGTAAAAGGAATCACATTGTTTACACCCAATTTTATAGATAATGCCTGAATTATTGGTAGGGCTATTTTTTACTATGATATTTTTCACTATATTGTTATATGAAAATACTACATTAATATCCAAAAGTTTAAGTACATTAGCAATGCCTAAAAAGCCGGGAAAAATGGAAGTACTAAAATATTTTTTGACAAAGTACGAGTGTTATTATTGACACGATAGATAGCCCTACCAATAATTCAGGCATTATCTATAAAATTGGGTGTAAACAATGTGATTCCTTTTACATAGGTCAGACGGGAAAGGATTTGCACACACGTATAAAACAGCATCAATATTCCGTTAGAACAGGACAGTTGTCCAGTGCTCTTTTTGTCCATTTGTCAGAGTTATCCCACTGTATTGATTGGAATAATGCTTCAGTTTTATTTCATTCTAGCAACATTGTCAATAGAAATATTCTTGAGTCTGCCATTATCCAACTTTCAAATAACTTCAACATAAGCAAAGGTCTTTTTCAACTCGATCCTGTTGTTTTGAATTCCTTCAAAACAAATTTAGATAAAAAGGGTAGGACGCTAAATCTTTGGTAAACTTGTACGCTACTTTTAACTTTTAATCTTCATTTTATTTTTATATATATCGAAACTTGACTCTAAAAGGCAGTGTTAAAACCCGGGTAGATTTCCAGTATAAATTTGTATTTTTAATTCATTTGATCTTGTGCTAAAAATCGATATTTTTCCTTACAAATCTGTATGCCTCTTTGTTAATCCTCTAATCTTTAATTTTTATTTTTACTTCTCCGTTTATTGCATATATATATATATATATATATATATATATATATATATATATATATATATATATATATGTATGTTTGTGTGTATGTATGTTATTTATTTATTTTTTCTTTTCTTTTTTTTTCTTTCTGTAACCTATATATAGGCCGTAACCTTTTATGTACTTCAGTGTTCCTGAGGATGTCATTAGACGAAAGCGCTTGAGCACCTTTTTGTGTTTCCTTTCCTTCGTGGTTTTATTCATGATATATATATATATATATATATATATATATATATATATATATTAATATATATATATATACGTATGAATTACAAGAGTATATTGTCAGTATATGCTACTATGGCGTATTTACACAGTCGAGTGTATTGTCCAATTCATGGTAAAATATAGTACAATATATTTTCAGTGAATTGAATAGACAAGTTAAGGCAAAATATTCATTACCAAAAAAAAAAAAAAAAATCAAAACCAAAATTAAGTTTACGATATGCAGTTAGGATAAAATTTGTTAAATTTTTACAGTATTCATTGTGACTTTAACAGAAAATGTTTTAAAAAAAAATGAAAAATTTTATAATGGTAAAAAAAGTAAATTTTATTGTAGTCGTAAATAAAAAGGTTTTATTATACTTTTATTGTTTTAAAATATATTTATATATATATATATATATATATATATATACATACAGTGGTGTAGTGCTGTGGGGACGCGTGGAACGGCGTTCCCTTACTTTTTTGGTAGACGGAACGGCGTTCCCTCACTATTTCAAATAAATCCGAACTTACAAATCTCTAACATCATGAAATTTTAATTCCCACCCCTAGAAGAAATATGAGAAAGAATCATTAACTGTTTCATTTCTTTTAGCTTCGACTGAGGCAATGCTAGCCTATAAAGATCTGGTGAAACAGTCACCACGGCGTAACAGTTGTTAACTTTTTTTTAGTTAATCATTCCAGTTGTTAGCTATTTTTATTGATCGTACTGGATGTCGTATATCTAATGACACTGGAAATACTGCATCTTCAACCTTGGAATATATTCTAATATCCAGTGCACATGACCTCAAAATATCCCTGAAATTGGTCAGATTTCAAAAGATTTCCCGGGGGACTTACAGTGTCCCGGACCCCCCTGTATGGGCTCGCCGCGCTCGCCATTGTCCCCCCCCATCTGAGTAACACTTTCAAAATGCGTTCCCTCACTTCTTTATTTAGCACTACACCACTGTATGTATATATATATATATATATATATATATATATATATATATATATATATATATATATTAGGGTGGATCGATTTTACATTTTTTTCGATTTCCATATTCTAATAGAGACAAAAACTTGCGCATGCATGAGAAAATAGCCTCTGCAAAATCTTAGCTTAATAGGTAATCATCTTCTGCCCCCGGCAGAGCGATGAAAATCATATTTTAGTAGTCAAAAACGTATTTTTCTTATAATTTTTAAATATTTCATCATGCATCAAAATTATTCCTAATAACTATAAAGTCGATGAAAAAGACCTCATATGATCGTTTTCCAAGCGCGTTGTCCTACGTTAATATTTTTTGCCCGCGGCAACAACGTCAAATGTTGAAAAAATAGGTAATTTATATACATATTTTCAGATCGGCTCTTTGTCTTAAATAATGCATTTATATATTTCCCATAGCATTTATATCGTTGCTTAGGCATGAAATAACACACACGCAAAATTTTATGACTCTAGGCTAGGGTTTAAAAATACGTTTTTGACTACTAAAATATGATTTTCATCGCTCTGCCGGGGGCAGAAGATGATTACCTATTAAGCTAAGATTTTGCAGAGGCTATTTTCTCATGCATGCGCAAGTTTTTGTCTCTATTAGAATATGGAAATCGAAAAAAATGTAAAATCGATCCACCCTAATATATATATATATATATATATATATATATATATATATATATATATATATATATATATATATATATATATACCTTGAAGATGTTCCGTGCATCGGTCTCTCTTCACACGGAGATTAGGCTCTGGTGGCCTCTCCTCTACTCCTCTACCCATCAATGGAATATGATAGATAGTGGTTAGCATCGCTAGGTATCCACCGGCCCCGGTTTCGATTCCCGGCAAAAGCAGGCGGCACGCAGCCTACCCAGCTGTTCATCCTTCCAGAAAAAAACAGGGTGGTAGATAAATGGGTATCCTGGCTAGCCTAGTGATTAAGACGCTGGGTTGCTGATCGGGAGGTCGTAAGATCGAGTGCGGTGAGGACTTTTTAATTGCCGACTTCCTTGGTGGGGTCATGGTTCGGATTCCATGTTAAGCCGTAGGTCCAAGATGGAGCAACAAGCTTGACCTTCGTCAGAATGAACAATTCGGGAGGAAGTAAAAACCAAGGTGTTATATATATATATATATATATATATATATATATATATATATATATATATATATATATATATATATATATATATATATATATATATATATGTATTCAAACATAGTTTTTGTGTTTAAATGCGACATTTTTTGTGATTTCCTTCAAGTGGAAGCCATTTTTGACAGTCATCCACTTGAATGGAGTTCTGCGTGCAAATTTTGTCATCAGGTTTATTTGAGTGTGTAAACACGACCTCAGTCCAGTGATGACATTTTGGTAATAAAACACTGAAACAAATAGCTTTAAATATAGACAAGGGACCCTGTTTTACAACTGCATGTAATGGTAGAGATGAGTATACACAAACATACAAACACACCCAAAATTTATCATGCAAACACGCCCCTATCAAACCATAATCCGTCGAATGTGCGAATTTTCCGAGCTAATTTTATATGAACGTTTCCATATACTATGCACCGTATACTTAACTTATGATTTAAGTTAATTAAATAATTAACATATAAAATGCAGTTAACGTTAAGTAAGAATATGAAGGAAAAGTCGAAAACGGATTTTGGCTAAAAGTATATACTTTCCTGGCAATTTTTTCTTTGCTGTCTGTTCCTCATTTACGTGGAATTCTTTCTTGTTTTTTGTCACACTTAACAGTTAATTCATGCATGTATAGAGGCTATAGTTCCCAATTAAGTAAGAGACGGATCATTTTCTTAGGGGGATGAGCCAAAATATGGTGTACCTCACTATACGCGTGTCATTTTTTAACATATCAATTCATTTCCTCTCCTTTTAGTTTACACCTACGTCTAATGATTAAGTGGGTATACGAGATAAGGTGTGAAAGAACTCTAAAACGATACTTTTTCCCTTCTTTTCCTCTACTACTTCTTTCATCACTCTTTTCTGTCAGTAGTCGCTGGAGGAAGAAGAGCTTTGTCTATAATATAACTTACTACTATACCACTACTACTATGCCTGTATGAAAGCTTTACACGCTAATGAGTGTAAGTATGGTGTAGGAGTTTTAAGATATTTATTTGCAATCTCTCTCTCTCTCTCTCTCTCTCTCTCTCTCTCTCTCTCTCTCTCTCTCTCTCTCTCTCTCTCTCTCTCTCTCTCTCTCTCTCTCTCTCTCTCTCTCTCTCTCTCTCTCTCTCTCTCTCTCTCGGGCTAGACTGGAGTTGATATTGAAGTCTCTGTTAATTTGCAGCTTTTCTAACTTCGTCAACGTCATTATAGCTCAAAACGAACAAATGAAGTTCTAGATGAGCTACAATCAAGCGCAAGAATTATAAACTCCTACAACTGCCAATGAGTGAATACAGCAAAAAGTTAATAATACCTATTTACAATTAGAATTAAGGTGTCCTTAA
Organism: Bathynomus jamesi; assembly: GCA_023014485.1. Taxonomy (NCBI): domain Eukaryota; kingdom Metazoa; phylum Arthropoda; class Malacostraca; order Isopoda; family Cirolanidae; genus Bathynomus; species Bathynomus jamesi. The sequence continues at coordinate 1,918,327 of JAJOZX010000037.1, forward strand.
AACTTCATGAAAACAGTCGCCATTATACGTGTATGCACAGCGTGTATGTCCTTGTAACATACACCAAAGAATCTTAAATATTTAATGAAAATAAACCTTATCAACGTGGAAGATACGCATGCAGGAATTCGCGCCACTGAATTTAAATCAATAAAAAATTTAATTAAACTTTTGTGTGTGTGTGTGTGTGTGTGTGTGTGTGTGTGTATATATATATATATATATATTATATACACACTGTGGTGTCCCCCAAAACCTTTTTCACCGGGCCAACAAAACCACAATTCCAAGGATAACTAAATGAAACAGAAATCATATTAAACCCTTTATATCGGCCTTAAAATGAGAGGTAGTTTATTTAACCGAGGAAGACAAAACTGCTGTCAAATTTCTTCACAAGGAAAAAGGTTTCGGTGTTAAAAGAATATTAAAACAGTGTCCTAAACGACATTGGTCTGTACGTAGTGTGTCACGTTTGATGAAAAAATTCGTGAAAGGGAACTCATGCACGAAAGCCGGGAAGTGGACGACCGCGTATAGCAAGAACACGGGCAAACATTGAATCTGTAAGGGAACTGATTTGCAGCCAAGAAGACGCTCCTCGTTCAAGTTTGAGTGCCCGGAGAACTACTATACTACACCTTCGTCTAAAAAAATTAAGCGCTTCCAGGTGCATCATATATCTGAACAGTTCAAAGTAAAACGTGTACAATGTTGCCGTTGACTGCCTCGTCGTTTTAGATAAAGTAACGACGTGTCTGTCATTTGGTTTATGGGTGAAAAGATATTCACTATTGAACGGCCTTGAAATACGCAAAAGGATAAAGTGTACGCTAACGTAAGAAAAATCAAGACATTCCAAAAAAGCAGACTCCTTCGAGAGAGACATCAATCACTTCAGTCAATTTGTGATGGTTTCTGTTGATGTTTCTCGTTTAGAGGAAAAAACTTTCAGTGTTTTGAAAAACTGATTGAGATTGATTCAAAACATTGTACTGTGACGATATCTGGAGTAAGATGTTGCCGAAACTTGAAAGTTAAGGTGACTTTTCAGCGAGACACCGCTCCGTCTCATTAATCCCGGTACACCATTGCCTACATGCAAGAACAATGTGCCGATTTCATCGCACCAGAAGATTGGCCACCAAATGGTTCGGATTTAAATCCAGTTGACTATTTCATATGGGGACGTTTAGTTGCCAAAATTTACAGACAAAATATTCAAGCTGTCAATCAACTTCGAGAGTGCATTTTAACAGCATGCAATGACTTCGATCAAGACACCATTTCTACAGCAGTTCGCCAGTGGCGCGCGAAGACACAATTGGTCATTGATAATAATGGAGGTCACATTGAACACTTAATGCGTTAATGCTTTAGTAAATTTGTTTTTGTTCATTGTAAACTTCTTTAATAAAAAAGAACAGCAGCCTCTAATAGCAAACTAGCGATATCAAATGGCACAACTATAAGGCACTTTAACCCCTGCCTAGGAACGGCAAAATGCTAAGTACGACTCTCTCTCTCTCTCTCTCTCTCTCTCTCTCTCTCTCTCTCTCTCTCTCTCTCTCTCTCTATATATATATATATATATATATATATATATATATATGTGTGTGTGTGTGTGTGTGTATATATATGCTGCAAACCCACAAGGAAAAAGAAAAACGATTCCAAGGCCTTTCGTGTATTCAAAGCTACACCTCGTCAGTCATTCCCTGACGAGGTGTAGCTTTGAATACACGAAAGACCTTGGAATCGTTTTTCTTTTTCCTTGTATATATATATATATATATATATAATATATATATATATTATATTATATATATATATATATATATATTATATATATACTACAATTGAGTTTTGACCTTTGTAATCTTTTTTTCGACTTTAACTTTGGTTTTGCACCTGCGGCCTCTCGGAAGCAAAAATAAAACGTGCGGTTTCCGTTCGTGAAAAATGTGTTACGATGGTAATTCACATTAAGTCTTCTTCCTATATACTCTTTCAATTCAACAATTAAGCATGACGGACCTACGACTGCTTGTGTGAAGCCAAACTATGCGTGTATTCATTTAAAAAAATATATATACAGTATATATTTTTATTTTCCAAGGTTCGAAACCAGAGGAAAACATTTCCACAATTTGTTCTGAATTGGGTGTATATAAATACTGTATGTCGGAAGACTCCTATAAAAAAGTACTTTATTTATTTATTTAATATACAAATAGATTTCACACTTCGCCGTTTATTTAAGCATCATTTCCACCCCCATCTCCCACCCCGACACACCCCTCCCAACAAAATTAAATAAACGAAGGCACTCGTTTTCCAGATAAAGAAAACACTATTTATTAAAGACCTGGAAACAAAGAAAAATTCTACCTTCTAGGCATTTCGTTGCTGCCTGCATCCCTCATCCTCCGAGCATCGAGGGGAAAGATATATTTTTGTGAGGTTGCTATGGTAATAGACAATAACAAACTTATTTGGAATTAAGTTTATTTATCGCGTGTAATTTCTTTGTATTAAAGGATTTAAAAAAAAATGAAGTTAAGTGGTATAAAAATAAATCAATTTAACCTCAAATGATAAATAATTGATCCTATAAAAAGGTTTATTTAAATATAAGGCGTTTTAAGCGTAATTACCATACTTAAATATACGATAGAAAAAAGTACAGACATTAAAGTAAGGAAATTAAACGTTAGTGAGTGAGTAAGAGCGGTAACTCTAAAAACCGCGCCACGCGAGTTCGAGCCCCAGTAACTCCTAGTTTCCTATTTTATAGCCCTTTATTGTACTTATATTTCCGAGGATTATCAAATCACGACTGAAGAGAATGTTCATCGCGAGAAATACTTTGAAAATATGAATTTTTTACGCAGGAATCTAATAAAATGTTTTATATATGCGCACGCGAACGTCAGATAGACAGCGATAGACGTGGATGGATATGGAATAATAATTGGAAAGAAAGACAAGCTAAATGTAATCCATACTTAACCATATACAGGGTGGCCATAAAGTCTGGAAACAGGATATATTACGATAAAAAAAATTCTCCGTTGTACACTATCATTTTAATAAATCCTTAATACGAGCCTGTTTCCAGACTTTATGGCCACCCTGTATACAGAATTCCCTTTCGTCACAGTATAGAAAGAATGTAGATGAAACTCTGCTGTATATATATATATATATATATATATATATATATATATATATATATATATATATATAGTGCAAATACTATCGATTACAAACCATTTATGATTTACAGTTAGTCAAACCGTCCATTAACATTTTGAACGCTTATTAAGTTGAATTTAAATTTTTAAAAAAAATTAAATTTTATATCTAATTAAAAATATGCAACGAAGAATATGTAAATAATTTCAAATTAAGAATATATAAATAATTTTCAAAGGAATTTTTTTTTTTTTTTTTTTTTTTTTAAATTGAAGTTGATCAAATATGATGGTAAAAAGTAAATATTTGTTTGCTCTTATATTTATGTATGGTCATACAATTTGCAGTTCATTTAAGCGTATCACGTAACTAAAGCATTTTAATTAGATTACATCTCATTACATTGTCATTATTTTTAATGAAATAATTATTAAGTGAAAGTGTATTTAAAACTTTAATTAATAATAATAATAATAATAATAATAATAATAATAATAATAATAAATTCCTTATCTTTATTTACATTATTTTTACATCGAAGAAGTACGTTATTTAAGGTTATTTTAATGCTAGAGGCAAATCATTATTTTGTTCACGAAATTTTTGCTTCGGACTTATTAATTAAATATTATTTACTCACATCCAGTTGGCAGAGTTTGCGGGCAAAACCAGAATGGAAGCGATAAATAAAAGACATCCGAGGTTTGAGGCCTTGGCGAAGCCTCTCCCCTTCAACATTTCTGCGGTTGAAGCAAGTTGAAATTTTAATTCGGGTTCAATTTTTGCGCTCGAGTCACAATTAATTACCGAAATCTTTTTAATGTTATCACGATCCCAAATCAAAGCCTCCACTTCACATTTTAAGATTTACTCATTATTTTAATTTTTTTGAAGGGTTTTTAGTTACTTTTCGAGAAAACTTTTTCATTTTATTTTCCTTGAGTTAACTTTTAACTCATCAGCGTATTTACGCGGTTATTTTTTATATTAACACTGTAATCCTCTCACGATTTCGTCAAACGAATTGTTTGCACTTAACCATACAAACTTATCGACACAAAGGTCGGACACAGACTGAAAAAGTCGGTCGCTTTGTGATGTAAAATGGCCCCTCCCACTTGAACGTCTGATTGGCTGTTAAAATTAATACTGCATTTTTATTGGCTGAATACTTAAACTCAAAGACGCCGCTTTTCAGCCTTCAAAAAAAAAAAAAAGAAAACGAAAAAGAAAAAATTATCAACCTTTTTTTTCGGAGTTCTTCATAAATTGAAAATTAATCAAACATTACTCTTTCGGAAAATTTAAATTATTTTCATTTTTACGTGAGTGACTTACATTTTAAACGTATCTTCAGAAAGTAATTATGATAATACAGATAATACGCGTATTTATACTACATAACTATCTTCGCAAAATCGTACTTTCTAAAAGGTGATAACGGCAATTAGGAAGGATTGTAGTCATATACACTGGACCTTATATCTAATAAGTAATTGAAATTATATAACTAATAATATAACATGTCACAGATCAATAACTTTAAATAAATACAAAATGTTATTTTTTAAATTTGACCAAAAATAAGTATAGGGCCTACTTCAAATTGCCACGCTTTCTTAAAGGTATCACCAGACGCTTATTCATTTCAGTTCATGTAATCATGAAACTTGAATTGCAAAGAGGAGCGAAATAATCATTATTTATGGTCTGAAGCTGACTATACATAATAAATTAACGAATCTCTTCTCGAGAGTCCTTTCTGTATATTTGAATACGTACGTTTCCATCTTACTGTTTACGTCACCTTCAGGACATATCATTTAACCACATTATATCGAAATGTCTCTATAGATAAATAGCATAGCTACTGTATAAAATTTTGTTAATATAACCTCCTCTCGTATGTCAAATTAATCTATTGGTATATAATTTCTGTTCCCTCCTTAAATGTTTGGTGAAGAATTAAAAATTTATTGCATATAATTAATTGTTATAACATACCTTCCTCACGCAGTCGTATACCTGATGAAGACTTTAGTGTAGGTCGGAAGCTATTGTATGCTCTATCTAACAAATCCATCTGTCTCTGTGTTTGTACTCCCTTCCTTAACTCGTTGCCCATTTGTCGGCTTAAAATGGTGCATGAAAAAAAAAATTAAAACTTTAGACATTATTTACAATTTTTAGTACCGTCACAAATGGGAAACGAAAGATACGCGCATCGCTTCACTGTATACAAAGTGATAACAAAAAAAATGTTCCCCCCACCACACCAAAAGATAACTTGCGCAAATATTTTTTTTAGGGAAACACATTTTTGGATCACCCTGTATATTAAAATTATATCAAAAAAGTGCTTTGAAAGGAAAAAAAACAAAAAAATTACGATAGGCAACTGAACACTATAAATAAATGTAACCTTTACCAGCACTGTGAATAAATACTTTAGTAACCACTGTTCCAGTTCGCGTGATTAAACGTGAAAATTCTTCCTTAGTCGATTCCACATGATAAAAATAATTAAATTAAATAAAAACTATTTAAATTTCCCATTAAATCTTGAAAATATATATATATATGTGTGTGTTTGTGTATATATAATATATATACACTATATATTTTTTTTTATTGGCGTTGTTTAACCTCCTTCGCAACATCTAAGGTCATATGACGGAGGGGACCTACAGCTTTACGTGGGATCCGAACCACGGGTCGCTACATAACCTGGGCGCGGAGGACGGTCTCCCATCCAACTACTACCCAGACCCAATGTCGCTTAACTTCGTTGATCTCCGGGAAGCGGTGTTACGACATTGGCCACGACGCAGTCCATTACATACACACAGTATATGTATGTATATATATATATATACTGTATATGATTATTATATGTATCTTTCAGCCTTTTAAATGTTCCGTGCGATGATTCCTCATTTTACGAATGTCAAGCTCGTTGCCCCTCCTTTCGAGTTGGTCTGGTGAAGTAGAGAGTTGGTTTCTTGTACTCTCCACTTCACATAGTAATATATTATTCGTTCAAAATGTACGTATTATATTTATTTCTTGACTATTTCTGTAATAGGATTTTTTATTTATTTATGAAATACATAGAACTCAACCATCATCAGTTTCTATGTCATTTAATAGGTTTACTATAAGTTATAAGTTAAGTTAGAGCAAAACCAATTCAATCGTGGCTTCTGGAACACCCTGTATAATTCAGGCTTATCTTTCAGTCGAGAGTATATATATATATATATATATATATATAATAGTGCTCGAAGAAACGGATTTAGTTCCAGTAACTGAATAGTATTTGGATTATAATGGAGGGGTAGGGAGGAACCCTTAAATTATTTTCATGATGATACGAAGGATATTATTATTATTATTATTATTTCATGGTGACATGAAGGATATTACTAATAGTTCATGCATGAGAAGTACTGAGAAAAATTATACTGATCGATCGAAACTGAATTGGTGGTGTCTGATGGTTTCTAAAGCATCTGGAATAATTGTATGATGGAATGTTTTATTAACGTTTTTATCTCATGCTTGGGATACGGTTTTGATAAATTGATAACTACAATATTATTAAAACCGAAATAGCTAATTGTACTTTATCGACATCTTGCAGAAATTAATAAATCTGAATCGAAGCAGAAATATGTAAAATGACATATTCAAAATACCCAAAACGAATCCATTACTACAAAATGGAGTTGAAAAATGAAAAACCGGGAATAAAATTCGAGAAAAACAAAACCAAAAATAACCTTCTAAAAAAAGATAATAAATTATGAAGGAAATATTATTGGAACGAAGAAGACTACGTATAAAAGTACGACTATATATTAATAATAATAATAATATTAATAATAAAGAAAAAACCCGATAAATAATTGATGAACAGACATTATGAAAAGAGGTCTGCGCAAATATGGTTTAAACCGTAATTGATATACCATCCAAAGAAGTATTTGAACATGACGTAACAAGAAGGTGGTAGAGATAGGTTATAGAATGCAAAAGTTATCACGCGGGTAAGTACCATCACTCCTTTTCGGAAAGAAAACTTTCTTGTACCTGTCCTTAATTTCGTGTCAAGAAACTCACAGGCGGTGCAACAGTGATACGAGCTAAGCAGATACGAGTTTTTGTCCTCCAAATGACGCCAAATGAAGCGGACATATACACGCAATAGCGAACATTTTTAAGGGAAATATAAGTGTTGCCAAAAAGTGTTGCCAAAAAACAGATACAGCTTATCTTAGTGAATTAAATTTAAAAAAAAAAAAAAAAATCCAAATGGTCAAAATCGTCGTTCTCCCCCCAACGCCCCAACCCCCATCATCATTATACACACTATATATCAACTCCAAAGGATACATACAAGATAATAGTGTTCATAGAAGGAGATTAAACTTATAGGGAAATACATTCTTATCCAAATAGTTATGCGCTGAAAGAACACAAAGAGGGATATATGTGTGTGTGTGTGTGTGTGTGTAGACTTAACTGTAATTAATGACACAATACCCAAGATTAGAGAGTTGTATATGTGACTTATTCACACACATTATAAAAGAAAATGAATTTCCAACATCAAAGAACTGTATACTCCCAAACTTCGGTTTCACCTGAAAGGAATATTATTTTATTTATATAAAATTTTCCCCACATTCGAAAACAACAACAACAACAACAACAGCAACAACAAAAACGTTTTGAAATAGTATGAAAAAAGTGATTCTTTAAATTCTTAATTTTAATTTCCTAATTATTGAGTAATTGTACAGGATGTCCACAATGTCTTGTCACCCCAGTAAAATACTAATTGATTTTCGTTTTTCTTTCAGACCCATTTGAAATGTATGATAGCAGCAACCATACGATTGAACAACGCATATTGGCTGGTACTGGGTCCATGAGCGACCACGTAATGGCAAAACCATTAAAAATATTCATGCAGATTTTCAGGACTGATTCAGTCGTGCAGCTCCCGTTTTGGAATTGCTGCACGATTGAATCGGTCCTGGAAGTCCGCACGAATATTTTCGATGGTTTTGCGTGGTCGCTCATGGACCCAGGTACTAGCCAATATGAGTTGTTCAATCGTATAGTTGCTGCTATCATACATTTCAAATGGGTCTGAAAGAAAAACGAAAATCAATTAGTATTTTACTGGGGTGACGAGACATTGTGAACACCCTGTACTTTGAAACGTCTAAAGCGTAATTTTAATTACATCAAATATGCGTGTATGGTGTAATGGTTACCCTAAATAAAAAATAAATTAATTAATTGAAATGTAATTTAAAGGTAAAATTAAATGACAATTAATGTGTAATGTGCAACACCGGAGTGGGTAACACCGCCTCCCTATAAGCTAAGATGAAGACACTCATGTCGGGGGATCGACTCCCGATGGTGCTGATAATAATTATCCAGTAGTTAAAGGCATGATCAGCATTCCTTTGGCCTGAGCTCTATGCCAGTTTCTGGCCCTGATCACTGATTATTATTATTAGTAGTAGTAATAATAATGGGAGGTCCGAGGCTAGTGCCCCCGACCAAACGCCGTTCACTTATTTGAAATAATAATAATAATAATAATAATGTTTACAAAATTCTTAAAACAGAGTATAACACCTTTTAAAAGTTCTCATGTTAACACTTTAGTAAAGATTCAAGCAAAACACACACATACACATATCTTTATCATGCATTTTGTGCCTCGGTGGTGCAGTGGTTACCATCACTGACTACGAATCCACCGTCTCCGTGTTCGATTCCCAGCGAGGATAGACGGCGTTCAGCTCACCTAGTTGTTCATCCTTCCATAAAAAAAATGGTTGGTAGATAAATAGGTACCCTGGGTATTAGGGTGTCCCGTTAAACCCAAAGTTGATCGGGTACAGCATTAACCGATATAATATCGTGAAGTGGGTTACTAAGAATGCCCACACAAGTTTTTAAAGTCCTATCTAAAACATTCATGCATCCCCAGCGGTTTACATTTTACATCCCCGATTCAGACCAAAAAAATTGGCATTTTTTGGCATTTTCTAGTAAAATATACTATTTTAATTAAAAGTAAAACACATTTATCACTCTATATGCATTTCTGGTAATGTATACTAGCTTTATAAATGTCAATGCTAAATGTGGGCCCCACAGGGCCCAATTTAGCCCCCTTATTTCATATTTTTAGCGATTTTTACTAACTAATCTAACTTTTTTTCAGGAATTTCTAAATCTAGGTATCATAATACCTATTTAAATTGATAAAATGGCTCTAAGCAAACCATTAACTAGAAGCAAAACAAAAATTCCCTTTCTAGGTCAACCTATAGCCTCCATAACGACTACAGCTGTTCCAACCAACAAGCAGGTACTTAAATATTTCCATCATATTAAAGCTTGCAATCCTCATTATAATCAGTCCCTTGTTAAAGGAAAACTTGTAAGTCATCAAGCTGGCATGGTAATAGACCATGTGTTCTCCTTTTGGAATAAATGCAATTTACCTACTAGTAGCAGACAATATGCCGTTAAAAAACTTCTTAAGTTGCACCAGGAATAGTATGTTCTTACAAAACATAAATATAGAAAAACTGAAGAGCACCTAAGTTCAGCAAACAAATTTTATGAAAAACTTGAAACAATATTTGATGTCGCTCACCCATTTCCTGAAAAAGTTCTTTCAGAAAAGCTAGGGAAAGCTGAAGTTGAGGAAGATCTGGAGTTTTTAAAGATGCTGAGAGTGGGATATGAAGTTACACTGGGTTCAAAAGATAAGATTTCAGAGCAAAGAATAAAAAATAAAATAAAAAGACTAGCAACCAATGAACGTTTACGTCAGAAAGAACAAGAGAGAATAAGCAAACCATCTAAAGTGAAAATAGAGGAATTAGAATGTGAGGGAGATAGTTCTAACGATTATGATTACCTTAATAAAAGACTAAAAACAACTAAAGAACAAAAGCCTATCTACCTACCTAGAAATGTACTTAACGAGTCTATTGTAGCCAGTGCTATAGACAGAGGAAATGTATCTGTTAGAACAGCTACATTAATAATTTCTGCTTTAATTAGAGCCGGCGGTGGAGACCTAAACGATTATGCAGTTTCAAAAACATCTACTCATACAGCAACACTAGAAAATAGGGTAAAAACTGAAAATGAAGTCAAAGAATTATTTCAAAATACCAATATAAAACATTTTGTTGTCCAGTGGGATTCAAAACAGATTTTAGGCTTAGAAAGGCTTGCTGTTGCTGCTACTGGATCTCCTGATATTGATAAAATTTTGGGGATACCTATTATTCAAAATGCTACTGGCGAACAAATGTCTGAAGCTACATTCAAGCTCCTTACAGATTGGCAGGTCACAGGAAAGGTGAGAGGTATGTCATTTGACACGACGGCCTCAAATACAGGTATTAACAAAGGAGCTTGCATTTATATATAAAGAAATCTGAATAGACCATTATTATATTTAGCATGCCGTCACCACATTGGCGAACTTATTGTAAAATCTGTTTGGCAATGCATCTTTGGAAAAAGCACTGGTCCCGATTATCCCATATTTGAAGAATTTTCGAAAAGCTGGTCCAAAATAACATTATCCCAAACAAAAGAAATAAATATAACTGAGCCTTTGTTGATGGATATTAAAGAAAGTGCAAATATAATTTATAATTCTTTATTAGAGAACAAATATTATTTCAGAGATGATTACTTAGAATATTTAGAATTAAACTGTTTATTGTTGGGGCACAGACCTTCAAAGATACATCTTCGTAAACCAGGAGCATGCCATCGAGCTAGATTCATGGCACCTCAGCTGTATTCAAATAAACTTGTCTTATTTAGGAATCAGCTTAACTATGAACCAGAAGTAAAAGAATCATTTGGAAGATTTGTCAAGTTTACATCTTTAGTTTATGGCCCTTATTGGCTAAAGACCCATTAGCTGCAGAAGCACCACTCAATGACCTGCGATTTTATAAGCAATTAGTTAATGTCTGGCAGGAAGTAGATCCAGAAGTTTCTATTGCTGCAGTAGATGCATTCTTAAGACACAAGTGGTATTTAAGTCAAGAACTTGTAGTTTATCTCTTTTTAGTAAAACTTTAGATGAGAATACAAAAGCAAGTATCGCAGCTCGTTTATTAGAAACTGAAGTTCCAGATGAAATTATTATAGGAAAGCCAGAAGTTCCAGAACTACACCCAGATATACATCTGGTGGATTTGATAGGACCTAATTCATGGAAAATCTTTAAAATCATGAATTTAGAAAGTTGTTGGTTGTCAAAGCCAGTGGGAGAATGGTGGTCAGATCCAAACTATAATGAAATGGAAGAGTTTGTGAGTAATTTGAAGGTTGCCAATGATTGTGCTGAAAGGGCTATTAAGCTTATAACTGATCTGGCTCCGACAGTGAAAGATGAAGCTCAGTTTCAAGCTAAAATTCAAACCATAGAACTTAGAAAATTTTTGTAAAAAATCAAGAAAAAGAATCTTCGTAATTACTAGGCAAATTATTAGTTTAAAAGGGGGATTAATGCAATTTTTTATTAAAAAAGGGGATTTATGCAATTTTTCATAAAAAAAAAAAAAAAATTTAAAAATAAAAAATACAAAAAAGTAAAAAAAAAATTATAAAAAAAAAAAACCTAGAAAAAACTAAAACAAAACTATAAAAAAACTCCAGAGATGCCAATCGACCTTGTGGTTCTGGGGCTTCCTACTAACAGATTGGAAAAAATATGTATGTAATTTCTAGTTTTAATGGGTCTTTTAACTCTTTGAGGACCACGGGACATATTTGTCCCAACGGAAATAATAATATAAATTGTACAATGATGCAACGTTTCTACAGTACAAATACATCTACATCTTTATACAGGTATCGTTTAGTTGTCGGAAAATTAACCCAAAAATGGGTCATTTAAGTGACTATAGTTACTAATATCTAATTGTAAATAACAATAAAACTTAAACTTTTAAGTTCAAAGAAACGTATACTGGTCGTCAAAGGGTTAAAATGCCAATTTTTTGGTCTGAATCGGGGGTGTAAAATGTAAACCCCAGGGTATGCATGATCTTTTTAGATAGGACTTTAAAAACTTCTTTGGGCATTCTTAGTAGCGCACTTCACGATATTATATCGGTTAATGCTGTACCCGACCAACTTTGGGTTTAACGGGACACCCTACTAGGTATCCTCGTGGTTAAGACGCTGGGTTGCTGATCGGGGGGTCGTGAGATCGAGTCCGGGCGAGGACTTTGTAATTGCCGACTTCCTTGGTGGGTCGTGATTCGGATTCCATGTTAAACTGTAGGTCTGAGGTGGGTCAACAAGCTTGGCCTTCGTCAGAATGAACAATTCAGGTGGAAACAAAACTAAATTACATATATATATATATATATATATACATATTTACATAATAGAGATGGAAGAAGTAATTATTTTCTAAAGTATCCTCGTCAAGTTCACGCGAACTTTCTATATGGTTTTATGTTGTTGAATAAATGTTCAAATTTACGAGCATGCGTTTTTTTTCTATAAATTCATCAGTATTCTTTCGTAATCTTTTTTTATGAAGAAAGGAGGGGCCAAGGGCAAATGCCCACAAAAATGCCCCCATCCCACCCCTATAAAAGAAGAAGAGAGCTAAAATCAAGATCCAAATGTAATGTTGATAGGTTCCTGTTCATTTCTTGAAACATATTTCATATCTTCAAACAGAAAAAGCTACTGTATATGGCCAAATTTTTTTTGTTTATTTGTATATGAGGAAACTGGGTCCATGCCACGCGGTAGTATTTCATCGAGTAAAATATTAGCTTTCACCAACATTTAAATGCTTGTTTTTATATTTTAACCAAAGAATACTTAAAAAATTATTAAAAAAACCTCCTGACTGTGTACTTCAATATGCAGTCAACAACGTAAAACCATATTGAAAGTTGAACTCTACATTTTTGGATCTCATGGTTGTTTAAAACGTTTTGGGTGTCGACTTTCTGCATGCATGTATACTACTAGTTTGATCTTTCGCAGATCGATCTGTGGTCCATTTTTCTCTACATTACGTGTGTAATACACGATTATTCCACTCTCATTTGCAGACAGCATAAACTATAGGTTACAAAATGGTATCAATACATCATTTAACCGTAGAAGGTGGGACCGCACACATAGCGACTAGTGTGGGATTTGTACGTAACCCTATAATGAAAAGTACATTTATAGGTTGAATTAAACAATTTATTATTACTGAATAATAATAAAAATTTACTCGCGTATAATAAAAGACATCACTTCCAGAAAAACAAATTTACTTTTACTGTAATAGGCCACGATGGCTTTCCAGGGTCAAAAAGGCTTCGGAGAAAATGTTATGAACAAGTTATTGTTAGGTAGCTAATAATAATAATAATAATAATAATAATAATAATAATAAACAGAGGGTGTGTTACATAAAAAATGGACTAGTAAATTAACTTCCTAGCAGTGCCACCTGTGAGCAAATGAGCATACTTTATGTTTTATTAACAGAATAGGGTTATTCGACAATTTTTTTAACAATGTAGAATATAGAGAGTTTAAGAAAAGTAAAGAAAAATGTAATAGTCTTGATATAGGCCTACTGTATATGTAATAACAGAAGGACCAGGGTTCATAACTGGAAAATATATATATATATATATACACACACACGCACTAAGTCTGAGATTATACAAACATAAACATGCGTAGTACTGAATACCTTGAACATGAAAAACGAATCAGAGAGTATACACGAACAATAATTATTTATATTAGGTGTGTAGGGAGTAAAGGAGCGAGAGTGTGGAAGATGGATTGAAACTAGTTGAGAAAATAGAAAGATTATGGCTCGTAGAATTTGATGAATTTATACTCCAAGTTTTTTTCTGAAAACCTTTTTAACGTGTTGGAGTCTTTGTTCTTTAGCTCGAGGCTGTTCCAGAGGTTGAGTTCAGCGGAGCATGAAGATGTTAATATTTTGTTTTGGATGATTTGTGATCGGGCACTGTTTTTATTTACGATTTCAGGCATAAAAAGCAATGTTTAATTTCGATATAAATATGTTCTAGTTTGAGAATTTTTAAATCATGGAATATTATGTTCCTACACACGCACACACACACACACACACATATATATATATATATATATATATATATATATTACCAGTTACGATTTAATTATTGTCATGCACTTTCTAATGTCCTAATGCAGATGTGGATATACTAAGATGTAGTACATGGATTTTCGGATATTTTTGGATAATGCTGCGTCTACTTTTCTAATAATGTATGCGACCTATTTGTTAATTTGTTAATTTGTTAATTTGTTACATGGATCTTCAGTGTGCTCTTTAAATGATAGGATTTCATCAAGAAGTGGGTCTGATGGCACACGTCTTAGAGGGATTCAGTATTATATTTATGTTTAAAGGGATCATCATTTTCAGTTTTGTAAAAGTTAACTTATAACATGCGTTATCTACATTTGTTGGAATTATATATATATATATATATATATATGATACACACAGACAGTACATGGAACAAGGAACTCTTCTGGGATAATTAAATCCACTATAGTCCGAATAAGTAATGGTAAATGACAAATACCATAGTTTTTCTTTTTCATGATGCTAGCCCGACGTTGGGACATGGATCTAGGGTTTAAAGCACCTAGCCAAAGCTGGATCCTGTCTGCTTTGCAGATAGCTGGTGAGGGAAGCTATATTTATGAGACCTCTTTGCGAGTGACCCGTTGCCCACGTCGGGCTAGCATCATGAAAAAGAAAAACTATGGTATTTGTCATTTACCATTACTTATTCGGACTATAGTGGATTTAATTATCCCAGAAGAGTTCCTTGTTCCATGCACTGTCTGTGTGTATCATAAAAAACTCAGGGGACCATTCTGAGTTCATTCCCATATATATATATAATATATATATTATATATATATATATATATATTATATATATATATATATATATATATATATATATAATATATATTATATATATATAATAATATATATATATATATATTCTTTGGTGTGAATGCACAGTGTTAATAAGTCTTTATGTCATCTAATGATTATTGGGTCATCTGCATACTGATAAAAGAAGAATGAGTTGGTTGGTAGTCGGTGAAAGTCGCTTTTGTAAGGGAAGAAGAGGATGGGTGCCAGGATACTCCCATGGAATACTCCATGAGATATGAAACTTGCCACTGAAGTGTGGGGAATCATGTGTTGTAAACTGGGTGATGCTGCTATATACTCAAGTATGGACGAAATCATCTTAAGAATCGGCAACTAAACTCTAATGTTTGAGCTTTATAAAGATCATGTCGAAACACTGCGTCAAAAGTTTTAAGTAGAACGAGAGGTATGATCTTGAATTTTTTTCTCTTTGTCGTTTAGCTTAGTATAAAATTCTTTTAGTATATCGGTTATGGCGTCATTCGTCGTGTGTTTTTGTAGGAGTTTAATTAGTGTCGTTTGTGAAATATTTTGCGTAAATTTTTTTTGTTTATTATATACTACCCCCTCATGTAATTTAAAGTGATAGCTAGCAGGATGGAAATAGGTTTGAAGGGGAAGATTTATCTCCCGACTTGAATATATGGCACACTGTTGCCTTTTTGGGACAGTCTGAAAGATATTACGTTAAATGGAGAGATTAAAGAGGTGGAACGCAATCAAATTTGCGCTATTCCTTATAAATGTGCCTGCCAAAGGACATATTTTAAAATTTTTAGTTGGTTTATGGCTGTCACTATTGTATATCGATGTAAGTGATAGGAAGAAGGAGGCCCCAGATGTGTATCGAAGGATGTGACTGGGATATTAGAAATGAGATTAGCCTACACTTCGGCCAGTGAGAAATTCGTTAAAAGTATCAATAACAATTATCGTTTTATGTTTTGGGACTTTTACATTCAAAACAGTTAGATTTGCTTTGAGTTTTCATGTGTTAAATCTGTTTTAATTCCTCATAGGAAGCAAATCTTCCTTCACATTTTTGTATATTTTATGTTTTTGTTAGATGGGTACCTTTAAATTGTAGATCAACCAAGGGTTGTTTATCCTGACAGTAGGAATGATTTTGTTGATAATGAAACAACATTCATTAAACTTATCCCCAATTATTCCCTTTCAAATTTTTTTATTTACAGTATATTAATATTGAGGTCATAAGTGAAACAGAAGCTTTTGGAGTGTAACTTTAAAGCTATTACCAGTTCTAAGCGTTAGTCTCTGATCTGACTGTCATATAACTAGAGATATAAGCAGCTATGCGTGCCAGAAGTATACCCATGTTCCTCTAACGTTTTATGGATCTACTAGGGGCGCTCAATATATTTTGCCCCACCCTTTTTTCTTAGCTAAATAATAATAGGCCATGAGGCTGAAATGTCTTTTAAGCCGTAAGTTTGAACTTTCTGCGCTTCACATAACCGGATGTTTCCAGTTTGAACCTCCACTACTTGTATAAAACAGCTTTTAAACACCCTTGTATAAAACCGATGGTTAACGCAGTTTCGAAAATGGCGTCTGATAGTGATGTGCGTCGTAAATAGAGAGCTGTTATCGAGTTTCTTAACCGCAGAGAAAGAAACAGTTGGAAATATTCACAAACGTTTACAAAACGTTTACGGAGATGCTGTTGTTGATCGAAGTACAGTTGGACGTTGATCTAAGTGGGTGAGATCATCGGAGAGAGGGAGAGCCAGCCTCGATGAGGAGCCACGCAGCGGTCGCCTGGTATCGGCTATGACATCTCACACTGTGCAACGTGCTAACAGCATCACTCGATCAAATCGGCGCGTCACGTACAAGGAACTATCACTGGAGTTAGGAATTAATGAAGGAAGTGTGACTACGATAACACTGGTCAACACTCATTTTATTGCCAATCATATTAGAGTGATTTTGGGGTAACTTTGTGGTGCTGATTCCGAATATGACATCGGTTTTGCTAGATTGGCTCTAATTTATGAGATAATTGGTACCCCATTGAAACACGTAAAAATGCAAAAAATTTAATGTTCAGGCGGAGCCTAATTACAAATCGCATTGAAATTGTCTCAAATCATACAAAAGTAAACACATGAAATACATAATGGCATTTTATTCGGTCTCACCATCTAGAATGTTCCGGTAGTTTCCCATATGCACGCGTTATGGTTACGTTTCCTATTAATTGAGGGTATTCATTATCTCAAGAACTAGGGCCAAATCGGAAAAACTACTTTCATTTTGGAATTCAGCAACCCCAAAATACCCTAAATTCGTACGAATTTCCTTGGCAACGAAAAAAATTTTTTTTTTGTTGACCTGTGTAATTCACCAACTGGGATACTCAAAAGTGTGTTCACGGTTTGTTTCTCGCGAACCGACTGAAGATCACAAAGCCCAAAGAAAAGAAATTGCTTCTGAGTCGTTGGTTTGATACAAGACAGAAGGGGATGACTTCCTTTCACGAATTGTGACTGGGGATGAGACTTGAGTATACCACTATGAACATGAAACAAAACGCCAATCCATAGAGTGGCATCACGCAGACTTTCCACGCTAGGAAAAGTTCAAAATGGCTCCCTCTGCACGAAACGTTATGGCCACCATCTTCTGGGACATGAAAGGGGTGATTCTGGTGGACATTATGAAGAAAGGACAAACAATCAACTCAGAGGCATATATTGCTACCCTACAGAGACTCCAGAGACGTATAAAGCGAGTTCGACCGAAGAGAAAACTGGAAGACGTCCTTCTTTTGCACGGTAACGCAACACCACACAGCAGTTTGCAAACAAGAGAGGCCATCACAAAAATGCGCTTCAGTGTATTACCCCACCCTCCATACAGCCCGGATCTGGCACCTTCATACTTCCATTTGTTTGGGCCAATGAAGGATGTTATTCGTGGAAGAAAGTTTCAGAGTGACGATGAGGTTGTTAAGGAGGTTAAGAGGTGGCTCCAGCGGAACCCAGCGAACTTTTACCAGCAAGGAACAAAGGCCCTTATTTCTAGGTGGAGGAAAGCCGTAGAAAAGGATGGAGACTATGTGGAAAAATAAAAACTTGTAAAAAAGGTATGTAACTACTCGTGTACAAAATTTCGGCAACTTAAAGGAAACTTCGAAAGAAAAAAAAGGTGGGGCAAAATATATTGAGTGGCCCTCTATATCAGTCCGTGTGTGATCAGTGAGAGATGATTTGTCTGGTGTGTATATGGGGATGAGTTTGTCTACATAGTTATACAGTATAAGATCTGTAATCGTAGCTGCTCATTGCGTTCCGTATTAGTTTGACGTACGTTGCTACTGTTCACGAAATCTATATTAAAATCTGTGACGACGAAAGTGGGCGAGCTTCTAAGAGCATAAATACTTGATTGGAGTTAGCAAGGGGTTTATGTAATTTTCAAGCTGCCGTAATAATAATAATAATAATAATAATAATAATAATAATAACAATAATAATAATAATAATATAGAAGACTTCTCAGAGCAAAAATCACATGCGAAAAATTTGGAACAGTTTAATTTCACTATGCAGTGAATAAGCGTGATGTGCGCAAATGAGGAGAAATAAAACATGATCAAGGATAACAAATAAAACCAGGTAGTCATACCTGAAACACCGCAAGGTCAGGTCGTATCAAGTCTGTTGTATTTTAACTGAACTTTTCTTGTTTTTTTTGCATTTTATTCTTTTATCGACCTGATGATGGCCAACAGTCGTGAATTGGCCGAAACTTTTTTTTCTGATTCTATTTGAAGTTACTCGAGACATGATTTTTTTTCCAGTATAATTTTAGCCTGATGGTCAAAACTTATAACGTGCGTGGCCATGACTTTTATAGAATATCTCGGGCGAGGTTTGCTGAAAAGTCGGTATAAACAAACTATACTAACACGATAATATGATAATGAAAGAAAATATCTGAAAATCTGCTCCAAAGTGCATCAAAATGAAATAAGGTAGAGGAGGATGACTCGTCAAGAATTTGCATTATTCTAAAAATAAAATGACAGCGTTGCTTCGAGGACAAAGACCTAAATAAATCTCTCAACACCCGCATGAGGTCCAAAACTTGTACGTAATATTATAGGAAAGGAATTAGGAATTCTCCCAAAGGTAGATTTAAGAGAATTTGAAATTCAGTTTTATGTTAATTCCTGAATCAAATCCGCAACCAACGATGCGTAGCAAATTACGGGGGCAAAAAATGAGAGCAAGCAGTAACTTTTCCTTTCATCGGATATTCCACTAATGAAGAGAAATGACGATGAAGGGTCGGTCGTAAACGATCCTCAATATTTGCTCGAAGTGAAATAAAAATAAACAAAGACAATTAAGTTATGTAATATATTATATATATATATATATATATATATATATACTGTACACTAAGAAAATTAAAGAAAATTAAAGAAACTAAAGGTGTGAAGATTAAGAACAGCAACGAAATGCGAACCAACTGTGAACCTGAAGGAAATTACTTGCAAATACAATTAAATTTTGAAGAATTGTTAATATATATACAGGGTGTCCCATAAGTCCGGCATCATAGGAAGAATAATAAAAAAAGGCAAAACAAAAGCTTTTATTTACAGAACGTGCTCAATATGTCCACCATTGTTTTCAATACACAAATTCAGACGTGATACCCAGTCAGCAAGCACACGGTGAATGATGTCAGGAGTAATGGTGTTACATGCCCCAATAATGCGCTGCCGCAAATGTTCAACACTCCTAATTTTCTCTGCGTATACCAGCGCTTTCAAGTGGCCCCAGAGATAAAAATCTGGTGGTGTGAGATCCGGGCTTCTAGCTGGCCATTCCACAGGCCCTCGACGTCCTATCCAATGACCAGGGAATTGTTGGTACAGGTATTCCCTTACTTGGGTGCTGTAATGTGCAGGAGCGCCGTCTTGCTGGAATCATGTTGGGAAATTTCCTTCTTCGTTCAAGACACTGGGAAATGCTTCTTCCTTGAGCATACGTAGGTAGGTGCCTCTAGTGACATGTTCATCGAAAAAGAGGGGGCCTATGATGCGATCCTTCCAAATGCCACACCATACCAACACCCGAGATGCACCTTGTTCCTATGAAGAGGTATACTAGTGAGGGTTGTTTTGAGACCAGTAGCGGGTGTTCTGTCGATTTACTTCATCATTTCCATAAAAAACAGCCTCGTCACTGAACAGAATGGTGGACGGAAAATTGACATCCCGAGCATACGAAAAATATGAATTATGGTTTGTAGAAATAGAAAAATATGAATTTCTCCTATGATGCCGTACTTATGGGACACCCTGTATAATATATATATATATATATTTATTTATTTATTGGGATTGTTTAACCTCCTTCGCAACATCTAAGGTCATATGACGGAGGGGACCTACAGCTTTACGTGGGATCCGAACCACGGGTCGCTACATAATGTGGGCGTGGAGGGCGGTCTCCCATCCAACTACTACCCAGACCCAATGTCGTTTAACTTCGATATATATTGATATATACACACTGCGTTCGCACTTATTAAGCAGATTACATTTTCTTCAATGTTTTCAAAAGGTTTTCCCCAATTTCAATGAAATTTGTAGCAAATAATCACTGTATATAGCAGCATTGATGGTATTCATTTCGATAAAATATTTTGATAATTAAAATAATTATCTCATTTTATTGAAAAATATGTAAAATATTGTGTTCCGAATTATTAAGCAAGTATTCTATTTACGGATCTAAATGGTGAAAATGGGTAAGAAGAAGGATTTAACACTAAATGAGAAAAGAAAAATAGTTAAGTTACTCGCTGAAAATATAAAATCTATTGAAATTGCGAAGCAGTTTGGCAGAGCTTATCGAACTGTAAACAAGTTTGTAGCGGAGGGTACCAAACTGAGGCAGCGAAGTGATAAAGGAGCTATAAGAAAAATGACAAGGCGGCAGATATCTGTAATCAAGCGCAAACTGCAAAGCATCCATTGTCCTCAAGTAAAGAGGTTTTTCAGCAGGCTGGCATACATAATGTACCAAGAACATCTCGATGTGGAATCTTCCAAACAATTGGCAAGACGTGTAAACCTACGATTCAGTCACCATTAACATCCAGGTACAAGAAGCAGCGTGTTGAATGGGCGCGTCAGTACGTGAAAACAGATTTTAATACTGTATTGTTAACCGATGAATGAAAGCAACCCTTGAGGGATCTGATGGTTGGTCAAGAAGATGGATTGCTAAGGGCCAATCTCTACCATGGAATGAGGTTTTCTTTTAGAAAGTTTGTGTAAGACTGGGCATTCATCTTTACACCATCAGGCACTCTGTATGGGACAGCTACTTCATTGCCTATCAATCCTGCCCAAAACATGACACTACTTCCACCTTGTTGGCGTCTTAATCTCGATGGTAGAAATTGGCTCTCAGCAATCCATCTTCTTGACCAAACATCAAGTCCCTCAAGGGTTGCTTTTCATTCATCGGTGAACAATACAGTATTAAAATCTGTTTTCACGTACTGACGCGCCCATTCAACACGCTGCTTCTTGTACCTGGGTGTTAATGGTGACTGAATCGTAGGTTTACACGTCTTGCCAATTGTTTGGAGGATTCCACATCTAGATGTTCTTGGTACATTATGTATGCCAGCCTGCTCAAAAACCTCTTTACTTGAGGACAATGGATGCTTTGCAATTTGCGCTTAATTACAGATATCTGCCGCCTTGTCACTTTTCTTATAGCTCCTTTATCATTTCGCTGCCTCAGTTTGGTTCCCTCCGCTACAAACTTGTTTACAGTTCGATAAGCTCTGCCAAACTGCTTCGCAATTTCAATAGATTTTATATTTTCAGCGAGTAACTTGACTATTTTTCTTTTCTCAGTTAGTGTTAAATCCTTCTTCTTACCCATTTTCACCATTTAGATCTGTAAATAGAATACTTGCTTAATAATTCGGAACACAATATTTTACATATTTTTCAATAAAATGAGATAATTATTTTAATTATCAAAATATTTTATCGAAATGAATACCATCAATGCTGCTATATATAGTGATTATTTGCTACAAATTTCATTGAAATCGGGGAAAAAACTTTTGAAAACATTGGAGAAAATGTAATCTGCTTAATAAGTGCGAACGCAGTATATATATATATATATATATATATATATAATATATATATATATATATATATCGATCTTTAGGACTGTAATTTGGTCTTTAAAGACCATTTTAGGGTGAATCAATATAGAAAACATCAGAGAGGGACACGAAACTTCATAACAATTTGCCATTAATGATTTTTTCAATGAAGTTAAAATACAAGAATATCAATTCGTAGCACTCCTTGGACTTAATATGAAAATTAATATATGGAATGGAATTAAAAAGATAATCAATGTAAGAAGAAACATCTTCAATTTTAAAAGAACATGCACAGTTGCGCAAAAAAAAAAATCGCCGAAAGATTACTCATTACTAATTAGTAAATTTGCGTGTTTGTTTTTGAAATTTTTTGGTTTTGGGCGAAATGTTTTCCTTTTTTTGCAGCTGTATATTTAGATCCATTTCAGCACTTTTTCTCTCCTTATCTTCAATGCAAACAACCTGAAATTTAAATATATCTAAATAATCACATTGCGTACCACTAGTCGGGTGGCCATTCTATATCGACAGCTCAGCTTATCCCGGTTACTGATGAGGGTTGCCAGGAGTAATTAAAGTTATCACGCATAAACATTCTTTTCAAAGGGTAAGGTCATCGCGTTAATAGCTCGGACCAAGAATCGGATATGGCATTTTCCTTAAATCCTGGCTACCCTTCTGGAGTTTTGTATAGGATAAATCCTACTGAGAAGCGTAATTCCACTGAAGCTACTGAGAAGCATAATTCCAACGGGGATGTAATGAGTTACATAACGTCAAAGTTTATTAATTTTAAAACCATTTCTCATAATTTTCTATTGAAAATATAACTGAAATATTTAAATTTCTTTAGAAAGAAAGTATACCGATTTAATTTATAAAGTTCGTTTGACTCCAGCAGTAAAATAGTTTTCTGCTTTCGTCTTTCCAAGTTAACGGTGAGACGAAAGTTATGTTGTTGGTGGCTTTTAAATTAACTGTTGTCCCCGTTTTTGTATGCAAGACTAATGTTGGATATTGAAGTTTGTTTTCATAACCATTATTATCCTAAATATCTAGATTGGTTGCCAAATAGTTTAACATTGTATGTTTTATTATAAATAAGTTTTTTATACCATTTTTCATGCCATTCTAGCACGCCATGGAAAGTCGCCTCCATCACTGTTAGTATCTAAAACAACAACAACAACTATGCTTATTTTCTGGTAATTAACATAAATGGTAACTGAATTAACCATTTAAATTGAATTCCGACCATTTTTTTTTCTGTTTACCAAGTTTTTATTTTATTCCCCCTTCTTATTCCTTCACAGAGGTCAAACTGCAACGTTGTTGAGAGATAAATAACCTAAAAATACCCAAAATGAACGTCAACCAACGATCCTTGTACGGACATTCTGGAACCTTTATACGGATTGTCTATACCTATCTTTCTATAGTGAAAAAGCTTTTGATATAACCCAAATCAGAAATATATATATATATATATATATATATATATATATATATATAGAGAGAGAGAGAGAGAGAGAGAGAGAGAGAGAGAGAGAGAGAGAGAGGCGACAAGCTTGACCTTCGTTAAATGAGAAATCATCGCACGGAACACTTCAAAGGTCGAAAGGTGTATATATTGTAATTAAGAAAATAGGAGGAAAAATATTTTCTGCTTTGTAGTTCAAGCTATTTATTTAAAAGTTTTCTCCTCAATTTTTGGTCATTTTCATTTGAGTTTTCATCCAGAAATAAGGACTCCGAAAGCCGAAAGTGGGGATCTCAAAGGGAGGCAATCTTCAGATGGATAGATTCCCATCTCTACTGTAAGACTACTCGCTTTTAAGTCAGATTTATTTCGTGGAAAATACCCTTCGGGCCCGCAACTGCGTCCTAAATCGCTAAATTTTTATTCCAAATCTGGGAATCCTTTTTCAAGTATTCCTACCTTCGGAACGCGAGTGGGAATAGGAATGTCACCGAGTGGGAAGTAATCAATTAAACGCATCCCGTCTTGGAAACATTGGATCCACCATAATTCGTAAAAAAGTTATGAAATAAAAAAAATTAAACCTTTTATAAACTCTTGTTTTTTTTGGGGGGGGGCGGCAGGGGCGGAAGGAATTGAAAGACTACAAAAGTGATATTTCTAAAATAGATAATAAACATCGTATCTGACATCGATGTTGATTTGAGTAAAAAGTTCTGTAATTTGTTTCGTCTTCGCAAAAATATTTATCGTTTCCAAAGACTCCTTAAATTTGTTATTCTTCGCTGAGTATCGTATAAAAAAAAATCTTTTTTAGTTATTTTCCACTCCATATTATCTCTGAAATATATGAACGTTCTTTTGTTTTCGTCTTCCTAAGCAGAATTACGTCTGTCGTCCCCTAAGATGGACACTTTAAGGGAAGGGAAAGGAAGAAATAAAAAGAGTGGTAGAGAAAACCAATCAGAAGCCGTGAAATTGAAAGCCAGTTTAGGTCATCATCGTGTTTTCCCGAATTTCCTTCTTTTCCTACCGAAGACGATAAAAGTTCTTGGCGATTATTTCCTTAAGTAAAACTTCACTACACGATATCTTCCTTATAAACAAAAGGAGTTAATTTATCCTTATAACCCGTAAGAACGTAAGTTAGCCCACCTTGCCATAGGTTTTGAGTAGTAATAATAAACGGATAATAATGGAATAATAATAATAATAATGACGATAAATGAATCGTGAAAAACGGACATCTACAATGTTTTTCGTGTTCCAATAATTAAAATCTTTCATTTTCTTCTTCATTTTAAGAGCTTTTAGAGTTACTTAAATCCGTTCTTTTATAAGTAATTTCCGTGTTTTTTCTAACGTTTTCTCTGCCAATTATGAAGCGGATTAATGCCTAATGATAACGTAGATAACGCATAAATAAGACCAAAATAAAGGCGTCGAAGAATTATACACATTAAGATTCACGCTTCTTTTACGCTTTAATGGAGATCACGTTTTTTAGGCAGTTTCCACGCTCTATTAGTGATGTCAAATTTATATATATATATATATATATATATATATATATATAAGCAAACAACCACAGGGAAAAGGAAACACAAAGTCCGAGCGCTTTCGTGATATATTCACATTATCAAGGAGGAACAGAAAATATATATATTGTGTGTGTGTGTGTGTGTGTTAAAATTAATTGTATGCCTATTAACAGCTATAAAAGGGGCAAACCTTAACTTAACTTAAGTTCGCCGACCATAAATATTTCCTTTGTATGCAAACATTCACTGGAGCTTTCCCAGAAGCGAACATAACTTGGAACGACGTAAGCTGCAAATAATTACATTAGTTCCACATTCCGTCCCTTTACAATCCAAATCTTTACAATCCTTCCCTATTACAAACGTTCGACTCTGAGGAGTTGGTTTTGGCTTGGGTTTCATGAATGAACTGTTGGACTTTCCTACTCTCTCTCTCTCTCTCTCTCTCTCTCTCTCTCTTCTCTCTCTCTCTCTCTCTCTCTTCTGCTTCGCTGTATATTTAATGTATTGATATTAAAAGTAATGAATGAGCCCGGGAAGAATGTGTACACTTTAAATAATCGCAAAAAGTGAAGCAATTTGTGAACTTCGAGTAGAAGATTAGTGTAAGTATAGAGTGTAGTTGGTGCGAATTAAGCAAAAGATTTCGCATGTAAATTAACGCCACAAAAAGGTATATTATTTGCATTGTAAAGAAAGCGAAAGAATTTTTAATTTGAAAGTTTCGATGGTAGTGGAATTATTTCGACAAGAACTACGTTCCTTTGAAATAATAAGTAAATGGAAACAATGCTGTAGGAAAAGGGGATCACCTGAAGATCAGGGCCCCCAGCCTTCTTTAGTTAGCTTTATAAGGCTAACTAACGAAAATATAACGACCTAACCTAACCAATCGTCAAGGGTGTACAGTTGACCTAACAATTGGTTAGGTTAGGTCGTGATATTTTCGTTAGTTAGCCTTATAAGGCTAACTAAAGAAGGCTGGGGACCCTGATCTTCAGGTGATTCGGAAAAGGTAAAAAGAATTTTGAAGTACGGGGTGATTCAAAAAACGTGTTCTCCCAAAAAAATAATGTGCAATAATTTTTTTACACTTTTTTTTATGACCCTGTACTTTTGATCATTATAATAATGTTTGGTGGTTGTTTACCATTCTTCGTATCGGGAAAGTTCGTGTGAGACAGGGACCTACAGCTTTACGCGGGATTCGAACCATCTACTGGTCGCTACACCATCTGAACGGGGAAACCGGTTACCCATTCAACTGCTAAACAAACTCAACGTCGCTTAATTTCACTGACCTAACGAGAAGCGGCGCTGGGACGTGGCCTCGATGTATCAGAAAATGGTTTGAAAGAAGACCAAACCGGTTAACCTACGCATCCTCAAAACAAATTATACCTAATAAATATAAATTTAGGGCTCATTCTGACGAAGTACAGCGGCAGACGAGTTAGATAAATGAGAGGTTATTTAAACTGGAGGCGATATTATTAAATAGAAATAGGAGAGACGAATCTTCCTGCAAAAGTCATAATTCAAATATAAACTTTTTGCTTTCGATCCACGTTGAAATTATATAAATGTAATGATGGGGTTGTTTAATGCTTAACCTCTTTCGCAACATCTAAGGTCATATGACGGCGGGAACCTATACGCGGCTTTACGTGGGAACCGAACGATCTTCTACTGGTCGCTCCATAATCTGAACGCGGAGGACCGTTTCTCATCTTCAGACCCACTGTCGCTTAATTTCGCTGATCGACGGTAAGCGGTGTTCCGACGCTGGCTATGACGTAACCCTAAACTTTATGTATTAGAGACGGATGTTGCTTGAATGTCACGTCAAATACGACCGCGCATGAATAGTTTTGTAGTTCGCACAGGCAATAACGATGACTGAGAAACGGGTCGAAGAACCATTGACTCGGAACGAAGGTAAACAATGAAAGCTCTTAAATAAAAAATATAATAGTAACAGGAAGATTGTGGCTATGAATGAATGGAAGCGCTTTCGAGTTAGGGATAATGTGTATGTATGTATCTGAAATGACTCGTAGCGCCCTTAGCTCAGTGGGTAACACCGTTTCTTTATAATCGAAATGAAGACACTGAGGTCGGGAGTTTGACTCCCGATGGTGTTGGTAATAATAATATATAGGAGTTAGCGCGATGAACCGCAATCTTTTGGCTGAGCGCTGTACCAGTTTCTGGCCCTCCACGCTAATTATTATTAACTGGAATGATTAACCCGCAAAGGTGCCAGGGGTTCTAATGCCCTGATTATACCCATGAAAATGATTATAATAAGGGCATTGTAAATTAGTAAAAATATACTTATTTATTTGTGAGGAATGTGGAATGAAAATAGATTTCGTCAGAGAAAGCTTAAATATAAAGTATAAACTATAATTAAAGTAAAAAATGGTTCACTCCCATAACCGTCGAGGATTGGGGAGTGGGATGCAGTGATGAGACCGCTGCGCGTAATGTGCTTGGTTTAACCCAGTTCTCGTTTTAAAAGGGATTCGGTGGTGTTACTTCCTGTCTCAGGACGAAGGACATAAAGTGAAACAACCATCCAACCAAATGTCCCCATTTTTAAGTTTTCTTTCAAAGAAAGACAGTCAAATAACAGTAATACTCACGATGATATTAAGCATACCTGTTTCATACATTTATTTTCTGTAAAAAGAGGGGCCAAAGGCGAATGCCCACATAAATGCCCCCCCCCCCCCCCCATAGAGGAAGAAGAGAGCCAAAATTATACCTGTATATTAACATTTTATTATGGTCTGTATTGTAGCATTCTTCTTCTTCTTCTATAGGGGGCGTTTTTGCGACATTTGCCCTTGGCCCGTCCTTACTCCATAAAGAAAGTCGCTTAAGTATTCCAAACGTGTATTTTGTTTAATCTAAAAGAATACAAAGTTGACAATTACAAGATTGATTTATATATGTACAGGGTGTCTACAATGTAAAATACTAACTGATTTTCGTTTTTCTTTCGGTTCCATTTGAAATGCGTGATAGTAGCAACCAACGCAAATTAGCTAGTACCTGGGTCCATGAGCGATCATGTAGTGGCAAAACCATTAAAAATATTCGTGCAGACTTTCAGAACCGATTCAATCGTGCAGCTCCTCCAGAAATGAGCTGCGCAAAATTCAGTTAGTATTTTACTGGGGTGACAAGATATTGTGGACACCCTTTACATATATAAATCAATCTTGTAACTGTCAACTTTGTATTCTTTTTACTGGGGTGACAAGACATTGTGAACACTCTGTACTGTAACCTCAAATGATATTAGCTGAACTTCATAAAGTTGTCCTCAGAAAAAATCAAAATATGAATAAAATTGAATGTAAGTTATTTAATTCACGTTAGTTAGGTTAAGTTAAGTTAGCCAGTGTCCGTAGCTTAGTATATGGGTAACACCGTTTCCCTATATATAAGCGCAGTAGATAAAGACGCTGAGGTTGGGACGCTGAGGTTGGGCCGCATTAGTTGGCTTGAGCGTTGTGCTAGTTTCAGGCTCTCTTGATTGATTATTATTATAGGTTAGGTTAATCATTTATTTAATCTGACTACGTATGAGGCCCTCCTAGGAAGAAGTGGCTAAGCAACAAAAGTAAAAAAGCCAGAAAACGCAGTTAAAGTTGTACCAAATTTGAAAGTGACATAAAAGTATCATAACTTTTGAACTTTTTAAGATATTTCTTCGAAATATTTTCAAAAGTTCAAAAGTTATTCCACTTTCAAATTGGCACAACTTTAACTGCTTTTTTTTTTGGCGTTTTTACTTTTGTCGCTTAGCCACTTATTCCTAGGAGAGCCTCAGTGGCTAAGCAACAAAAGTAAAAAAGCCAGAAAACGCAGTTAAAGTTGTACCAAATTTGAAAGTGACATAAAAGTATCATAACTTTTGAACTTTTTAAGATATTTCTTCGAAATATTTTCAAAAGTTCAAAAGTTATTCCACTTTCAAATTGGCACGACTTTAACTGCTTTTTTTTTGGCGTTTTTACTTTTGTCGCTTAGCCACTTATTCCTAGGAGAGCCTCAGTTATACCTACATAAAGTGGAACAAGAATAACATCAAGTTGAATGTCGTCGTCTCCATGAAACATGCATGACTTTGCTCATGTATCATCACCCTTCTTTTCATGAATTTGATAGTTGAAATTCAACAGAGAATATTCTGTACTTTTTACCTTAGGAAAATATTCAAGAAAAAAGATGAAGAAGGTGAGTACGATATTCCAAATGGGTGGCCCAAATGTCAGGACACACGCGGGGGAGGGGGAGAATTGATTTAATTATATTAATGCTGTTTGTTTTCTCTGTTCCAGGTGATGAGACATACTGTAGATGGGAAATTAACGAAAGATGAACGAGTGAAGTTGGTGTTCATGTACGCGAGAGAAGGAAGCACGTACCGAAGTGTCGCGAACGAATTTAATCAGCAAAACCAATAGAGAAAAAACAATTTGTTTCTCAACTCTCAGAAAAGTGATTTACCCTGTTATGTTGAGACGCGTGACGATGTCAGTCAAAGGGAGAAGTGACGAGTGTATCGAGGGTAATGGGACTCAGTTTGAGCATTTATTATGAATCAACCAACTTAATACGTGAAACAGATTATTTTCCCCTGTGTCCTGACCTTTGGACAACCCTGTATATATATATATAATTTATATATATATATATATATATATATATATATATATATATATATATATATAGTATATGTAAATCGTTTAAATAAACATTTAAACCGAAAATACGTAAAGAAATTAACCTTATCACATACATTTACAAATTTATAAAGTGCAATTTGTACTCTTTTAAGTCAAGTTTATCATCGATGTAGAGTCGTAAAGAAGTTTTATCGCTGATAATGTCCGAGATTCATTCTCGGAGAGGAATAAAAAAATAGTGAAAATTATTTTTATTCGCCCAAAACAAAACTCGAGAAGAGAAATCTTTAATTGTTGATAGCAAAATACCTCGAAGGTGCTTTTAAGATCTTCTACAGCCCCTTTTAAAACATTTTTTTTTACTTTGTGAACGTTTAATTAATTTTTATATATTTATATAGTATTCATTTTTTTATAAGACCATTATATATATATATATATAATATATATATATATAATATAATATATATATATATATATATATATATATATATATATATTGTGTGTGTGTGTGTATATATATATATATATGATGAAAAGAACCACGAAGGAAAGGAAACAGAATGGTGTTTCCTTTCCTTCGTGGTTCTTTTCATCATAAATATTTTTCACGTGTTACTTTCGTGAAATAATTTCATTTTATATATATATATATATATATATATATATATATATATATATATATTAGTGGTGGACCGGATGTCAGTTTTTCAACATCTGCGGATGCGGATTTTTAATTTCAATATCCGCGGATGCGGATGCGGATATTTAGTTAATCTATCAATATAATATAGAATTATGAATATATGACATAATTTTTCAAATTTCGTGATATTACTATTATGGGAGGCAATGCATAAGAATTAAAATTATTATTAATGTTTTCATTATGATAAAAATAATAAGTTTCTCAAGAGTTTCAGCAACAGAAAATTCAATGAAACAAGATTCATTCAATTCTCTGTGTTACCAGCTATTTATATTTTGACGTTTATATATTTGTTTGTTCATTAATATAATTAATTAATACTTTACATGAAATGTGCATGACTGGGCCTTATAAGCTACTTTATAAGCTAATTTAATTGTAAATTGCATAATTTATTAGAGGTAATATCTGCATAACATCCGCATTCAGAAGTGCGGATGCGGATGTTAAAAATGATGCGGATGCGGATATCCGGTCCTCCACTAATATATATATATATATATATATATATATATAGCATACAGTATATGTATATGGATTTCACAATTAACTACGTGAAATTAATAAATGATGCACACCTACAAAGAAAAATTAGAAGCGATTCCAAGGCTTTCATTCCCTGATCAGATGTATTGTTAAATACACGAAAAACCTTGAAATCTGTTTTAATTTTTCTTTGTGTGTGTGTGTGTGTGTGTGTGTGTGTGTGTGTGTGTGTGTGCATTGTATATATATATATATATATATATATATATATATATATATATAAATAAACTAAATTAACATTTTTAAACGAATCTATTCGTATACTCTCTCTCTCTCTCTCTCTCTCTCTCTCTCTCTCTCTCTCTCTCTCTCTCTCTTGTAATAATCAGTCCTTGCACGAAATACGTAAGTTAATTCTATTTATTTATTTTTTAGTGGGTGTGTTTTCGTGTCCCGCAAAACGGAGACATTTTCAAGGGAAAAAAAAAAATTCAGTTTTTCTTTTTTATTATTTATCGGATTTCAAACCAATTACAACTCACGAATAAAACCAAAAACCTTTTTAAAGAGTTTAAACTTTAAACTTAAAAAAGAATCTGTGCGAAAATGAAGCGATTATATACAGGGTGTCCCATAAGTCCGGTCCCATAGGGAAATTTATTTTAAATTAAATTTACAAAAGTAATACATTAGAACTAAAACAAATGTTCAAAGTGATGTCTTGTTTTGGAACCTTTATTTTTTCGTTGCAGGTAGAATAACACGCAATGGCTAATATGGAAGCGAGTTACACTCGTGAGGAAAAAGCGGAAATTTTACCTTTGAGACCGGACTTATGGGGCACCTATATATATATATATATATATATATATATATATATATATATATATATATATATATATATATGAAATCGCCCATATATCTTAATAGTTTAAGGTTCTTTACCTCACCCTGTTGTAGTCATTATTTGCTCGGTTAAAAATATTGCTTAATGATCACATTTTTATATCAACCCTTACGACAACTGAAATTGTAGCATGGTTACATGACCAGATACATGTTCATGTGCAGGCCCCATTCAGCCGCATAAAAAGCATAAACATCACGTGACCACATAACTTGCTTGAGATTTAATCTCGTTATCACGTACCAAGAAGCTTCAGTTTTCACGCTTTTATCAATTTACTGTATGTTAATATTAAAATATTTAATTAATTTATCATAATAAAATTAATGTATTTAGATTCCTCATTAAAAACCCTTTCGGATGAATTATAAATTAAGGATTTGACATTCTAAATCCTGTCCTTTTCATTGTGTCTACTTTAAAAATGAGAGTATAATTGAGCCTAAAACTTACTGTGAATGTAGAGTACTTAAAGAGTAGGTCTACTCATTTCAGGGTATATTGAAAGTAATATGAAAGATTTTCTTTAATCCCTAAAAATGTACTGTACCTTCTGCGTTTTTTCTAGGCTTCAGAGAACCCTTCTTGTCAAGAAGCGAACCGTTTGATCTACTCCTAGTTTGCTTTTAATCTACTGTCATTATACAGCGCGTTCGAAAAGTCTCTCCGCAGTGCTATGTTAAACGCATAGGAAATTGAAACACTACAATGTTTTCATTGAACCATGATTTAGTGATTTTATTACATAACCTTTTGATTTTACAGCATGTGTTGAAAGTGTTTTCCACCATTTTGCAGGCACAGAGCAACTCGTCTACACTTGTTGTCAAACCCTTTTTTTAAAGTGTTGGTTGACTGCGGAGAGACTTTTCGAACGCACTGTATGTACTGTATACTGTCATTGTACTCTTCAAATACTTTATTATTTGCAGGGCACATTTAGAGTGCATTCTTTCCTGAAATGTTGTGGGAAAACTGGAAACCCACCTGGATTTGACTCTGGAGGTACTTCTTCCTGTGGTAGAAATCCAATTTTCCTGGCGAGCCACAAAGCAAACTGGAACGCAGGAGACAGAGCTGTGCCCAATTTTCTCTTCCCAAATAGTACACCGGACATCAAGTGAAAAGAGTCTACACACAAAAAGTTCAATCAGGATCCACAGGACCTCGACAGTGTATTACAAGCAGAAAAATATAAACAGGGTAGGATGAAATGGCAGGAAGTGGGTGCTAGAAGCAGTGCTCAGGTGGAGGAGGGAAAAAGGACTTGAGGAACAGAAATGAATAAGAGAGGCAGTACAGGCAAGACTTATGTTACTGGAAACTGATTCTAGAATATGCTTTGACCTTATTCCCGTGTATGACTTTTGTCTTACCTTATTCCCTTTGTTGAACAAATGTTAACTGAAAACTTTTACGGAGGTAATTCATTTGCATCACTAGAAATAAACCTTTGAAGACACAACTCTGAAACTTGACTTTTGCCTGAAAATTTTAATCTTGAACTGGTAATTGGTTCTAATGGATTACTGTGCCCCTTTTAATATAGGCCCAACTGTTTTAAAAACACTCTTGTATGTTACTGAATATAGAATTTCTCTTCAGGCTAACTTTGATCTCCCCCTCATGTACTATAAATGATATTCTATGATATGTAGAAAGCAAGCTAAAAAATTTAGTTTTTCAGCTTTATTTAAAATTTTATTTAATTTGAACAACTTGAAACCTCTCATTTCTAGACCTGAAAAAATAACTTACTATTAATTATTTACAATTCCTTCTGGAGGTTCTAGACCAGGGGTGGCCAAAACGTCGATCGCGATATACCAGTAGCTCGCAGAGCAATTTTTAGTAGATCGCAGAATGACCAGTAGCTTAGCCTAGCAACAGAGACCTTACATTTCACAATACAAACGAGCACACGACCCGACCGCTACTACAAAAAATTAGCGTTCTTTATGTTATCACCTCCATTATCGGTAGCAACATTTATTTGTTTTATCTTTGTGTTTACCAGTCATTTAACGAAAAATAACAAAGTTTAACTTTAATAATTCTGAGAGACATTTAATTAATGTCAGAAAATGATACCGCTAACTTTAATTTCTGCCAAAATTTCATACCGCGGTAAGCTGAACTGTTATGAGCATGTGTTACTTAAGTGACGGGTCAGTCATTTGGAATAATCGGTGGTGAAAGTCAGTCTCCAGTCCAATTGCATTAACACCGTTAAAATGAGTGCTGGACCAAGTGCCAAGAAACAAAAAAACTTACAACTTTCACAATGATTGGGAAACGGCATATTTTTTACGATGAAAAATTCCAAATGTGTGTGTTTAATTTGCCATGCATGTGTCGCTTTCGTCAAAAAGGGGAATTTAGAGAGGCATTTTAAAACTATTCACAAGCGGTATGACAGCGATTTATTTCCCAGCTGAAAGTGAACTACGTAAGAGAAAAGTCAATGAACTTAAGTCTCAACTTAGTGCTCAGCAGTCTATCTTTATAGGGCCTAGCACAAAATCGAAAGCAGCAATGATTGCGTCATTTCGGGTGAGCCGTGTACTTGTGAAGCACAAGAAACCTTTTCAGGATGGAGAAATATTCAAAGAAGCATTTGCAGAGGGAGCAGAGTCGTTGTTTCAGAATTTCAGTAATAAATCGGAAATATTGTCTGCTATTAACCAGCTTCAGCTATCCAGAAACACTGTGATGCGGCGTTGTGAAGTAATGGATGAGAATTTGGTGGAACAGCTGAAGAAAGACATACATGACTGCGTGTTCCTTTCACTTCAGTTTCATGACTCGACAGATGTGATCGACACATCACAGTTATGCACTTTTATTAGAATCGTGTTTAAAAATATGACTGCCAAAGAAGAACTGCTTAAAATCCTACCTTTAAAAGGGAAAACTCGAGGTGAGGACATTTTTCATGCATTCAGTGAGTTTGTTGACACACAATTCCCACTTCACAAGCTTGTGAGCTGAGCATAACAACTGACGGATCACCTGCTATGACTGGCCGCTCCAATGGGTTCATCGCCCTGTGCAAAAGTGACAAAAGGTTTCCACACTTCTTTAATTATCACTGCATAATTCACCAACAAGCATTGTGTGGTAAAATGTTGAATATTAAAGAAATTATGGATATTTCCCATAAGATTGTGTGTTCTATTCGGGCGAGAAGTCTACAAAGGCGTCTCTTCCGGTCTCAGCTAGAAGAAAATAAAGCAGAACACACTGACCTTTTGTTGCACACTGATGTCAGGTGGCTAAGTAGAGGTAAATTCCTGCAGAGGTTTAGGGATCTCTTACCTGAAATTAAAGACTTTCTGAAGTTAAAAGAAACATATTACAAAGAGTTGGAAGACGAAGTGTGGCTGTTAGATTTAGCTTTTTTGACTGACACCACTGCTTTTCTGAATCAGCTAAACTTAGAGTTGCAAGGTAAAAACAAAAGTATTGTTGAAATGATTACCTCAGTGAAGCTTTTAGGCAAAAACTAGAACTGGTATCGTCACAGCTGCAGCGACACCAACTGCGGAACTTCAAAACATGATGTCAGAGCTAGAAAGTCAGGGGAAAGAATGCGACCAGTTTGACAGTGTTCGATACGTTGAACAGTTACAGAATGTTATTACAGACTTCAACAGACGGTTCCAAGACTTAGCAACACTAGAACCTGTAGCAACATTCATATGCTTCCCATTTGGTGCAAACTTTGACATTGATGATATTGCATCAAAAATGGCCTTATTGTTTAATATGGACATTGGACATATCTGCAATCGAGAATGAAATTTTGACTCTGCGAAACGACATTCAAATCAAATCCAGGTCTTCAGAAGAAAACTTTTGGCATCTACTTCTTGAAGAAAAGTATCCGAATGTCAGAAAAAGTGCCATGTACTTGACAGCAATTTTTGGATCATCTTACCTTTGTGAGTCAACGTTCTCACACATGAATATCATCAAATCAAAATACCGAGCCACTCTGACAGATGATCACCTGGATGCTTGTTTGAGGCTAGCAATCAGCAGCTACAATCCAGACTACACACCGCTTGCTGATGCCATGCAGTGCAAATCATCACATCAGTAAAGTAAGCCCTTCCTATTCCAGTATACCTAATTTCTAATAAGTTTGGGGGTTAAAATTTAATGAAAAATATATCTGTGTGCATTTGGCAATATATTTTTATATTCACTTCATTTTATTCTTGGTTATTCTCTCTCCATCTCTCTCTCTCTGTATATAATATATATATATTATATATATATATATATATATATATATATATATATATATATATATATATAACTGGGCTGGTGGATCGTATAGGGAGAACTTTGGAAAAAGTAGATCCCATCTCGGTAAAGTCTGGCCACCCCTGTTCTAGACAATAAGAAACTTTATGCTAAGAGGTGATGATGATGATGATGGGGTTAATAAGGGTAGTAACAATGATGAAGAAATATCAAGATGAATTAAGTGCAAATTACTAGAATTCTAAATTTAGACAACTTAACTAATTAATTCCTATACTTGGAAAGGTCTTAAATTCGTAGATTTTCGGAGTTCAGTCTTCATTGGAGTTTCTTTACACTTTTTTATTTTTTAACTTAGTTGAACTTGATATCATGTACAGGAACTTAAATGTATTCACAAGGAATATCTTAATTAAAGGTTTATTTAAGCCGAAGCTTCAAGAAAAATACACACTTGCAGTACCTCAAGTAATAATGGGCTCACGTGCACAACACTGAATTGTCTGCCTGGAAGGTGCACTTAAATTCTACATCCTTAATGTTAAATTTTAAACACACAGCTTCTGGCTTCAGTAATGGGCCATCAGCTTGTCTTTTCTTGAATTCAATATCAGCCCTATTACGGCTAAATACTAGACTAGGTTTTAACACCAGACCTAGAAAATTTGTTCTTAGTAAAATGCCCTATTCAATTTACTTTTTTACTACTCTTAAATAGAGACTGCGAAAGCTGAGTGGCTGGAAAGAGAAATAAAATATATTAATTTAAAAATAAAAAGACTTGAAAAATTAAAATCAGCAAAACCCGACAATGATGTTAAATCAGATGTCTTCGAAACACAATTACAAAATCTTTTATATGAAATTAATATGTATCGGAAACCCATATAATATATCCGATATTTTGGCGCCATTAAATCCTGTTTAAAATATTCGAAATGTTACAGTAATTATAACAATCTTTGGCTTAAATTTAGATTTCGTGATTTTTTAAATTTTCGCTGTTAAATCTGCGCACCACATTTTTGGACATCCAATGAAAACTGTTTCATCTGATGCTGAACAATAACACTCCAAATTGTCACTTAATCCTCCTTGTTAGCGTGTCATGCCAAGTCGTTTAGAATACCCATCCCGACGAATACGCCTTTGCGATGTTTTTAAAAAAAAATGCGTTACCTAAGCACGTTCTCAATTCTCATCAAATAATATCTTAACGTATTTCCTTGTATCTTGCACCTAGAAAATAGCTTATGTTAATCGTACGCGCTCTCTGTTCAAGTTTGCTTAACTTAGGTATTAGTTAAGTTATTTTCTCCTTTACATATGAGGCCTTCCTAGGAAGAAGTGGCTAAGCGACAAAAGTAAAAACGCCAGAAAACGCAGTTGAAGTTGTACCAATTTCAAAATGCTATAACTTTTGAACGTTTCTAGAGATTTCATCGAAATATCTTCAAAAGTTCAAAAATTATTTCAAATTGGTACAACTTTAACTGCGTTTTCTGGCATTTTTAACTTTTGTCGCTTAGCCACTTGTTGCTAGGACCTCATATAAAGTATAGAATCACTGGATCTCATCATACCTTTGGTGTATGCTAGTCTTTACAGTTCTGTTCGTTTCTAATTTCGTGTGTTTGCACTTGCTTGGACATAATCTGTTATTTATGCACTATTTTCCCATTTTTTAAAATTTTTATGTAGGAAGGAGCGGGGCCAAGAGCGAGCACCCGCAAAAGTGACCCCTCCATGGAAGAAGGAGAGAGCCAAAAAACAAGGTCTCCAAGACTCAACGATGCTACTATTTTTTTTTATAAATTTTGAAAAGATTGTGTAGTGTGTAAGATGTATGTATGTGTAGTGCGAAATAGAGGGAGAAGTGTGTTTGAGAGCATGCTGGACTGGTCACAGGTAGCTAAGTCACGGGAAAAAGATCAGCTAAAGGGGACAACGACAAGAGAAACGGGAGTTCCAGCACTCCCTATCTCCTGCATAACGTCTCCCCCCCCCCTGGAGTACTCCCCTGGTCAATTGGTGCCTACAATCTCCTCCTACAATCTTCTTATCCTTGCTCTAGATTATTTTGTAATGTAAGTTATTTCTTTTTAAAATTGTATAGACTTACCAATTATACAACTCTAATCTACCCTGACCTAATTTAACCTAACTTGACCTAAACTCACTTTAATAGAACGTAACTCTATCACAAACTAACTTCTAACCTATCCTTTACTTCAACTTTACTTCAACCAGATTAACCTAATAGCTTTTCAGCTTCAATCTATCATCTTTTAACCTAACCTAACCTAACCTAACTCGACCTAACTCTAACCCATTACCACGTTAAAACTGATTAAAATTCAATTTGTAAAGTCTTTACATCTTTAACGTGGATATTATTATTATTATTATTATTATTATTATTATTATTATTATTTCAAGATAGAGTGAGAGCCATCTTTCATGTAAATTTTGCCTTTAATTTCTAATCTTCCGAATACTTTTTTTAAATCTTTGAGTCTCTTCAATATTATTCTCGATAAAAACCAGGACGTTTCGCATTATGAATAAATTACTGTATAATGTAACGTCCTTGTTTTTATCAAGAATAATATTACAGAAACTGAAAGAAGAAAAGCAGAAAAAAAAGGTCTTTAGGCGATTACAAATTATAATAATAATAATAATAATAATAATAATACAATCTTTACTGTTAAAAATAAATATTACAGTCCTACAATTTACAGTACCGTATTATAATATAAATAAACTTCGTGGTTATCTTTATTATAATTATTATAAAATTATTATTATTATAACTAGTACAGTTCCCGCCGCTTCGCTGACAGTTAGACAGGCTAAACTACAAAAAAAGAACCCAGCCGTGAAAATTTTGAACTTCACATTGTGTCAACATTTCTGAATCTGGTATCTCCCAAAACCTCCTCACCCCCATTCATACAACTTGGGGGCTAACCCCCTCCCCCATTACCCCCACCCCTCCCCATTACCCCACCCATCCCCCATTACCCCCACCCCCACCCTTCCCCCATTGCTAAACTACAGAAAAGAACACAGTCATGAAAATCTTGAGCTTCACATTGTCGCCAGTAACACAATTTCTGAATTTTTTTCTCAAAATTTTTTCTCACAATTTCTGAAAGTGTGACGGACAGACGGACAGACAGACGGACAGACAGACGGACAGCTCTCTTATTATAATATATATATAGATTATTACTATAAAATATATAAACAGGATTAATTATGATTACGATTTCATAATTATAAGATAACACAAAGTTTATAGTCATGTGTAAGGTAATTTTTTAGGATACACAAACGAACTTGTAGTTAACATGAGAAATTAATTCTGTTAGCAGTATATATATATATATATATATATATATATAAGTAAATCAAACAGCTATGTGGAACTCATAGCAGTGAAAATAGAAAAACTAAACTTGATAGTAATAGTCATCTATAGACCTCCAAGCACCCCAACCGAAAAATTCTCGGAGGCCATTAATGACATCAGAAAGCTAATAAAGGCCATAAACCCTCCATCCCCCAATATAACGATCTGCGGAGACTTTAACTTCCCATTTATAAAATACAAAAAGGTGGATAGGAATATATATATATATTCACCAGGACAAGGGGGACACAAGAGAAGACCAGGAGCAAGCAAAAATGTTGATGGCTCTCACAAATAAGTTTATGCTGACACAGGAGATAACAGAAAATATCAGGAAAAATAACTGCCTGGATCTGGCATTCACGAATAACACGAACTTGATTGCTAATATAAAAATAACCCCAACCATTATCTCAGACCACAACTTAATCGAGATATCAACAAATATGACGACAGCATTAAAAGACAATACACATATTGTGGAAAGAATTAAATTCGGGCCCTTTAACTTAAACTCGAAGACTATAAATTGGGAAGCAATCAGATCGCACATGGCCCAAATAGAATGGAGAACAATTTTCGAGAATAAAACAACTGAAGAAATGCTGACAACCTTGGAAGAAAAAACGCTGAGAATTTTAGAAAAATATGCTCCGAAATCACAGCCAAAAGGAAAGAGGAGCTGGCTAGAGAGGCAAAAGAGAAGACTATTCCGCAAAAGAAAGAGAGTGGAGGCGAAGTTAGGTAACTGCGGAGATAATGACAGGAAAGCAATAAAAGAAAAACTGGAGGGTATCGATAGGGAAATACAAGCCCTGATTAATTAAGGACCATACAGAGAGGGAAGAGGAAAAGGCGGTAGAAGCAATAAAGGAAAATCCAAAATACTTCTATAGCTATGCAAAAAGGAAAACAAAAACGCGCGCCGCTATTGGGCCCTTAAGGACGGAAAATAATGAACTAAACGACGATCCAAAAGAAATATCTGATACATTGAGAGCTCAATATGAATCAGTTTTCAGTAACCCAAAAAGTGACAAAGCGATACCTGACATAAATGCATTCTTTGAAGAGGAATTGCAAGGAGAGTAACAGACTTTGATTTTACACCAGAAGATGTAGCGAGAGCTATAGGACAAATGAAACCACATTCAGCTGCAGGTTCGGACAATTGGAACGCATTATTGATTAAAAACTGTAAAAATGAAACAGCTACACCTTTATACTGGATATGGAGAAGATCCCTAGACACTGGGGAAATACAGAGCATCTTGAAAAGAGCAAACATTGTCCCAATATATAAAGGAGGGGACAGATCTCAAGCAAAGAACTATAGACCAGTGTCATTGACGTCCCACCTCACCAAAGTATTTGAAAGAATAGTTAGAGAGAAAATTTATGATTTCCTGGAGACACGGGAAAGATTCAACGAAAATCAGCATGGATTCCGACCAGGTAGATCATGCCTATCACAACTAATAGAACACTACAACAATATCCTAGATGCAGTGGAAGGCAATGACAACTACGATGTTATATACACAGATTTTGCTAAAGCTTTCGATAAATGTGACCATGGTATAATAGCACATAAAATTAAATATATGGGAATAACAGGCAAAGTGGGAAAATGGATCTACAACTTCCTTAGATATCGTCTGCAGGTCGTCAAAATTCAAGGTATATCATCATCAGAATCAGAAGTACGCAGCTCAGTACCACAAGGGACAGTCCTGGCCCCACTCCTGTTCATTATCATGCTAACAGACATAGACAGCGGAGTAAACAGCAACAGTATAGTAACATCCTTTGCAGACGATACAAAGATCAGCAGAAAAATCAGCGATGTACATGACGTGGAGGCCTTGCAGAGAGACATGAACAAAATATACAAATGGTCAGAAGACAACATGTCATTCAACGCCGAGAAATTTCAGCTCTTGAGATATGGTAGAAAAGAAGAACTTAAACAGACTGCATATTATGCTCCAGATAGACAGGAAATTCAGAGAAGCACGAAAGCGATTGATCTCGGGATAATAATGACAGATGATGCGAAATTCGAAACACAAAATCAGATAGCGATAAATAAAGCAAAAAGAGTCGCCGGACAGGTACTAAGAACGTTCAAGAGAAGGGACAGGACAGTAATGATTCCCCTGCTAAAAACACTGATTATACCAAAACTTGAATACTGCTCAGTTTTGACGTCCCCATATAAAAGGAAGAAACTAATAAACTAGAAGAAACGCAAAGGCATTTCACAGCCAAGATTGATGTCTGCAAAGAACTCAACTACTGGGAAAGACTACGTAAACTAAATCTGCACTCACTGGAAAGAAGAAGAGAGAGGTACATCATAATCTACATATGGAAAATGATCGAAAAACTGGTACCAAACCTAAAACTAAACCCAATTACCATTCAAACAACACTGGAAAATAGGAAAGGCAGAATGTGTAGTGTTCCCAAATTAAAGGCCCGACAACGGACCTCCTCAACCCTAAAGGAAAATAGCTTGGTTGTCAGGGGGCCAAGACTGTTCAACCAGCTTCCTAAGGACCTCAGAAGCGTAACGGGGGTCAAATTTGAAGTCTTCAAGAAAAGACTGGATGCCCGGCTCAGGACAGTACCAGATGAGCCGGGCGTGCCTGGCTATGTACGCTGGAGAGCGCAAGAAAGCAACTCGCTCCTCCATTAGGCCAGACCTAGAGGCGGGGCCACCAGCTTGACCTCGTGTGAAGAGAGACCAACGCACGAAACAACATAAGGTTCATAAGGA
Organism: Bathynomus jamesi; assembly: GCA_023014485.1. NCBI lineage: Eukaryota > Metazoa > Arthropoda > Malacostraca > Isopoda > Cirolanidae > Bathynomus > Bathynomus jamesi. The sequence continues at coordinate 1,961,053 of JAJOZX010000037.1, forward strand.
AAGGTATATAATTTGCTGCAAACCCACAAGGAAAAAGAAAAACGATTCCAAGGCCTTTCGTGTATTCAGAGCTACAACTCGTCAGGGAATGAAGAGAGAAGGCAAGATGCCCATAAATATATAAGGGGTTCCAAAAAACCTTAGCCCCCCCCCCCATTTGCAGCTTGCATGTTTAATTATATCGAAATAGTTTTTAGTGATTATAAAAATATATAAAATTCTTTATTTATTGCAGGTATTAAAATTACTCTAGCTGATAAAATGATGATATAATGGCTTCTCAATTAATTGGTGAATCGGAGAGGCAACGTGTGATAGATCGCATACGAGCAATAACATTTCGGGAAGCTCGTGATGCTGGAGCCACCTTTATAACACGTTCATGGTTGCCAAAAAGTTGCGAAGAAGTGAGGACTTCTTCAAAAGAAATTGGAATAAAACTTTGGATGAATGTGAAATGGATACAACCAAATCTGGGCGCCCAAATTTGTCACTCTCTCAGGAAACAAAGGACATTATTGAAAGCGGTACGCGTAAGCGGAAAAACAGCTGTGCTAAACTTTCTAGAGAGATCGAAGTATTGAGAGGAAAGATCGTTAGTGGTGAGATCATTCGACTGTACCGTCATAGGCAAGGTTTAAAGCCTTGGCATGAACTTCCAAAGCCAAGAAAAACTCAACTTAACATCGATGACAGAATGTGGTTTGCCCATTATCTTGAAGATTGGGATGTGGATGATTTCATGCATTTAGCTGTCTCCGATGAATTTTTTGTTTACGTAACACGTCGGCCTAACTACCAAAATGATCGAGTGTGGGCCACAACACCAGATGAAATCGATGACAATAAACATTATCGCGAATTATTAAAAAGTACAGACTGTGTTCGTGTGTTTGTTTTGTTCACTGCAAAGAAGCTCACGTGGGTGCTGAAGCCAAATCGTCAGAGTTACGATGGACAGTATTTTCGTGATATTATTCTATCCCAGCATGTCATTCCTTTTCTAAGAAACCCAAACAATGTTATGGATGTCGATCAGGTCAGGTCACACTTCTGCACGATAAGGCCCCCATGCTTTAAGGCATTAGCCACTCAACAGTTGTTGCGGAACCAAGAGATCGATTTCTTTGGAAATGAAGAATAGCCAGGAAATTCTCCTGACCTGAACGTCTGTGAACACATTGGATCAGTTATAAAGGACAAGGTTGAATGTCTCTTGTTTCAAGAACCTGCAGCAAATCGATTTTCGAAGGATACAATCACGCAATACATTGAAAATGTTTTAGCAAATTTGCGTAACGATTCACGTCACTTTTGGCAAGCTACCCAAAGCGAATTCAGGCTGTCTTGGAAGCCAATGGCGGGAACACCAAGTTTTAATTGTTTCTCATTAAATGCAGGATTACATTCTCTTTTGTAAGGTATGTTTAGTTTTACTGTACCTCTAATGGTTTAGGCCATGGGCGGGAGGCTAAGGTTTATTGGAGCCCCGTACAACGTAGCGGAAATCAAAACAATTGGCACATACTTAACAAGAGTTAATGAGAGGCAAAAGGAATTTTAACAAGATATTGTCAATTTTATACATTCCCGCACTGTTATTGAAATTGTTTTTAAAATGGATAAATGTACATTCTAGAATATTTCTTTCTACTTATTATATCTCTGTTTTCAACAAGCGCTTTAGAACTATCCCACTTGATGCTATGATTATATCTATTCATATGGTTAAACAAAGCATTGAAATTATTAGCTGTTCTACACGCATATTAATGCTGTTTTACCCTAATATCTAACGTTTTACCCGTTTGGCCTATGTATACTGAGTTACATTGTGTACATCCGATCGAATACACACAACCAACAACATTATCCAGGCTATTTTTATTAGGCGTGATTTAACAGTATTATTACACTTAAAGACTACATTGATGCCAAGTGCTTTAAGTAAAGTCGGAAGATATTGAAAATTAACATGGTAAGGTAGGCTAAGGATGTTTTTACGCTCAAATTCCTTTACAATTACATTATTATAATACCTATTCTTGGCTTTCCTAAGACAGTTATCTAAAAATGAAATAGGATAACATAATTTAGTACCAATATTCATGATATTGCATAACTCTGAATCTAAAAATTCAGGACTGACAACTCTCAATACTCTAAGAAACAGCAGAGAAAATAAAGGATTTAATCGAGGGATGATGGTCCGAATAAAAATGCACATAAGAGTTGTTATTAGTAGGCTTGCGATAGACTTCAAATTTGAACTGATTAAAGCAGTGATTCCCAACGTGGGGCGCACGCCCTACAGGGGGGCAATTTGAATATTTTGGGGGGCAATTTAAAATGCTACAATGAAATGAAATTTATACATAAAAATTATTATAAGTAAATATATTTTAAAATTTCAATAACATATTGTTGTCATCGTGTAAAAATGTTGCAAATAAAAATAATTATTCCATATTTTACTTAACATGTTGATTCAAAGACAAAGATATTTGGCTTCATTACATTTCTGGAATTATGTCAAAAGAATATTTCTGCAAGAAAATATACCCAGTTATATTGGCTAAATAAGTGTGAGGTAACTGATGATGCTTTACTTGTCATTGTGGATCATTTGAAAATACTGGCCTGTGATTTAAATTACAGATTTTCTGATTTAAAAGAAATGAGTTTTCCATCTTGGCTAACTCAGCCATTGGTAGTGGACCTATCTGAAGTGGGCATGAAGTACTAAGAAGAACTGATTGAAATACAAAATGATGAGTCTGTTAAAACTATATTCAAAGTAAAAGGAACCATGATGTGGCTCTGTGATGAGACCAAGACTAAATATCCAAATTCAACTCGTTTGGCGAGAGAGCTACTGTTACCATTCCCATCTTCATATTTGGTGGAATGTGGTTTTAGTGCTGTAAGTGACTTACTACAGACAAAAAGAAACCGACTGGATATCACAAAACGAGGAGACTTAAGACTGAAGCTAACTAAGTTAGTGCCTGAAATCAAAACCGTTTGTAGTAAACATCAAGCTCAAGGATCTCACTAACTTGAGATTATCAAACTTTGAATTTGCTGTATTTTTACCTAATATTGTGAATTTAAAGTGGTATTATTGATTAAATTACTTTTTTGTGAATTTAAAATTGCAACTTTTCAACTGAGAAGTTTTATTTCAAGGAAATAATATAGTTAGCTTCAATCTCAAGTTTCTTGATTCATATTTAATGTAACTCATATTGAATGTACTTATATTATTGAAATTTAAAATTATAACTTTTCAACTGAGAAATTTTATTTCAAGGTAATAATTTAGTTAGCTTCAACCTCAAGTTTATTTATTTATATTGAATGTACGGTAACTCATATTAAATGTACTCAATACTACTCATATTATTGTAAATTTTAAATAATATCTTTTCAACACCAAATTTGTTTTTATATTAACGGGGGGCATCAAATTTTTTGAGGTGTCGAGGTTGGGCATGGCGCAAAAAAGGTTGGGAACCACTGGATTAGAGCATCTCCAAATTTTTAGATCTAGAAAAGATAGGCTTCCATCGTTTTCTTTTTCAACTGCCTTTGGCCTATTAATTTGGATGTTGACTTATTTCTTGGTAGGCTCAACAATTTAGTCCCATCTATTAAGTTCACAGTTGAAAAAGAAAACGATGGAAGCCTATCTTTTCTGGATCTAAAAATTTGGAGATGCTCTAATCAGTTCAAATTTGAAGTCTATCGCAAGCCTACTAATAACAACTCTTATGTGCATTTTTATTCTGACCATCATCCCTCGATTAAATCCTCTATTTTTTCTGCTATGTTTCTTAGAGTATTGAGAGTTGTCAGTCCTGAATTTTTAGATTCAGAGTTATGCAATATCATGAATATTGGTACTAAATTATGTTATCCTATTTCATTTTTAGATAACTGTCTTAGGAAAGCCAAGAATAGGTATTATAATAATGTAATTGTAAAGGAATTTGAGTGTAAAAATATCCTCAGCCTACCTTACCATGTTAATTTTCAATATCTTCCGATTTTACTTAAAGCACTTGGCATCAATGTAGTCTTTAAGTATAATAATACTGTTAAATCACGCCTAATAAAGAATATCCCGGATAATGTTGTTGGTTGTGTGTATTCGATTGGATGTACACAATGTAACTCAGTATGCATAGGCCAAACGGGTAAAACGTTAGATATTAGGGTAAAACAGCATAAATATGCGTGTAGAACAGCTAATAATTTCAATGCTTTGTTTAACCATAGGTATAGATATAATCATAGCAACAAGTGGGATAGTTCTAAAGCGCTTGTTAAAAAGAGATATAATGGAAAAAAATGTTCTAGAATGTACATTTATCCATTTTAAAAACAATTTCAATAACAGTGCGGGAATGTATAAAATTGACAATATCTTGTTAAAATTCCTTTTGCCTCTCATTAACTTTTGTTAAGTATGTGCTAATTGTTTTGGTTTCCGCTACGTTGTATATATTTATGGGCATCTTGCCTTCTCTCTTCATTTCCTGACGAGGTGTAGCTCTGAATACACGAAAGACCTTGGAATCGTTTTTCTTTTTCCTTGTGGGTTTTCAGTATTCATTCATTTTTCTCGTGTTTGATTGTGAAATTCATCCCATATATACAGGGCGTCCCAAAAAAATGTATACACACTTTAACAGCTGATAGCTCAATTGATGTTTCTTTCTTTCCAAGTTAAACCCATTAGAATTAATAATGGCAGTCAGACTAAGCTTTGAACAAAGGAAATTCATTCTAAAATGCTACTGGAAGTGTGAAAACGCAGTTGAGGTGCAAAGACAGTTTAGGAGGGAGTTTCAAACAGATCCACCAACGCGACTTACCATCACTCGAATTAGAGATGGAATTAGCCGATGGAACTGTTCAGAATGTCCACAAGAAGCGTTCCGGAAGACCACGGACATCGACAAGCCCCACAAAGCAAGAAAGAGTACTGGAAACGTATCACCAAAGTCCAAGAAAATCTGTGCGGCAAGCGAGTCGTGAGGTAGGAATTTCAGAATCGTCTGTCCAACGCATTTTGAAGCGCTGTCAATGGAAAAGTTACATTCCAAGATTAGTCCATGCTATTAATGAAGATGATCTGGACCGAAGAGTGGAGTATTGCGAGTGGTACTTGGCACGATGTGGATGTGGATTGGACGAAGGGGTTTCGTAGAATACCCTCCGCGTTCACCAGACCCCACACCACTAGACTTTTTTTATGGGGATACTTAAAAGACAAAGTCTACGCTATAAAACCTGCAACAGTCGCTGAATTGAGAGCAGCCATTGAACGAGAATGCACACAAATACCAAACGAAATGTTTCGTGATGTTTGCGATTCCATTGCTTCGCGTTATCAGCAGTGCCTGGACCAGAACGGACGTCAGTTTGAAAACAGGCGTTGACAAAACAATTAAATAATGTCTGTAGATTCTATTACATTTTGAAAATGAAATGTATTTTAATAAACACTGCCTTTATAATTATTTAAAGTGTGTATACATTTTTTTGGGACGCCCTCTATATATATATATATATATATATATATATACAGGGCGTCCCAAAAAAATGTATACACACTTTAAATAATTATAAAGGCAGTGTTTATTAAAATACATTTAATTTTCAAAATGTAATAGAATCTACAGACATTATTTAATTGTTTTGTCAACGCCTGTTTTCAAACTGACGTCCGTTCTGGTCCAGGCACTGCTGATAACGCGAAGCAATGGAATCGCAAACATCACGAAACATTTCGTTTGGTATTTGTGTGCATTCTCGTTCAATGGCTGCTCTCACTTCAGCGACTGTTGCAGGTTTTATAGCGTAGACTTTGTCTTTTAAGTATCCCCATAAAAAAAGTCTAGTGGTGTGAGGTCTGGTGAACGCGGAGGGTATTCTACGAAACCCCTTCGTCCAATCCACATCCACATCGTGCCAAGTACCACTCGCAATACTCCACTCTTCGGTCCGGATCATCTTCATTAATAGCATGGACTAATCTTGGAATGTAACTTTTCCATTGACAGCGCTTCAAAATGCGTTGGACAGACGATTCTGAAATTCCTACCTCACGACTCGCTTGCCGCACAGATTTTCTTGGACTTTGGTGATACGTTTCCAGTACTCTTTCTTGCTTTGTGGGGCTTGTCGATGTCCGTGGTCTTCCGGAACGCTTCTTGTGGACATTCTGAACAGTTCCATCGGCTTCAAACTTATCTCTAATTCGAGTGATGGTAAGTCGCGTTGGTGGATCTGTTTGAAACTCCCTCCTAAACTGTCTTTGCACTTCAACTGCGTTTTCACACTTCCAGTAGCATTTTAGAATGAATTTCCTTTGTTCAAAGCTTAGTCTGACTGCCATTATTAATTCTAATGGGTTTAACTTGGAAAGAAAGAAACATCAATTGAGCTATCAGCTGTTAAAGTGTGTATACATTTTTTTGGGACGCCCTGTATATATATATATATATATATATATATATATATATACATACACATTAAATCTTGGTCATTATAATAGTTAGGAAACCGGTATTAAGAGTTAATAGTAAACGCAACAATACAACAGTATAATTAAATGCAAATACTAAACAATCATTATTATTATTATTATTATCATTATTATTATTTTTGCTTTGCAGTTGTGTAAAATACTGAATCACACACACACACACACGTGGTGTGTGTATATATATATATATATATATATATATATATATATGTCTTATATATATATTTATATAATATATACACCTCTACCTGGTGGTAGAGGTTCCGCTCGTCAGTCTCTTTTCGCGCGGAGGTCAGCCTGGTGGCCCCACTTCTAGCCCTGACTTGATGTAAGAGAGTTACTTTCTTGAACTCTTCATCTCACATAACCATCTACACCCGGCTCATCTGTGATTTTATTTATATATATATATAAAGAATAATAAATAATAATAAATAAATAATAAATAATAATAAATAAAAACTAATAAATAATAAAGAAAGCAGAAAGGAAAGAATAAAGGAAAGAATAAAGGAAAGAATGGCAAAAAATACGAAGAAGTGTGTAAACTGCGGTAAATTCAGAAAACTGAATAGAGCTGGATTATGTTTAATGGAATGCGCTGCGCGTCAGCTTTGCGATTGCAAAAATGAAGCGGACCAGGCCACGGGCTTAAAATGCATTCTGTGCAATACCTTTAAACACTACGAATGCATGAACTTAAATAGAAAAGACAAGAATATGATAAATAGAATAAATAACAAAATCATAGGCATTTACGGCTTCCTGTGCATCACATGCATGGAAAAAATAAGAATATGGTACAAAGAGCAATGAAAATGGGCATTGCATGTTTACCAACAGATGACAAGGAAACACTAGGAAACGCTGACACAAACAAACACGAGGCGCAGGAAAACGCAATGCAGGAAAGCACGCTCCAGCAGGAACACGAGGCGCAGGACAACACAATACAGGAAAGCACGCTACATCACGCTACGCTACAGGGAGATACAAACGTAGCCTCAGAGAATGAAATATCCCCTACCAAAGAGAGAGATAACAGGAACACAAACGAGAAAGAGAGGGATACCAGGAATACAAAGGAGAAAGAGGAAGATACCAAGAACATTAATGAAAACTCGTCGAAGACAAAAAAAACACTGAGTAGGGAAGAAGTGGTGGCGGAACAGGAAAAAAGCAATTGAATCACATCGGGCTTGTAAGGAGATTAAAAGACGGGCCATACGTGAATACTATAAAACAGGATCGTGCATATATGGAGCAAACTGCAGGCACAGTCACCCCAAAGAATGCTTCGATATGATGAGGAATGGAAGATGCAGATACGGACAAAACTGCCACTTTTACCACTCTCCTATGTGCAGACAGTCACTGACAGAGAAAATACTTAAAAATAGAGTGCCCATATTTTCACATAAAGGGTACCCAAAGAAGAGAACAGGGAAGAACAGACCCTATCCGTATTAGCTTGCCCTGCTAACAAGAAAGGACAGGACTCCACAGGTATATTCCCCGCACCATTACATACATCACCCATCTATCCAACACCACCCACCGATAATACAACCACAGTGGTATCAAGTGCCGCAACCCCAATTCTCCCAAATGCAGCGGCCAAACCAATAACACCAAACAGGAACGGACATCGACCTGGAAACGACCACTATATAGGAAAACTGAACACGGAAATTAGAAACCCAGTAAATGTTTTATACACAGATATTCAAGACCTCTAGACGGACCATGCAGGCTGCAAATTACAATACTTACAGAATTTAGCCACCGAATCTAGCATAGATATTATATGCCTAACGGAAACACACCTGCATAAATGCGGAAAAGGCTGTGAAAACTGTATCGAGGATACTGAATTAGCATTGCTTGACTACAACATACACAGAGCAAATAGAGTGGCTAGACGAGGGAGAGGGTGTTGCATCTACGTGAAAAACATATACACATGTGAAGTGAAGGTAAACAAATCAAACAGCACAGTTAAAGTTATTATATTAGAAATAAAAGAACTGAACCTAACCATTATGAACATCTACACACCACCAGACACCACAAAAAGTGAATTCCAATTTGCTACAAATGAAATAGAAAACACTAGGCACCATAGGGGGACGTACACTACACTTGCTCCGTTGTCTCTTTAGTTTTATAAAGTGGCAAGTAACATTATTTTATATACAGGGTGTTCATAAATTATTTAAAAAAATGAAATTGAATTTCAGTTTGTAAAGACACTTTATGGACACCCAGTATTACTAGAATTTTATTATTTTCAAAAAATATACACAAATATATTATTTTTTCTTGATGTGGGCTACGTGGTGGCCTCGTTGCAACATCGCTTCCCGTTAGATCAGCGAGGTTAAGCGACGGTGGGTCTATGCAGTAGTTGGATGGATGACTCTCCTTTTCCTCCGCATTCAGATGACATAGCGACCCGTAGATGGTTCACATCTCATATTAAGCTGTATAAGTCCTCTCTGTTACGAGACTTCTGCCGTTTCGAAGGAGGTTAACAATATTATAATTATCTCGATGTATTGATTTTTGAATTTTGAACTTTAGCAGAATGAACGATTTTGAAAAATGGATTTATTTTTCTTTTCAGTGAATGGTTAGATTTATAACAAAAGTAAAGTTTGTATAAAGATTTTAAAACAAACATGTCTCTTTACAAATGCCGTAATCAATATCATTCGCGCAAAGATTTGAAAAATAGGCAATACTAGCAAAAGATCGGCGCTACGCGCCGATTTTGCTAGATCTGCGGTGCTTGGACCTTCGACCCAAACCGAATTGTGGGCCTACGGCGTATTTTATTTTGAACATCAATAGCCCTTTATCTGGATATCGTTCCCATTCCTCTCACCTTGGGCCTCAGTAATTGGGGTGCCTGTGGCCCTCCAATTACTGGCGAACCAATTATTCGGTCAATAAAACTACAGAAAAGAACGCAGCCATGAAAATCTAAAACTTCACAAATCTTGATACGATGAACTCGGATGTGAAGCTCAAGATTTTCATGACTGCGTTCTTTTCTATAGTTTTATTGACCAAATAATTGAACCGACAGTAATTGGGGGGTCGCAGGCCCCTAATTACTGGGGGTTCAATTATTTGGTCAATAAAACTATAGTCATGAAAATCTTAAGCTTCACAAATATTGACACAATGTGAAGCTCAAGATTTTCATTGCTGCGTTCTTTTCTATAGTTTTATCGCGGTGCTTGGGGCCCTCGGGCCCAGTAATTGGGGGTGGGGGGAGCTGGTCACACATATATTTTCGTTCATTATTCATCACCCCCATCCACCATACGAAGTTTGGTCGAAATCGGTTCAGAAACGTAAAAGTTTTTTCTGCGGACAGACAGGCAGACACATTTTTGCTAAATTATAATAGTAATGATGCCCGATTAGGTTAATTAAATGTCCGGTTAGGTCAACTGAATGCCCGATTAGATTAATTGAATGCCCGGGTACGTTAATTGAATGCCCGGTTAGGTTAATTGTACACCGTTGACGATTGGTTAGGTTAAGTCATGATATTTTCGTTAAAGCCAACGAAAATATCACGACTTAACCTAACCAATCGACAAGGGCGTACAGATGACCTAACTTGATATTCAATGAACCTAACCGGGTATTCAATAATAGCGGAGCGACCCGGCGTTGCCGGGGTGGATGTTGAACGCTATATATATATATGCCCGGTTAGGTAAACTGAATGCCCGGTTAGGTTAATTGAATGCCCAGTTAGGTCAACTGAATGCCCGATTAGGTTAATTAAATGGCCGGTTAGGTCAACTGAATGCCCGATTAGATTAATTGAATGCCCGGGTACGTTAATTGAATGCCCGGTTAGGTTAACTGTACACCGTTGACGATTGGTTAGGTTACGTCATGATATTTTTGTTAAAGCCAACGAAAATATCACGATTTAACCTAACCAATCGTCAAGGGCGTACAGATGACCTAACCTGGCATTCAATGAACCTAACCGGGTATTTACTAATTTTACCATAGGTTTCGTAATGATCTTGATGACGTCATTTAATGTTTTAAAATTAATTATTTAATTTATTAACACCCACGTGCACAACCACGGGACCTAATCAATATGTGTGAAGTTTCATGTTTGTAACTGCTTCCATTTTGGAGTTATGGCTGATGGCTGGAACACACACACACCACACACACACACACATACACACACACACACACACACGTCTTTTATATTATTATTATTATTATAGATAAACAATAGACTGGTACAAATTTATAACCGAAAGACTTCCGAAAATCAACAATTTTTGATAAAGAAAAGGGGAAAATTGGTTTTGTAGGCCTAGGGGGGTCCGAAATTTTCATAAAATGGAAAATAATTGCTATTTTTTACTTACAGCGACAGGCATAATGATATTAGGATACCTAATAGAAATTTTGTAATATTTTAAAGTGAGGAAAATAAATAATTTTCTAAAAATGATCTTCAACTATAAAAGCGCATCTAATCAGATAACTTAATTAACGTATTTCTATGACAACTAAAAAATAGAATGATAAATCAATATCCTATCAAATTGTTTGTGTATACGTAAAATTATTTGTACAAAAGCCACAGTAATAAAACGCACAAAAGTCACGGTAAATAATTTCGAGTGTGGCTCGTTTAACTTTAAGCTCGTGTTTATTTAAATTGCCCGTTTTAATTATGTAATTTTTTGTATTGAATCGATAAAGAAATCTGTGAATCGAAAAATGTTAAAATTATAACAAATATCAATATTTTGTATAAAAATCATTGAATTTTAAAAATGCATGTTTGTTTTTAGTTTTTTGCAAAAAGTTCTTTATGAATTTTAAAAATATATACATTTTTTAAATTGAATCGATAAATAAATATTTTGTGAATCGAATGATATTAAATGTTTAGTAAATATTGACTTATTTTGTGCCAAAATTATGATTAAAAATGAAAAATTAAAAAAATGCGTGTACAGGCATGGGAAGAACTGTACCCCTAAAAGGGGGGAAGGAATTATGTTAGGGAATTTTTTTTTAGCATGGGCACTGCACAATAAAAAGACGCATCGGATGGTAAAAACCGCATTGTTCTACACCAATTGTAGCGACCTGTAGGTGTGCGCAAAAAAGTGTTACATATATATATATCTATCTATCTATATTATATAAATATACAGGGTGTCCCATAAGTCAGGCATCATAGGAGAAATTCATATTTTTCTATTTCTACAAACCATAATTCATATTTTTCTTATGCTCTGGATGCTAATTTCCCGTCCACCATTCTGTTCAGTGACAAGGCTGTTTTTTATGGAAATGGTGAGGTAAATCGACAGAACACCCGCTACTGGTCTCAAAACAACCCTCACTGGTTCAAAGGAACAAGGTGCATTTCGGGTGATGGTATGGTGTGGCATTTGGAAGGATCGCATCATAGGCCCCCTCTTTTTTGATGAACATGTCACTGGAGGCACCTACTCACGTATGCTCAAGGAAGAAGCATTTCCCAGTGTCTTGAACGAAGAAGGAAATTTCCCAACATGGTTCCAGCAAGACGGCGCTCCTGCACATTACAGCACCCAAGTGAGGGAATACCTGTACCAACAATTCCCTGGTCATTGGATAGGACGTCGAGGGCCTGTGGAATGGCTAGCTAGAAGCCCCGATCTCACGCCACTAGATTTTTATCTCTGGGGCCACTTGAAAGCGCTGGTATACGCAGAGAAAATTAGGAGTGTTCAACATTTGCGGCAGCGCATTATTGGGGCATGTAACACCATTACTCCTGACATCATTCACCGTGTGCTTGCTGACTGGGTATCACGTCTGAATTTGTGTATTGAAAACAATGGTGGACATATTGAGCACGTTCTGTAAATAAAAGCTTTTGTTTTGCCTTTTTTTATTATTTTTCCTATGATGCCGGATTTATGGGACAACCTGTATATATATATATATATATATATATATATATATATATATATATATATATATATATATATATATATATATATATATATATATATATATATATATATTAGGGTGGTCCTCAAAAACGATTTTTTTATTTTTACTGCTCCCACCCGATAAAGTAGTTCCACTTCATAAAAAAATTATTTTGGCAAAGTTTTTACCAGATCGATAATATTTAGGGGTGGCTGTCAAACTTTAAATTTTGAACGAAATCCTTAAAATGGGCAAAATCTGCAGCATCTAAATTTGCTGGCCACTTGTGGTACCTATCTGAGGAAATGGTGGATTGGCACTGTTTGATGCTTCTGTATCAGTAGACACAAAAAGATTAATTGTAAAGGGAATTAATGAGACAGAAGGCAGCCTAAAATGTCCTAAACGTGTGAGCCTTCGTCAAGATCATCTCCCAACATTGGATTCCTTGAGCACGAGAAACTCTTTCAAGCTTATACGGGCCCTCAATATCAATACTGCATTTATGCAAAAAGACCCGTCAACATGGGACTCAGATGATGAGTTTCAAGAGGCTCTTCGGAAAGTTGAAAACATCAAGGTCGTGAACGACAATGCCGAACGCGAGATTGCACTTATCTAGGATTATAGTGGAAAACACACTAAGAATGAAGAACAACTTCAATACCTATTGAAAGTCGTGGAGCAACACAGGAAGAAATATCCTGAACCTACTAAGATCTTAAACAGTGAGCTACAGTGAGTGGTCTTGCCAGCCATGACGATTCAAAATAGTACGTCATCAGTGTTATGTATAACGCTTATAATTTAAAATATATATGCAAAATAAAAATCTTTTAACTACACATTATATCAGTGGTTCCCAAGTGGTGATCCATGGATCCCTGGGAGCCAACTGAGATTGTTCAGGGGGTCAATAGAAAACCCCCGCCTTGCAGTTTTGTGGTAACTTCAAGCTTCGACAGCCACCTCTAATTATTTTTATTATTCGATCGAGCTCAAATTGAAGCAGAATTATTTTCTTATTAAGTGGAACAACTTTATTGGGTGGGAGCATGTAAATTACCAAAAAAAAAATATCGCCTCTATAAGGGAGGACCACCCTAATATATATATATATATATATATATATATATATATATATATATATATATTTATATATATATATAAGGCTTCATTTCTGAAATAGTATATTAGATATTAAAATACTTGAAACTCCAGCAACAAATATTCCAATTTTCGGAAATTTTAATTTCCCATTCATAACATGGAAGAAAAATGACGAAGTTATATATGTCTAGAAGTTTCATGGCAACATTACTAAAGATGATAGAACCCAAGCAACAATGTTATTAGATATTATGGAACATTACGCCCTTACCCAGGAAATCTATGGAGCCACGAGAAAAGAGAACGTTTTGGATTTAATCTTGACAAATAATAACGAGATAATAATAAATAAAAAAGTAACGCACACAAAGTTCTACGACCATAACCTCATCGATATACAATTGAAGTTAGCACCCAGAGGTGCGAAAACGCATCCTAGAGAGGCAGATGGAATATTTGAAGGCTTAAACATAAATGCAAAGAAAGTAAATTGGGAAAACGTAAATAACGATTTAAAGGAGTAAATTGGGAATTGCTACTTCACGAGAAGATTCCACAAGAAATACTATGTATAATAGAGACTGAAACCAAACCTATAATACTTAAACATATTCCAGAGAGACAGGAAAGAAAACGTAGCAAGCTCGAGAGGAAAATCAGGACACTATTCAGGCAACGAAGACAAACCGTAAAACATCTCCACAGATGCAGAACAGATGCAAAGAGACTCAAACTAGAGAGGAAACTTGGCGAAATAGAAATGGATCTAAAGCAAACATTCATACCTAAGACAAACGAGGAGGAAAACAAGGTAGCAGAAAACAAAAATAACCCAAAATACTTCCACACGTTTGCGAAAAGGAAAATGCAGTGTAAGGAGAATATTGGTCCGTTGATAGACGGGGAGGCCGAATACACAAATGACCCGAAAGAAATAAGTGAACTGCTTAAGGAACAATTTAACTCTGTGCTTAGCACCCCTAAATCCGAGATGGAAGTGGAAAATCCAGACGAATTTTTCGACATAGATACAAATCAACCAAGAACAAATTCCGGCACAAACCTAGTAATGGACTTCGAGTTCACGGAAGGAGATGTAATTACGGCCTTATCACAGATGCGAGACAATTCAGCGCCAGGTCGAGACACATGGACTGCCACGTTTCTGAAGAAATGTAAAGAGAGTATTGCCAAACCGCTATACTTACTATACAGTAGAGGAAATCACTCGACACAGGACTAATTCCACTCCCCTTAAAGAACGTAAACATTGCCCCCCTATTTAAAGGTGGTAACAGAGCAATCAATGTCCAAGAATTATCGGCCAGTGGCTCTCACCTCACACCTTATAAAGTGTTTTGAACCTATAATTAGAGGCAAAACTACCCACTACCTACAAGAAAAAGACTTACACAACCCAAATCAACATGGCTTCAGGGCTGGAAGATCATGTCTATCACAGCTACTAGACCACCAGGAGAAAATATTGGAAAATTGTGTCTAGGACAAAACATAGATGTAATATATACTGACTTTGCTAAAGTCTTCGATAAATGTGACTAAGGAATCATAGCACACAAACTTAAGAATACAGGAATTACTGGAAAGCTAGGAAGGTGGATATTTAATTTCTTGATGCAAAGAACACAAAGAGTGGTGGTAAATGGAGTTAAATCGGAATTTCGGAAATCGTGAACTCTGTCCCACAAGGGACAGTATTAGCTCCCTTGCTGTTCATAATAATGACTGCAGATATTGATGCAGATATTAAGGACAGTATTGTATCATGCTTCGCAGATGACACAAAGATATGTAAGGAAATATTGAACAAAGTTGACATAAGAAAATTACAAAACAACATTGAAACATTATTCCAGTGGGCAGAAGACAACAAAATGAAGTTCAACGAAGAAAAATTCCAACTTCTAAGTTATGATAATAACATGGAGCTACAGAAAAAAGCGTACAAAACTCTGCAAGCCAAACAGATAACACCAAATCCACAAGTCAGGGATCTTGGAGTAATAATGTCGTCGGATGCAGAATTCAGAGAGCACTATAACATCAAAATTACAACGGCTAGAAAAATAATGGGAATCATCTGGAGGAGCTTCCGCAGCTGAAAAGCAAACATCATGCTCAAATTATGGAAGAGTCTCGTCCTATCAATAATTGAGTATTGCTCAGTACTCACAAGCCCATACAGAAAACGAGACATTACGAACAGTGAAGCTATACAAAGGACTTTTACGTCTAAGATAGAGGAAACGGAAGGTGAAGACTACTAGTCTCGACTACAATCCCTGGAACTCTACTCTCTCGAAAGAAGGTGCGAGCGGTACACAATAATATACATATGGAAAATACTTGAGGGCTGTCCCTAACTTTAGAAATAAAATAGAAACAAACTGGAATGAGAGAAGAGGCAGATTTTGTACTGTCCCAGCTGCGGTGGGACAAGGGGCCATAAAAACGAGGATGGAAAATACCTTCAGAATACGAGGCCCAAAGCTTTTCAATGTCCTACCAAAAGAAGTGAGGAATCTCCAGCACACCGACCTGAATAACTTCAAGAACCAGCTGGACAGATTCCTGTGCAAAATCCCTGACCAGCCATGCGTGGCTGGCTACGAGGGCAGGAGGAGATCAGACAGCAATTCCCTCCTTCACCAAATCCCGCAAATGAGGCGGGATGTTGCAGAGGGGTCGACCACCGCAGGTCGCTCCTAAACCCTCGTTCAAACTCACCTAAAATAACGTAAAATGCATATATATATATATATATATATATCATAAATCGGTTGGCCCCCCAAAAAACGCCTTGAGATTTGAACATCAATAACTTCAAAAATATGCAGTTCACACTTCCAAAATTTACATAACTTTTACCTCAATCTATTGATAAGCCATCATAAAAATTTCAGACCTCTACATAAAATACTTTTTCCACAGCTGAGGGAACAATGAGGTACAGTGAAAAAAATGAATATCCTAAATCCTAAATGTGTATAGGGCCAGGCGTCACTGAGAGGGCCCCAAAAAAGTGTTTATGAATGTTTTAAGAACCTAGTAATTTTATCATGACCTGTAAATCCCCGCAAGTTTTGAATATAATTTTGAACTCAACCAAAATCAAATCTAATTAATACGCAGTCAGGGAATGACGAGGTGTACTTCTGAATACACGAAAGGCTTTGGAATCATTTTTCTTTTTTCTTGTGGGTTTGCAATATGTATATATATATATATATATATATATATATATATATATATATATATATATATATATATATTTATATATATATACAGTATATATAATATATATATATATATATATATATATATATATATATATATATATATATATAATAATATTTAGGAGAAATCCAATGACAAGGAGAAATGTAAATGCCATGAAAAGTCTTCTTTAATGCGCAACGTTTCGAGCAATACGCTCATCTTCAGGCTGTTTAATAACAATGTGAAATTAAAATCAATATTGAATGAAAAACAAAACAGAAAATTTCTATAACCTATTCGTAAAGACAAATTTTAAAAGACTGAGAAAAGAGGGTTAAATTCTAAGTTATACAGATTTACATATAAAAATTAAGAAGTTATTTTTAAATACATATAGTAAATGTGAAATTAATACACTGGAAAAATTAACAATAGTACACTGGAATAATGGAACTAGCTACCTTACACTGCAGTTTCCGAGGCTGACTAATTTGAGCAGAGACAAGAACGGGAAACACGAGAGATGGCGAGGGCGATTGGGGAAGGAGGGATTATAAGGAATTGGGGAAGGAGGAGGGATCATAGCAAATTGAGGGGGACGGCAGATGAGTCAACATTCAGACTAGGGGACAAAGCTTTAATGAAAAGCGATTCTAAAATTCTTAGTGAGTTGGGACAAGTATTACAACCAAGAATTTTAAAATTGTCTAAAGTGACATCAATTTTACATTTAATGCTGTGTTCGCGAATACTCGAGGCTTCTTTAGTTTTTAAAATTTTACCTGTTCGGCCACTTATTCCCATATGCGAATAAAATCTAGCCCTGAGAGAGCGAACAGTGCTGCCAATGTAATTCCCAAGGAGACACCTAGGGCAGGTAAATAAATATACAACACCGCTACGCAACGAGTCAGGGGTTCGATCCTTCGCTGAGAAAAAGCTACCTAAAGACGTTTTATTAATAAATATGATGCGGAAATCAGTATGATAAAAAAATTTCCTTAACAATTTTGTAAATTTAAGCTTAAATTCCTTATTCAAAGGACCCATTTCAGGTACCAAGAAATATTTTATATCCTTCGGCACTGTAATACATGGAAGTTGAGGGCTATAAACATTATTTAAGAAGGATCTAATTAGTTTGTCTACATATTGAACAGGAAAACTATTATTAGTAAAGTATGATCTTAGATTATTAAATTCATCATTAAGTAAGGTAAAATTAGAGGTCAAATTATATCCTCTGAACAGGAGAGTTTTAATACAAGACATCTTATAGTTGAAATCAGTAAAACTAAAAAAATTCATGCCCAAACCAGTGAAAGTGGGTTTCCTGTAAACTGATGTAGTAATAGAATCACCGTTTTTCGAAATTAAAAGATCTAAGAAGGGGAGGGAGCCATTTTGCTCAGTTTCCATTGTATACGTTATATTGGGGTGCAAAGAATTTAGGAAGTTAAAGAATTGTTGCGCTTGTACCGCATTATCAAAGACTGCTATCGAATCATCAACGAAGCGTCGATAGAAAATTGGCTTGAGATGAGTGGGAGATTGTCTAAAAATTACACTTTCTAAATGAGTCATAAAAAAGTCAGCTGCTAACGGTCCGACTGGTGATCCCATCCCTACCCCATCAATTTGTTGGTAAACCTTATTGTTGAAAGTGAAATAGCATTGTTTGAAGACCAATTCTAAAAGTTCCTTAAAATGAGACAATGAAAAACCATGAAATTATCAACTGAGCTAAAAACCCTATCTAAAATAATGGCAATAGTTTCAGATACAGGTACATTTGTGAAAAGTGACTTTATATGTAAATCTGTATAACTTAGAATTTAACCCTCTTTTCTCAGTCTTTTAAAATTTGTCTTTACGAATAGGTTATAGAAATTTTCTGTTTTGTTTTTCATTCAATATTGATTTTAATTTCACATTGTTATTAAACAGCCTGAAGATGAGCGTATTGCTCGAAACGTTGCGCATTAAAGAAGACTTTTCATGGCATTTACATTTCTCCTTGTCATTGGATTTCTCCTAAATATTAAATTGAAGCTCTGTAGAAGCAACCCGCATGATTATATATATTCAAGGTATGGACAAGATGGCCTCAGGGCTTATCGCCATGTTTGGAAGACTTCACGAAAGTTTCTCAAGTCAAAACTGGACTGTTATTTTCTTGAAATGTGTCGGACCTGCAGGATTTTCCCGAAATTTGTTTACTTCAAACTCTACCGTGATAATCTATATGACTCTGAATTTTATCAATCGTCCCTGGAATATTTATTAAATAATGAAATTAATTATAAAATCAAAATATCAGATTCGCATAACAAGTCTCTTGGGCATTATATAACTACTCTTAAAAATACCTTGTCGTTGTTGGACTATTTATTAATAATTTCTCTTGTACAACGTGAACTAGAAAAATTTCACTCTACCATCTTGGAAACACATGAACGTAAGTTAAAGGCTTTGGGAATGAATTCACCAAATTTTTTCAATTCAGAGAAGGTAATTTCGAATCTTTCTAGTTACACACTTTCCCCTCGGGAAAAGTTTTTACTGTCACTTGGTTTGCAATTTAAGCTTCCGTTGTTTCAAATATATAAGCCTTCGTTTTTTCTTTACTTTGAAAAATTTTCAATGGCTTGAAAAATGTTCCCCATGTGGGGGATTTCAATAATTTCAAATGCCAGTTCTCAAATTTAACTCAAGAATTTTTTCTTAAACTTAGAAATCTTAAATTTCAATCTTTCATATTTAGGAAGAGTGATTTGCAGTGTATTAAGAATTTGGCAAAGAACCAGGAGATTGTTGTGACTAGACCAGACAAGGGTAACGGAGTGGTTATTTTGAATAAATCGGACTACATAAACAAAACTAATGAAATCCTAAGTGATCTTACTAAATTCAAACAAATTCTAGAACCTGTAAATAAAGTCATTGTAAGGTTAGAAGACCAGGTTAATAGATTTCTGTCACGACTAAAGTCCTTAAAGATAATAAAAAATGATACTTACTCTCAGTTTGTTCGCATCTGGTGCTAATCTTGCTCAATTATACTGTCTGCCTAAAATCCATAAAGCTGGAACACCTCTCCGTCCTATTTTAGCTTCGTATAACTTACCCACCTTTCAATTGGCAAAATTTGTTGTTCGTCTCCTGTCCCCCTTTGCGAAAAATGCTTACACTATAAATAACTCGTTTGAATTCCAAAAAGACCTCCTTGGTAAAAACTTCGATTCAAAAAAGTTTTTTGTCAGTTTGATGTAAAGTCACTTTTCACAAATGTACCTGTATCTGAAACTATTGCCATTATTTTAGATAGGGTTTTTAGCTCAGTTGATAATTTTCATGGTTTTTCATTGTCTCATTTTAAGGAACTTTTAGAATTGGTCTTCAAACAATGCTATTTCACTTTCAACAATAAGGTTTACCAACAAATTGATGGGGTAGGGATGGGATCACCAGTCGGACCGTTAGCAGCTGACTTTTTTATGACTCATTTAGAAAGTGTAATTTTTAGACAATCTCCCACTCATCTCAAGCCAATTTTCTATCGACGCTTCGTTGATGATTCGATAGCAGTCTTTGATAATGCGGTACAAGCGCAACAATTCTTTAACTTCCTAAATTCTTTGCACCCCAATATAACGTATACAATGGAAACTGAGCAAAATGGCTCCCTCCCCTTCTTAGATCTTTTAATTTCGAAAAACGGTGATTCTATTACTACATCAGTTTACAGGAAACCCACTTTCACTGGTTTGGGCATGAATTTTTTTAGTTTTACTGATTTCAACTATAAGATGTCTTGTATTAAAACTCTCCTGTTCAGAGGATATAATTTGACCTCTAATTTTACCTTACTTAATGATGAATTTAATAATCTAAGATCATACTTTACTAATAATAGTTTTCCTGTTCAATATGTAGACAAACTAATTAGATCCTTCTTAAATAATGTTTATAGCCCTCAACTTCCATGTATTACAGTGCCGAAGGATATAAAATATTTCTTGGTACCTGAAATGGGTCCTTTGAATAAGGAATTTAAGCTTAAATTTACAAAATTGTTAAGGAAATTTTTTTATCATACTGATTTCCGCATCATATTTATTAATAAAACGTCTTTAGGTAGCTTTTTCTCAGCGAAGGATCGAACCCCTGACTCGTTGCGTAGCGGTGTTGTATATTTATTTACCTGCCCTAGGTGTCTCCTTGGGAATTACATTGGCAGCACTGTTCGCTCTCTCAGGGCTAGATTTTATTCGCATATGGGAATAAGTGGCCGAACAGGTAAAATTTTAAAAACTAAAGAAGCCTCGAGTATTCGCGAACACAGCATTAAATGTAAAATTGATGTCACTTTAGACAATTTTAAAATTCTTGGTTGTAATACTTGTCCCAACTCACTAAGAATTTTAGAATCGCTTTTCATTAAAGCTTTGTCCCCTAGTCTGAATGTTGACTCATCTGCCGTCCCCCTCAATTTGCTATGATCCCTCCTCCTTCCCCAATTCCTTATAATCCCTCCTTCCCCAATCGCCCTCGCCATCTCTCGTGTTTCCCGTTCTTGTCTCTGCTCAAATTAGTCAGCCTCGGAAACTGCAGTGTAAGGTAGCTAGTTCCATTATTCCAGTGTACTATTGTTAATTTTTCCAGTGTATTAATTTCACATTTACTATATGTATTTAAAAATAACTTCTTAATTTTTATATGTAAATCTGTATAACTTAGAATTTAACCCTCTTTTCTCAGTCTTTTAAAATTTGTCTTTACGAATAGGTTATAGAAATTTTCTGTTTTGTTTTTCATTCAATATTGATTTTAATTTCACATTGTTATTAAACAGCCTGAAGATGAGCGTATTGCTCGAAACGTTGCGCATTAAAGAAGACTTTTCATGGCATTTACATTTCTCCTTGTCATTGGATTTCTCCTAAATATTAAATTGAAGCTCTGTAGAAGCAACCCGCATGATTATATATATATATATATATATATATATATTATATATATATATATCTGTTCATTACACTATCAAAGTTACTCATGAAAATCATAGAAAACGTTGAAGTAGAAAGAGACTTTTTTTCAATCCCAAACTAAACTGTCACTTACTTAAACTATTACAGAGAGGCCCATTATCAACAGTAGGCCACAGGCCTTTCTTCTTTTAGTTACGCCTCTGATAATAATAATATATATATTTATATAGCGCACAATATCAATGAATAACGTTTTCAAAGGTGTTTAGAAAAAAGGTATATGAGGAAATTATTGGGGGTGTGGATTGTAGGTTTGGGTATGCAGGTTCTTGGGATCTAGGCTGAACTGGCTGGGCCCTGTTGGCCTTTATTCAGCTCCTAAGATATTTATGTGTTTAAAGCTTAAAAATAAAAAATTAACAATTACTTAAATAAAAATTCAGTAAATTACTCACGTTATAAAGACCAAGAACAAAAAATCGGCGCGCCAGCACAAATGCAACACCGCTTAAAAGATATTTATTTTATTTACTTAATTTTATTTTTCGCGCCAAAAATAGTGTCCTAGAGTGCTGATTGGTTATACTAGAAATCTCAGAAATCTCAACAAATAAAATAAATATATTATAATAAATTTATTTAAATAAAAATTTATTTAAACGGACATAATTTATCAACGAATAAACTAAACAATTTAAATATCAATTATTTTATTAGTATTAAAAAAAGTGGAAAATTTAATGCCGTTTTGTCGCCAACGTACGTTGCCGTGTTGGCACTTTTTTTGACCCCTGTTAACACCACTGAGGTCTTATATAGTAATACGTCGAACAAATTTAGGGCCTCCAACGGAAAGGGCCCACCGGCCACGGGCCGGTGGGCCGCCGGGGCCAGTCCGCGCCTGTGTATAGCTGTACCTGGCAACTATTCTAAGACTTTCCTAGTTTCCTTAGCCTATGAATCTGTTAGTCTCTGAAAAACGTCAGATGATATAGGCTACGCCCATCTTAAATACTGTTTTTTAAACTTACCCTTCAAATTATGGTTCTAACTAACGGTGAAAAAGCGGTGATTGAAAAGTGTTTCTTGGAAAAAAGATGGACTGGGGCAAGAATTTTGAGGGAATTTCCAGGAATAACTTGTAATGTTACGTCTGTGAATAGAATAATTAAAAAAATTAAAGCAACCAGTTCGACGGCACGGAAGCGTGGAAGTGGTCGGCCTAAAACAGTTTACACTCAAGACAATATAGCAATGATCGAAATGATGAGCCTCTCTCAAGAGGATCGACCCGGGTCACACTGCTCTCAGGGGTAAATTGCAAGAAATTTAGGTATCAGTCGAAGTTCCATACAAAGAATACAGAGAACGGTAGGACTTAAAGCAGTGATGCACAAACCCTGGCCCGCGGGCCAAATGTGTCCCCCACGGGTCTTTTCAGTGGCCCCACGGGTCTTTTCAATTCAATGAAAAAGTTAGAATATAAAAGTGATCCAGTTTATGACTTAGATGGAAAGTAAGTAGGCTAATACATTTAGTTATTTTCTTCGCTTGGCCCTCACATCAAAAAAGTTTGTGCACCACTGACTTAAAGCATTTAAAAGGATCCGTGTTTCAAGACGTGACAGCAATGTAAGAGCTAAAAGAAAAATTCGTTGTAGAAAATTGCTCGATAGATTTTCGTCCAATGATGTTAAAAAAATAGTTTTTACAGATGAAAATGATTTCACCATCGAGACTGTTCGAAACTCCCGGAACGATGTTGTTTATGGTCGGCGTAAGAAAGATATTTCTCTATCAAGATTTTACCACCAGACAATTCAGTTTTCCAAAAAAATCATGGTATTAGCAGGTGTATCGTGGAATGGAAAGACGAAAATTCATTTCATTTCAGAAAATAAAAAAATTAATTCAGAAACCTCTGTAAATCTCTTAGAGGAGAATATTTTGCCTGATTGTCGGCGTCTGTATTATGGAAACGATTTCATACTCCAACAAGATGGTGCTACAGCTCATACTAGCAAGTTCACACAGGATTATCTACAACAGAATGAAGTCACTTCATTGGAAAAAACGACTGCCCCCGCAATCAACTGATTGCAATCCCATGAATTATTGCATATGGAACACTCTAGCAGAGAAGATTTATGAAAGCCAAACAGAAAAGTTTACAGAAATGTAATTAAAGAAAAAAATACTCGAATGTTGGGACAAAATAACATTAGCAGAAATCAGAAAATGTATCATGTCGTGGAAGAAAAGCTTAAGATTAGTTTGTAAGCAGGAAGGCGGATATATTTGTTGATAAGATGTGAATAATAAAATTTTTCAGTTTATGATATTCGCTTTTTTCACCATACCTCATTGTTCCCTCAGCTGTGGAAAAAGTATTTTATGTAGAAGTCTGAAATTTTTATGTTGGCTTATCAATAGATTGAGGTAAAGTTATGTAAATTTTGGAAGTGTGAACTGCATATTTTTGAAGTTATTGATGTTCAAATCTCAAGGCGGTTTTTTTTGGGCCACCCGATATATAATATATATATATATATATATATATATATATATATATATATATATATGTTAAACACAGACCGTGCATGGAACAAGGAACTCTTCTGGGAAATTACATCCACTATAGTTCTAATAAGTAATGATAAATGACAAATACTATAGTTTTTTCTTTTTCATGATGGAAAGCCCAACGTGGGCACCGGGTTACTCGCAAAGAGGCCCAAAATATAGCTTCCCTCACCAGCTATCTGCAAAGCAGATAGGATCCAGCTTTGGGACAGAATCTAGGGTTTACAGCTTATACCTAGCCTACTACTACACTAGATCCTGTCCCAAAGCTGGATCCTATCTGCTTTGCAGATAGCTGGTGAGGGAAGCTATATTTTGGGCCTCTTTGCGAGTAACCCGGTGCCCACGTTGGGCTTTCCATCATGAAAAAGAAAAAAACTATAGTATTTGTCATTTATCATTACTTATTCGAACTATAGTGGATGTAATTTCCCAGAAGAGTTCCTTGTTCCATGCACGGTCTGTGTTTAACATATAAGTTTCTCAGGGGACCATTCTGAGTTTGTGTGTGTGTGTGTTTATATATATATATATATATATATATATATATATATATATATATATATATATATTCACTTTAACTAATTGCATTATTATTGCTGAAACAACATTACATTAACTTTATAATCAGTCAGAATATACCAATTAAAGATATAAATCAGTGAGCAGTTTACCACAATCTCTCTTTAACCCTTTCGCTGCGGCGAATTTCGTAATGCTACGAATTTTGGAATGTATATATATGCCCAAAGCACACCACAGGAATGAAATATATGAACGTGTTTTTAAGTGCAATAACCGCACTAGAATAAGATGTAAAGGGAAAAAGGCAATAAAGTGGGAAACTAGGAGCTAGTAGTACTCGAACCCGCGTTGTGTGGTTTCACAGTCAACGCTTCTCTACCGATTACGCCATCGAGAACCCCTTTTTTACCATTTCTATAAATGAGAAAAAATAAAAAAAATAAATGGAATACGAAAAAGACTAACAGAGAAGTTAACTCAACAACGCAGTTAATTTATAGACATTCATAACGTTAAGTTTTTTTTATGCCTGTAGGAAGGAGGGGCCAAGGGCGAATGTCACAAAAACGCCCCTCCCCGTAGAGCAGGGGTGGGGAAACCCTCGCCCGCGGGCGAAATTTCGCCCACGAGCTAATTTCAATTCGCCCGCTTAGGTATTTATTATTTACTAAAAATTATTTATTTACAGCCCAGCAAATAGCTTTTTAAAATACATCTTATATACAGCGTGTCCCAAAGAAATGTATACCCACTTTGTTCGATAATACCAGCTATGAGGATAATAAATATATTACTTTTTATGTTTTTTAATAAAGAATTTTCTCCTGAATCTAAATTTGTAATTATTTTTATTAAAAATTGAAAAACAAAAAGTTACAGATGTTTAAATTATAATTATTATTTTCGAGACTTCATGTGCGATATTTTCTAATATTTTTGCACGTATACGAGATAAGTTTGAAACCGACGGCACTGTGCAAAACTTACAAAAACAACGTTCTGGAAGACGTCGAACATCTTAGATAAAGTGTCATTTAACCATGGAATTTGTAAATTTTTTGAATTAACTAATTACAACATTTATGCTTCAATATCAACACTAAACATAAGTATCTCAAAACAGTCGGTTAAAATATTAGAAAATATCGCACATGAAGTCTCGAAAATAATAATTATAATTTAAACATCTGTAACTTTTTTGTTCTTCAATTTTTAATAAAAATAATTACATATTTAGATTCAGGAGAAAATTCTTTATTAAAAAACATATAAAAAGTAATATATTTATTATCCTCATAGCTGGTATTATCGAACAAAGTGGGTATACATTTCTTTGGGACACGCTGTATATAAGCTTAAAATTTGCCAGACGCCCGCGGAGGTGTTATGTTATCGATTTTCGCCCTTGGTACTGAAAAGTTTCCCCACCCCTGCCGTAGAGGAAGGAGAGAGCCAAAATCAAGAGCCAAGGTTTTTGAGATGCCTGGACACTCTGCGTTTGAAAGATTGGAGGTCAAAGACAGGGGGAAAGATGGAGTGAGGAAGATTGTTCCAGAGTGGACCGGTTGAGTAGGATAGACAAACGCTTACAAATAATATTGCTACTATTACAGTGACCAAGCAATAGATTTAGAATTAATATATTTTGGATTGTTTATCTAGAGAGATTACCAGCAGGTGAAGCCAAACCAGTGTACCACCCCATGCACACAACCAATACTATATAAAGTAGTTAGATAAATAAAACCACAGTACAGGTCACCCTCGCTTTATGAGGGGTTTGCGTTCCAAAAAAAGTTCGCATAAAGCGATTTCGCATAAAGAGAGCAATTTATTACATGTATTTAATAGGGATGCGTTGCAGGACCTCTACTGACCTCCCAAAAAACAACCTTTGTAACACTCTTTCATAACAAATCCAATGAAAAATCATCTAATAAAATAAAACAATCATCTGACATTATATAAAAGAAAATATTAAAAGAAATAACAGCTGTACTGCCTCCGCAGTTTCTTCATCTTCACTCAGTTGTTCTCTCTGTACAGGGGTCTTGTCCGCCCCTGTATGGAGTATGCTTCTCATGTATTGGGCGGCTCAACCCACACGGCCGTACTTTACAGGGTGGAATCAAAGTTTTTTTGTCTCATCAATTCCCCGCCTCTTACTGACTGTTTTCAATCCTTCTCTCTTCGCCGCAATGTTGTCTCACTCTCTCTTTACTATCGCTATTATAACGGACACTGCTCTTCTAAACTCTCTAACTGTATGCCTCCTTCTTTAAGGAAGGCACGCAGCATCAGACTTTCGACACTTTCTCATTCTTTTTCTGTCCAACTCTCTAACGCAAGAGTTAATCGTAATCGATATTTTCAATCTTTCATCTACTCAACTGGTGAACTCTGGAACAATCTTCCTCAATCCACCTTCCTCCTGTCTATGACCTTCAATCGTTCAAACGCAGAGTGTCTAGGCATCTCCAAAATCCTGGACCTTGATTTTAGCGCTCTTCTTCTCCTATTGGGGGGGGGGGGCGCTTTTGCGGGCATTCGCCCTTGGTCCCTCCTTCCTACTAACAAAAAAAAGTATTTAATTGAATACTCATTGCACTAAAGTCAACAGTAATGGCAAATCCACACACTACAAGATGAGAGCGAGTAGGTAAATACGCACACAACAATGGCCAATGCGGCAATGAGTGAGGGAGATTGAGGAAGCGACCCTAGTCTAGGTATTTTACCATAAAATGGAAGTCCTAGGAAGTGTTCGGGCTGCGTCACCGCTCCACCCGCACCAACTGTATAGCGGAGTCCGCGCGCGCCTACGTTGGTCGCACAAGTTTCGCGCATCCAACCCGGCCAGTCGCATAATTGCGAAATTGCATTAATAGCGAAATTGCATTAATAGAAGTCGCATACAGGGCGACCTGTAAAATGATTTGGCCGCTTCAAGAATTAACAGAGTTTTAATTTTATAAGTTACTCCATTGTACACAGTCAAATAAAAAAATCCTGCAGTAAAACCCCAAACTCTGATTCCAAGCTTATGCGATTTGTCTGAGAGGTTCCCAGTTTGTAAATCAGAACTTCTTAAAAGTTACTCTCTTTGTCTTAGGTAAACTCACCCTTTATATAATGAATTTATATATAGTAATCGACTACCAACAGGACCACAAGATTGATGATCATATCTAGTGCTGCTACCAAATCTTATTTACAAAACGAGTACATCTTCCGTTTCTATTTATATTTAAATAAAATTGTGCTTATAAACCAAATTATTTCATTAACCCACAATCAACATTAAAGAGTTCCTTCATAAAAAATTTGTATTTAAATATTAATAGTAAATGCTGTTTAATGCTAATGTACAATCGTACATATTTGAAATAGGGTAGGTTCCAAAACACTTATTTTTTTCGTTTCACAAACAAAATCGAGAATTTTTTAAAATTTTCCTGTACATATTTGCAGGAAATGGATAGGAACCCACTTATTGACAATGTTTTGTTGTGGAAACATTTGTCCACCAAACAAATAAAGATTGAATGAACTGGGTTCACTGCTGCACCGCGCTTATCCTATGTAAACATGGTCCATGTGTACAGAGTTATAAATATATACTTATAGGTAGTTAATTATGTTGTTACAGATATAATGAAATAAGATACATTATTATCATATTTATTTTCACATTTATTATCATATTTATTATCACATTTATTATCCCATTTGTTATCATGAAAGATAACTTCTTTTACTCAGAATACAACAACTTTATCTCTCGCAACTAGATAAAGTTCTTCATGAAGAACCATTCATCAGTGGTATTCAACATCATGTTCACTCGTGGGAGGAACATATTGAAACCACCCATGAAGGATGAATCAGTAAATTCTTTCTTCCTTCCTTAACGAGCTAACGACATCTAATCAACATGACATTGAATCGAGAAGTTATTTAGGGTTAGATTAAGTTAGTTTGGGTTAGGTTAACATAGGTTAGGGTAAGTTAGCATATGTTAGATTACGCTAAATTCGGTTAGGTTAAGTTAGGTTAAGATAGGTTTTCAGAGTGTTGATATTAGTTTTGTAAAAGACCATAAACAAATTTACAAAAACTGTGTGACGGGAAGATGTTCCATAATGTAAGTAATACGACTGGAATAAAACTAAATTTATTCGGGAAAATTCACGCTTAACTTAACTATTTGAACTTTAGAAAATGCAAAATAAGTAAATAGGCGAATTATCTGCACCCATAAAACTGAAATTTATGAAAAACATTGAAATTAATCAAAAAATTGAAATTGATAAAAAATTTTGGATCACCTGAAGATCAGGGCCCCCAGCCTTCTTTAGTTAGCCTTATAAGGCTAACTAACGAAAATATCATGACCTAACCTAACCAATCGTTAGATCAACTGTACGCCCTTCACGATTGGTTAGGTTAGGTCGTTATATTTTCGCTAGTTAGCCTTATAAAGCTAACTAAAGAAGGCTGGGGGCCCTGATCTTCAGGTGATCCAAAATTTGAAATTGATGAAACAATTGAATTGAAAAGAATATTTTTTTCCAAATATGAAGCGAATAAGCTTTCTTCATAGATTCTTACTTACGAAGGATCTTGAGAATGTGTTTTAAGTGTTTTGTTTCTTCAAACTCATTACGAAATTCTTTAAATCAAATAAAATCTTAATGATTTCTTTTTAATTAATATATCCTTATGAATGCGTTTCGCAAAATTTCTTTCCGTATGAAATATGTTGAAATATGTTGAAATACGGTGAAATAGCTTATGTTGAACGTAATGATTTCTTCTTGCTTCGACATTATTGTCGTTAAAAAGATGTCAAAACAGCCAATAAACATTTTCAAAACAAATCTAAAATAACTTTATCCTAATTTTCTAAATATGAATTCCGATTTCATTAAACTAAATCAGTGTCTATTTTGAGAAAGTGAAGTAATAAAAAATTATTTTAAGCCGTTTCATATAACATTTTAAGTTTCTACCTTCTTCCTTCCCCTCTCACCCCCACCTCACGCAATAAAAGTTAAACACTGTTGTTGTTGTTGTTTTTTACATATAAACCATTTCTTTAAAATTTTAATGAATTTAAATGGGTTGCCAAGTGACACGCCAACCGTCCGGTTTTTCAAAAGGGGCTGAAGCCGGTTGCCGGCACGATCTTATAAACGGCAGTGTTATTAATTCCTTTTTAATGAGGCTTCGGCGAATTGCCGGCATAGGCGAATATTCTGTTGTTTATGCGTTAGTCCAGATTCAGTGGTGAATAGTATTAATTTTCATTTAAAATCTGAATTGCAAATACTTGCATATAAGCGAATGAGAATAAAATCAGCTTTCAAGCAGAAGATCGTGTGTTTACCTAATGAAATTCAATTTACTTCGAGTAGTCCATTACTTCAGGCAGACTTCTCATTTGTATTTATTCATTTATTGTTGTTCTTGTTTTATGCAGGTGTGTATAATATATATATATGAAACTTAGACTTTATATACGGTGTTCATAAAGTCACGCAATTGAATATACATGTACACTTCACCATATTCACTCGTGTGACTTTATCAACACCCTGTACATAAACCTACTTGGGTTTTTGTACGATGATTCTGCCAAGCTTATAATAGGTAAATATAAGATTTATTTTCTCCGAGTGCTAAAACTCCATAGCTTTTAAATAATTTCAAAAGAGAATGATCACCAATATAAACATTTAATACGACTGATTGAAAAGACAGCTGTATCAAGGTTATATAGTGAAAGAATGGAGAAGGATAAAGCATTACGGTGTTTCGTGAAACTAAACTGTTTGCCGTTTGTAGGTTATTAGAAATGAGAACTGTACGTAACAATCTGTTCAATATTTTATTTTTTGTGGACACTATAACGAAGAAGAATCGTGTTCGTGGATAAAATTTGCGTAGCAGCGAGTACATTACGTGACGTAGAAATTTTATGAAGTTTTACACGACACTTCCCATATCTGATAACGACTTGGATACTTCACAAAAAAGAACGAACGAGGAGATCACCCGTATTTATAACTGGCTGAATGAAAATAAATTATCCTTAAATTTATCAAAGACCTCGTATATAATTATAACAAATAGATAGAATTAAGAATACAAATTTAAATATACTTACTGATAATATTAAAATTAATAGAATATTATAGTCGAAAGTATTATATGTAATTTTAGATGAAGATCCATAACTTTCAAAGGGCACATCGAACACACATAAATGTAAATTGTCAAAATTCATTCATATCTTCTCATACATTAAAAAATCACATTTCAAACTATATATTGCTATATGAATAAGTAGGAGATTGTAGGCACCAACTGACCAGGGCAGTAGGGTGTATCATGCTCAGGTCGAATATCGAAAAACTTGGAATTTCAAGATTGGCAGTATGTATTCCTATGTAAAATTAAATTTTAAGAGGGGTGCGTCTTCTGCAACCTTTGCGAAAAATCGCATTTAAGTGTTCAAAATCGCACTTTTTTGTCGAAAAATGGGATTTTTGGCCAATTTCAAAGACTTGGTAGCCTCAAATGACCTCCATATGTTCCATATTGTTCACATACACCCTTAAGCACTTCTAGGGGCAGGCTTGGACCCATTTAAGATCAGCCAAAGTGGTTCATAACCCCTAAAATAACCAAAATCACCCAAAATGGCCCAAAACTAAGGAATTGTATGATTTTTAGTTTCCTATACACCACATTTCGCGGCTTTCTTCTTCATCAGGCAGAATCTTTTTGTTCTTCTTTTTTGGACTTGCATTTTCTTTTTTTTAAAAACGTCTCCACCAATTTTTATTTATTTTCTTTTCGGCATCACTGAGTGTGATGGCAGCTGCCCCCACCTTTCCGCAAGCTGCTGTGACGTTCAACCTTTTTTTTGCAATTGCAATTCTTCTATAATATTTGTATAAGTCCCTTCTCCACCCCTAGCTTGTAATAATATGCTGTTCAACTGAATGTTTTGAGATTTTTTCTTCTGAAAGCATCTTGATTTGTCTAGCAGGTCTTGTAGAGATCTAAAACATGTTCATAATGTCTTGCTTTGACTTGAAAACTGGCAACAATTCTCTGTGATCGATCCTAGCACGAACAAAACCATCTCTTCTCTCTTGCCCATACACTGCATGAGCTGCAGCTGAAACTTCCTGGACTGCTCTTTCACAGCTTTGAGTGTGAACTGAGAAGTTCTCAACTTCAAGTGGAGACCTGAGAAGCTCTTCAACTTCTCTTGACATCTTACAAGTGAAGAGTGGCTCATACAGTTTCTCCTTATCCCAGTTAATCAGAGTAATTAGAAAAGTGGCATCAAAATTCAGTTTAGGGTTTCTATGAGTTCTCAGACTCATGTCTCCATACTCAGACTTACCTCTGATCTTCTTGATCATCTCAACCCCCCATGCCCTCTCCTCCTCATCCTCACTGCACAGGAGAGAGGCAATGAGGTTCTCACTGTGAGCATGATATGCTCCACGAACTATCACATGAGTGATTATGTTCCTGACTTCAGAGGTCTGGCTTCTCAGCAGTCCCAGAGCGGTCACAATATGGTGAGGTCCATACCTCATGTGGTGCTTCACCTTGATCTCAAAATACATCTTGAAGTAGAAGTCCAGGCAGAACTTCAGCAGCACCTCCAACTTCTTCAACACCTTCCCCTTCAGACCATGCTGCCTCATCCACAGCATCAATAGAGCCTCACCTGTAGTCAGCCAGCGTGACTGATTCAGTGGGCCACACTTCAGACCAGCAACTTCCTTGCTCAAATCTCCTGTCTTGAGAGCCTTGATCAGTAGGTAGCAGTTCTTCTGGTCAGTGCTAAGGTTTTGTACAATGTCTTCTGGCAGTTCAATTATATCTTCTTCTGGCAGAGCCTTGAAGCTAAAGTTGACAGGTATGTCATTGATCTTTTCCAAAAGTTTTCCTATTGGGCCACTGAACCCAGACTTGTGCGTGTAGGGACCATCAAGCTTGATGATCATGTGCCTGAGGCTGAGTTCATTAATATGCAACTGGCATATCAGCCAGTGACACTTGTGACCTAGCAGTCTCTTCAAGTGAGTGATGGCTCCTCCGTCAGGTCCTGCGTTTGTGTTGGTGGAGTCACCACCAAGGACTACAATAGTATCTTTAGCACCATGAGCACTAATCCACTCAAACAGAGCCTGAGCTATCTTCAGTGCAGGTTTCTCATTTCCTTCAGGTTCTTCTGGTGTACAATGGAAGAGATACTTCCCCTCAGGTTCCCAGGTAACACTATAGTGCTCTTCAGTTGCAATATCAGGATGGAAGCGGCCAGTTTCTTCATTGTACCTCATGATCTTTGTCTTCTTATCTTGTTTTCCATCAAAGAAAATTCCCTTGATCTTCTTTCCCTCTGTCCTTTTCTCCAGGGCCTCCACCGAGGCACCTATTACAGACTCCTTGCCCCTCCACATCTTCATCCTGTCAACAGCTAGATATGCCTTATCAGCAGATAGATGGCCAGCTTTGATGAGATCTTGCGAGAAACCAGTTGCAATGGCTGCTGCAGGAGTGTTTGCTACCTTGAACCTGACTGCAGCCGCAGCAGTGCTTGAGATATCCATGTAGTTCCTTCTGGCAGAGGTGGAGACTTTGCCAGTGTTGACACTGGAGCTTGTGCCCGGTGCAGTACTGGAAAAATCTGTGTCAGCAGTAAGAGCTGCTCTGCCTGGAGACTCTTACAAGGAAGTCACCTCATCTTCATCATCATCACCATCATCAGCTGTAAGCAGTAGCTCCTTTTCTTCTTCCTCTTTTCTGTTTCTCTTCTCAGCTGCCTTCTGTTCTTCCTCCTTCCTCTTAGCAGCCTTCACCTGCTTCACTGTTTCCTTCACATCAACAGATGCCATACGGAAGCCAGAAACTTCTGAGGTTTTGATCTTCTGGTAATGGAGCCACTCTAGCTCTAGCTTTGGAATCTTCTGAGACAGAGGACAGTCACAGTTGACATGAACTCTAGCAACATAGCCAGAGCAGCCAGATGCTTCAGTTCCACAGAGAGTGATATCATGTCTGCAGGTTGTTATGTCAAACAATATTCTCTTCTCTCTCTTTGCAGCCTTCACTCTGCCATTCACTAGTTCAATCATTTCATTCCACCTGACAAGAATCTTCCTGACAATGGATCTCTCTTGATTGATCACAGGAGGAGTGAACTTGGCATTGCTTTTGCGCCACTGTGCCAGTACCAGTGATGCCAAGTCCTTAGCTAAATCTTGCAGAGGGTACTGAGCTCTCTTCATATCATCCAGAAGCAGCTTCTCTTCCTGGAGGAGGATTCCTCTCTGAAACACAGTTCTCCAGGTTGGAACTTCTGTGGGAAATAACTGCTTGCCTGGACCCACCAGATCACTCAGCTTTGAACCAGAACTTTTTCTGGTCTTTCGTCCTTGCTTACGCTTAGCCATGGTGGCTACACAATCTTCACCAAGCTTTGTATCTGAAACATAGAAAATTATCAGAGTGAAACTCTAGTAGCCTATAACAGCTGTTACAATGGTTTTGTTTGGTAAGAAATCGGTCTGTTACATTTGTACTACAGTGTATGTCCTGCACAGCTGTTCTGTACATAACCAGAAAACGAAAAAGTGGAAATTTGAACACTTAAACGTGATTTTTAGCAAAAGTTCAAGAAAACAAACCCTCCTAAAATTTAATTTTACATAGGAACACATACTGTCAATCTTGAAATTCGCGCTCCAATGAGCATGATACACCCTACAGGGCAGTACTCCTGGCGGGGGGGGTGACGTTAGGCAAGAGACAGGGAGTGCTGGAACTCCCGTTTCTCCTGTCACTTTCCTCCTTAGTTGATCTTTTCCGTGTTTCATCTACCCTGTGAGCAGTCCAGCATGTTCTCAAACACACACTTCTCTCACTATTTCTCACTATACATATGGTGCATGCATCTTACATACTACAAAATCTTTTCAAAATTAAAAAAGAAACCAAAATGGCATCATTCTAGATCTTGATTTCATCTCTCTCCTTCTCCTTCTTTATAGGTCCTCCTTCGTGCATAAAAAGAAAAAGATATATATATATATATATATATATATATATATATATATATATATATATATATATATATATGTCGTAATGGCCTCTTCTTCGTTAGACAGCCATTGCCGATATGTAGATAAACTCAGTATGTCGCTTCCTTGCACCGACATTGAAGTTTATACTGCTGACGTCCACGGTTCTTCTTTTCAACTTTACTTTATCTGACTGCGAGTTACTGAAAAACAATTTATATCTTCGCTCAATGGCGTCCCCTCCCTCCGTCCGTTGTGGGAGTGGAATGCTTCACTCGTGGAAGGATATAAATGACGAATTACCTTTTCAGTCTTTATTTCGCAAGGATAGATCACTTTTAAAATATTAGCTTCCTTTTACAATGCACAGTAATTAGAAAATCAAATTCTTAACACGACACTTGCTTAGAGAGTTCTAAACGAAGGAAAACCAATTGGGTTGACTGACCACTCAAAGGGTGAGGCACCAACTGCCTCTCTCAAGGTGTTTTCCTGGAGGAGCTCCCGTGGTACCACGTTTACAAAAGATTATTAAACTTGCAAAGTTCTACTCTAATAATGATATTAGTAAAAGAATTTATATAATTGTGGTTTTACACTTAACCCTTTTATGTGATTTATATTAGCCGAAAAGAACATTTAGAATTTAGGAAGTTCTGTTTAAGATTATAGATGTGGCAACACTGGAGTCGTTAGGGTTAAAAAAGAGGCCAGATGATCCACTGGGGCATCGAGGCGAGTTATAAAATATTAAAAATTCAAAGATTAATACTTTAATTTATGCAAACAGAATAATATTTTTAAATTTTATAATTTTTTTTACTTCCTCTGAAAAACCTTTTTGACATATATAGGCTGTAACTCTTTATGTACTTCAGTGTTCCTGAGGATGTCATTAGACGAAAGCGCTTGAGCACCATTCTGTGTTTCCTTTCCTTCGTGGTTTTATTCATCATATATATATATATATATATATATATATCTTAGAATCAAATCGTGGAATTTTTGTTCGAGCAAATTTGGTTGCCTACGATCGTGAAGCGTGCCCGATATATATATATATATATATATATATATATATATATATATATATATATATAACGTAAAGAACGACGCTTGTATGGAGAATATTCCGCGCAAGATGAGAGAATACCAATGCCCCAAGGGGGCACCTCCCGCATGCCGTAATTATATACATTTAAACTGCAAACACGCAGTATAATTAACGTAAAGAACGACGCTTGTATAGGAGAATATTCCGCGCAAGATGAGAGAGAGAGAACGAAACAAATGAAAAAATTGGTTTCTGCGCGTATGTAGAAGAATTACAGCATTTGATTGAGTGAGGCCCATGGTGTAATGGTTATCATATCTGACCGGTAATCGGAAGATCCCGGGTTCGATTCCCGGGTGGTTACCTCATTTTTTCATTTGTTTCGTTCTCTCTCTCTCATCTTGCGCGGAATATTCTCCTATACAAGCGTCGTTCTTTACGTTACTTATACTGCGTGTTTGCAGTTTAAATGTATATATATATATATATATATATATATATACTGCTTCACATCTTGTGCAACATATAGCAGTTTCGGGAAATACAAACCATGATTATTTATCCATTAAACGTAACACATGAAATAAATTGTCGGAATCATTTCGGGTGGCAAACCAACCGAGAACAATTCCTATGTTGACATTCCTAAAATTTCTTAAGTTTAGTGACCCGCACAAGCTGAATATCTGTTCACATGTTCATAAAATACTGTATAAGGAAGCTTCAATGTTACTTATGTAAATCATACCAAACAACCAAGTAAACCATTCCGTGAATCTAAGACACGATAACTTTTACTTCCCAAAACCTAAGTTCACAGTTGAAGCATCACGGCGGAGAGATCCCTCTCATACAAAAGAGTTGATATCTGGAATAGCCAAGAAACAAATTTCAAATCGAATACTTTTCCTAGAAATTTTGGTATTTAACGGAAAAGAAAAATATTGGGGGTGAGTATTATTAGCTCCCGTCCCTCTTCATCTTTTTACCCATATCTTATTCTTCCATTTTACCTAAACCCTTTCAAAAAAAATTAATCTATACATAATTGCCTTCTTTAAATTAAATATATTTATACCTTATTTAAGTTCAAGCAAATCACAATTAATTAATGTGCAGTATACTACTGAATTGAGTCCAAATTATTGTATATAAATGTCACGACCCTACGTATATAACTTATATTGTGTATAATAAGGTAAGTAATTATCGCCATGAAAGGTAACTCTCATTGCCTTATATCTGTCAGTTCTAAAGATGTACTACTCAAAATTCTATGTTCTTTATACCAAAAATTGTACTTGCAGTCTCTCTGTACTGTCTTTTGAACAAAAAGGAGTTAGAATTATTATTATTATTATTATTATTATTATTATTATTATTATTATTATTGCAAGGGAAAATAATTAAAAAAATTTAACAATGCATAATGCAATATTACATTCTAGTAATTCTTTTACGCACATATATATTACTAAGATTATTGAAACTAAGACAGATACAAAGCTTGTATAATGATTCGCAACTATTCAGAACCTCGCAAATAGACATGGAGCTATAATTAGTTGAAGGAATTAGACTGCCAGATTTAAGAACAGGTACCACACCGTAATTAGTGTTGTTGCAATAGTGCCATTTAAGTTTACGACCTTGTTTGGAAGTAAAATGAGCGGTTTATAATGTTTGTTGCCTGAAGGCTGTTTCGAAAATACAGTCAATGACTGATCCTCGGGTGCCACCCAACGTCATCTCCACACTCCCTCCTCCCGACCTACACAAGTCTCACGTCAGCAAAGAAGTCACTCCTAATATTTACTGACATTTAACAGTTAAAAAAAATGGGTATTTGGGCTAATGCTACTTTAACAGAGTGTAAAAAAAAAAATCGATATAACTCATGGCTTTAATTAAAATTAAATGCTTATAATTTTTTTCTGGGAGGGGAGAAGGGGCAAACGAATTGTTTTTAGTTACATTTCATATCGTAATTTGTGTGTGTGTGTGTGTGTGTGTGTGTGTGTGTGTGTGTAGAAGGAAGTCTTTTCACTTCGGCCCTCGGACAAAATTAGTTTGGCGGAACCTAAAAGGTGTCATGGGTCTTTACCTATCCCAAATTCTCTCTTGATTCTGTACTATCTCATGTTCAACCACCATGACGTTCGCTGTTGTGTTCCCCTTTCCAAACTATTCTCGTTATCCTAATGTTACCACTCCAGAAATCCCGTCTTTAAAGCAGCTCCTCGGTTTGTGCCACGTCTATCGGCACTCAGGAGCCTCCTACCAACACCCTATCACCGTGGTTTCTGGGTACTCTCCCACAGAAATTTCCCTCTAAGAGTCGGCGGTGCTCGACTTCCTTGCCTTGCTATCTTTTGATCAAGCTAGGGCCGAGGACCAATCATCGGTTTGGAAGAACAATATTCCCGAAAGTCCCCTGTAGGAAGCCGCTGTGCCTTAGACGACTGACGACCCAAGTCGTGAGTCGCAAGGCGATCCTGTATGTGGCCGGCCTTCGAAGACCATCAAACTATATAAGAATCTGACATTAACTACTCGAGAATAAAATAACTAAGAGATAGATGTAAATCTCACAGCTATACCTCGCTTAAGAAATGCAAGACATTACTGGTATCAAAGAGGAAACGCTTAGACATAAACTGCATCAAGAGTGTTAAAAGATAATGTTTATATTATACAGGGTGTACATAAAGTCAGGATCTATTTTTGTGAAGCACTTGGAAATTATATGGAATTCAATCATAAAATGATAAAGTGGTAACATTTATTAAATAATTAAGAGTAGGATTCGACGTGACGCCCATCAGTATCCCTACACAGCTCAAATCGTTCCGCAGCATTTCTAAACACATTCTGGAGCATTTGCAGGGTTGTTATGCCAAAATTGTTCAGGATTATCTAAATGGACGTTTTCCAAATCGCTGGATCGGACGCGGAAGCAACAGACCTTGGCCAGCGAGATCACCAGATTTAACCCCTTTAGATTTCTTTGCATGGAGCTTAGTAGTATTGCCGCAAAATGGGAGAGTGCAGGAATGTCGCAAGTGATTACGTAATGTTGCAAAGGGGTGTGTGGGTTGTTGCAAAGGGGGTGGGGGTGTTGCAAAAAAAAAGAAAAAGAAAAGAAAAAAAGAGTACTGGCCTTTGTTGCCAACCGGGGTTGCAAGGGGCATGCAACTTGGAGGCGGAGTTCTCCCCCAAGCTATTCCCCCCAAAGGGCCAGAAAGGAGAGAAAGGAGGAGAGGTGTTCACCTGGCAGGAGCCAAGTGCATATTAAGACTTCAGCCGAGTAGGCGTTGTTTTATAGGCTCCTAATCAGCCAGTTGGCTGAGCCAAGGGGGGGGAGGGGTACACCTGAAGGAGAGAGAGAGAGAGAGAGAGAGAGAGTAGTTGCCTTTGATTGCAAGGCATGCAACTTGGAGGCTGAGTTCTCCCCCACGCTATTTTCGTTTACCTAACCTAAGAGGCCTCTAAGGGGTTTTCCCAAAGGGCCAGAAAGAGAAGGACCAGAGGTCCTTGCTCGGCTGGGAGCCGAGCTTGTAATGACTCCGTCAGTCGTCTCTCGGTCTTTTATAAACCTCTATTCTGGCTGAGTTGCCAGATAGCGCAGTGTATTCAGTTGCCAGATAGCAATATTTAAAACCATATATTAATCATCCATTTAAACAGTGTACCACAATATATATTTATATGACGGTAGTTAATCGATGAATCCAATTAAATTCTGTTTATTAAATAAATAATTTTTACACACTTAACTTTTATTATAAATATTTAAGTCACGAATACCAGTGGGAAAAACGAACGGAAAAGAAAATTTGCGAAACAATTCAAAACATACGATCATCATTCCCCCACCCATCTGCGCTTGTATATATAATAAACTAATGAACCACTCGTGTGCACAAACCATATAAAATACCACAATATATGACGGTAGTTAATCGATGAATCCAATTAAATTCTGTTTATTAAATAAATAATTTTTACACACTTAATTTTTATTCTAAATATTTAAGTCACGAATAACGAAACGAAATGAAAATTTACGAAACAATTCGAAACACACGCTCCTCATTCCCCCAAATCCCCCCCACCATCTGTACTTGTATATATAATAAACTAATGAATCACTCGTGCTCACAAACCATATAAAATACCACAATATATTTATATAGTTAATCAATTGGAAGATTCAACCATATAAAATACCACAATATATTTATATAGTTAATCAATTGGAAGATTCAACCATATAAAATACCACAATATATTTATATAGTTAATCAATTGCAAGATTCATTTAAAGTTGAAATTAGCCAAAACACAATCCGCTATAACGGGGTCGGACGACTAATGACATCTTTATATTTTCGAAGAACACCTGCTGGTTGAGAGACCTTCCTTCCAGTCCGCTCTTGATAAGTCTCCCTTCACTCCAAATGAAAAGAAAATTTACGAAAAAAATCAAAAACACGATTGTCATTCCCCAAACCCATCTGTGGATATATATATATATATATAATAAACGAATAAACAACTCGTGCACACACACACACACACACACACGAAGAAAGGGAAACCGACAATCTGGGTCAAATAGATTCACCCGAGGCGATTTTTTTCTGACCATAATTTTACCTTTCTCCCAGACAGCTTGAACAAATCCTCTCTTGACTCCATTTCTTAGATATACCCACAATTATATATATATAATATAATATATATATATATATATAATATATATATATATAGAGAGAGAGAGAGGAGAGAGAGAGAGAGAGAGAGAGAGAGAGTTTTGTTCAAATAAAGGAATATGCTTGTATCTTTTGCCAGCAAATTCCATTCACGTAACCTAGAATTTTTTCTATCACCCATAGTTTTCGAGAAAATAATATTTCCATTTACTCAGTTTTCCCAAAATATTATTTAAAATTAAGTGTACTAATTTAAATTTACTTTCTTTTTTCCAGGTTAACTATACCCACAATTATAATAAATAATAATCGAATTACGGACGATTGTTCGATCACAATTGTTCGAATTGTAACAACGGGTAAAGTTTTCACTCCACCTCAGACCCACAGTTTAATGTGGAATACGCCTGTATATATTATGAAAATCAGGAAAAATGCCAAACGTATATTAATTTAAATGAAACTAAACGTATATTAATTTAAAACAAATGAATTTTCTCCTTTTAAGAGAATCATTTATTATAAGAAATTAATTACTCAATATAAGAAATTAATCATTAAACGCGCGCGTAGCACACGTGTTTGTCCGAGGCCTTTTGAAAGGGGCTAGCGGTCGCGAAGGAATTTTGGTACGAACTTGCTCTTCTAGCTTTCCGTCCCTTTGACTTGTAATTAAAAAAATGATTTTATTAAAGGCGCTGGTTATTTTTCTTGCAAACTTGTATGGTATCAGCTTCTTAGTTTATTGAAATGAACGAATAAAAATGGAAAGGTATATTATTATTATTATCATTATTATTATTGTGCATTTTTCAAAATTAACACACAGATTTTTGTCAGAGGAAGATATGGGGAAACAAATCAAAACACACGAACGTCCC
The DNA here is from genome assembly GCA_023014485.1 of Bathynomus jamesi. Taxonomy (NCBI): domain Eukaryota; kingdom Metazoa; phylum Arthropoda; class Malacostraca; order Isopoda; family Cirolanidae; genus Bathynomus; species Bathynomus jamesi. The sequence goes on from JAJOZX010000037.1 coordinate 2,002,805, forward strand.
CCTCATTCCCCCAAACCCCAAACGACGCGGACGAGGAAAGGCAGAAACTAGGTCAACGAATCGTGCCCCAAGAGGATTTTCTGCCCATAATTTTACCTTTCTTGAAGTCACATCAACCAAAAACTCTCCTGACTCCCTTTCTTAGCGAATTGTGAAAAATTATTAGTAAATTGTAAGTAAAAATAAAAAACCGATTTTGGAAATCATACAATGTTTTGCATTGTATAAAAAAAACATTGCAACTGCTTGGGAGGATGTTACTGCGAAGTGTATGGAAGGCATTTGGAAGAAGTGCCTAAAACGATCTGTGGGTAATTTCGAAGACTTCGATAAGTTTGAAAATGATGAAATTAATAGAAAAATAGTGCTACTCGCCAATACCCTCAATTTAGAAGTAGAAGATGTGCACAAGGCTATTTATTTTTCTCTTTAGTAATAATAACAACTAGCTCGAATTGTAACAATGGGGAAAGTTTTCACTCCACCTTAGACCCACAGTTTAATGTGGAAACCGAATGCTCTTTTAAAAATATAATTAGAGGAACTTTCACGAGTGAGTGGTTAATTATTCAATATAAGAAGTTAATCATTAAACATTGTTTCACGAGGAAAGGATTTCTGTAAGTGTTCATAATTTGATTTTATATATATATATATATATAGATATATATATATATATATATATATATGTAGGGTACTACAAATTACAGTAGTACTAACAATAATTAACTTCTTTTCGCCGATTTTGAAAGATTTGGAGTTATAATTTCAATAAAGAACAGTTAAAATAAATCAGATGATTGAGCGCGAAAGCTGAACCGTGCACCCTTTGCATTAATAATGTTAATGAGTCGCCATAAAGTAAACATTTAATACTTTAGATCTAGTTCTCCACGTTTATATATTTTTGTCATTTATACACTTTTAGCTTTCATTTAGCAGGCATTGAAAGTGCGATAGAGTCCCCCGAAACAGCGGATGCAGCCAAATATAATAACTTTTCTGCGCTACGTCATCGTCTTTATCCTAAATATAAAGTTTAATACAGTTCATAGTACCTCTGTCATTCAATTATTAATCTTATATGTTATAATGTTTCAGAACATTCATATGATCCCTTTCCAGATAGAATCCTAGTCCAAACGTAGAACATTCATATGATCCCTTTCCAGATAGAATCCTAGTCCAAACGTATTTGGTTTTAGAATTTATAAATCTTTAAAAGATGTAGGAAAACAAGAAACACAAAGGAGAAAATGAATTCCTAACTGATGCATTTACATGCTCAAATATACGTAATAACAATAATAATAATAATAATATCGCTAACACTAGATATATATACTATTCAAGTACTGTCATCAAATGTAGTTCCACACACTTTGTTATTTAAAAAGTCTGATGCTAGACTCTGAGGCGCCTTTGGTGGGATTTTGGTAGGTAGGCCCATGGTGGGGTTTTGGTAGGTATGCCCTTAGTAGGCTGTGGCTAATTCATTTGATGACAGTACTTGAATAGTATATATGTCTAGTGTTAGCGATATTATTATTATTATTATTATTATTATTACGTATATTTGAGCATGTAAATGCATCAGTTAGGAATTCATTTCTCCTTTGTGTTTCTTGTTTTCCTACATCTTTTTAAGATTTATAAATTCTAAAACCAAATACGTTTGGACGCGGATTCTATCTGGAAAGGGATCATATGAATGTTCTACGTTTGGACTAGGATTCTATCTGGAAAGGGATCATATGAATGTTCTGAAACATTATAACATATAAGATTAATAATTGAATGACAGAGGTACTATGAACTGTATTAAACTTTATATTTAGGATAAAGACGATGACGTAGCGCAGAAAAGTCATTATATTTGGCTGCATCCGCTGTTTCGGGGGACTCTATCGCACTTTCAATGCCTGCTAAATGAAAGCTAAAAATGTATAAATGACAAAAATATATAAACGTGGAGAGCTAGATCTAAAGTATTAAATGTTTACTTTATGGCGACTTCATTAACATTATTAATGCAAAGGATGCACGGTTCAGCTTTCGCGCTCACTCATCTGATTTATTTTAACTCTGTTCTTTATTGAAATTATAACTCCAAATCTTTCAAAATCGGCGAAAAGAAGTTAATTATTATTAGTACTACTGTAATTTGTACTACCCTATATATATATATATATATATATATATAATCGAATTATGAACACTTACAGAAATCCTTTCCTCGTGAAACAATGCTTAATGATTAACTTCTTATATTGAATAATTAACCACTCACTCGTGAAAGTTCCTCTAATTATATTTTTAAAAGAGCATTCGGTTTCCACATTAAACTGTGGGTCTAAGGTGGAGTGAAAACTTTCCCCATTGTTACAATTCGAGCTAGTTGTTATTATTACTAAAGAGAAAAATAAATAGCCTTGTGCACATCTTCTACTTCTAAATTGAGGGTATTGGCGAGTAGCACTATTTTTCTATTAATTTCATCGACATTTTCAAACTTATCGAAGTCTTCGAAATTACCCACAGATCGTTTTAGGCACTTCTTCCAAATGCCTTTCATACACTTCGCACTAACATCCTCCCAAGCAGTTGCAATGTTTTTTTTATACAATGCAAAACATTGTATGATTTCCAAAATCGGTTTTTTATTTTTACTTACAATTTACTAATAATTTTTCACAATTCGCTAAGAAAGGGAGTCAGGAGAGTTTTTGGTTGATGTGACTTCAAGAAAGGTAAAATTATGGGCAGAAAATCCTCTTGGGGCACGATTCGTTGACCTAGTTTCTGCCTTTCCTCGTCCGCGTCGTTTGGGGTTTGGGGGAATGAGGGGGACGTTCGTGTGTTTTGATTTGTTTCCCCATATCTTCCTCTGACAAAAATCTGTGTGTTAATTTTGAAAAATGCACAATAATAATAATGATGATAATAATAATAATATACCTTTTCATTTTTATTCGTTCATTTCAATAAACTAAGAAGCTGATACCATACAAGTTTTCAAGAAAAATAACCAGCGCCTTTAATAAAATCATTTTTTTAATTACAAGTCAAAGGGACGGAAAGCTAGAAGAGCAAGTTCGTACCAAAATTCCTTCGCGACCGCTAGCCCCTTTCAAAAGGCCTCGGACAAACACGTGTGCTACGCGCGCGTTTAATGATTAATTTCTTATATTGAGTAATTAATTTCTTATAATAAATGATTCTCTTAAAAGGAGAAAATTCATTTGTTTTAAATTAATATACGTTTAGTTTCATTTAAATTAATATACGTTTGGCATTTTTCCTGATTTTCATAATATATACAGGCGTATTCCACATTAAACTGTGGGTCTGAGGTGGAGTGAAAACTTTACCCGTTGTTACAATTCGAACAATTGTGATCGAACAATCGTCCGTAATTCGATTATTATTTATTATAATTGTGGGTATAGTTAACCTGGAAAAAAGAAAGTAAATTTAAATTAGTACACTTAATTTTAAATAATATTTTGGGAAAACTGAGTAAATGGAAATATTATTTTCTCGAAAACTATGGGTGATAGAAAAATTCTAGGTTACGTGAATGGAATTTGCTGGCAAAAGATACAAGCATATTCCTTTATTTGAACAAAACTCTCTCTCTCTCTCTCTCTCTCTCTCTCTCTCTCTCTCTCTCTATATATATATATATATATATATATATATATAATTGTGGGTATATCTAAGAAATGGAGTCAAGAGAGGATTTGTTCAAGCTGTCTGGGAGAAAGGTAAAATTATGGTCAAAAAAAATCGCCTCGGGTGAATCGATTTGACCCAGATTGTCGGTATCCCTCTCCTCGTGTGCGTGCGTGTGTGTGTGTCTGTGTGTGTGCACGAGTTGTTTATTCGTTTATTATATATATATATATATCCACAGATGGGTTTGGGGAATGACAATCGTGTGTTTTGATTTTTTTCGTAAATTTTCTTTTCATTTGGAGTGAAGGGAGACTTATCAAGAGCGGACTGGAAGGAAGGTCTCTCAACCAGCAGGTGTTCTTCGAAAATATAAAGATGTCATTAGTCGTCCGACCCGTTATAGCGGATTGTGTTTTGGCTAATTTCAACTTTAAATGAATCTTGCAATTGATTAACTATATAAATATATTGTGGTATTTTATATGGTTGAATCTTCCAATTGATTAACTATATAAATATATTGTGGTATTTTATATGGTTGAATCTTCCAATTGATTAACTATATAAATATATTGTGGTATTTTATATGGTTTGTGAGCACGAGTGATTCATTAGTTTATTATATATACAAGTACAGATGGGTGGGGGGATTTGGGGGAATGAGGAGCGTGTGTTTCGAATTGTTTCGTAAATTTTCATTTCGTTTCGTTATTCGTGACTTAAATATTTAACGAATGATTTAGTATACGAAATCGTAAACAACCCTGCACATACACTAATCCTAAAATCAAAGACTAACAGACGTATTAAATACCATAGAAAGTTCCAAATTCTAACCAATGGCCGATATAGCGCAGTCTTCCATAGAGACACATTTCACGAGACACAGCATGACTTGTCAAGATTAATGTATCAATTGAAGATGGAGAAATTGGCTGAAAGGTCCCCAGACATGTGCTATATTTACAGTAATATAGTGGAGCACCAGTTTGTTGGGGATACCCAGGCGCGCCTGCTGCGCATTGCTCACATCCCCAACCATAGAGGAAGGAGTTTGAGTATTACATATGACAGACCCCATTATGTGAATGTCGCAACTAATTTAATAACCAATATCTCAATATATATAAGAACGATTGAGGGTGAAAACTTCCCATTCGGTAAAGGGAGCTTAACAGTGAAGCTACACTTTCGACGCACTGAGTTATAATGGATAGAAAGCCTTTCACCGTCTATCGATGGGTGAGATACCAGCGCGGTAGTGGACTTGGGTCCATTTTTTCATCCATACTACGTACGGCTGTTCCTTTGCTGAAGAGGGGGGGCCAGATACCTCGGAAGGAAAGCGCTACAATCAGGTATTAACACTGCAGAAGACATATTGGCTGGGGCTAAACCTAAAGAAGCTCTAAAAAAACATTTAAAGCGTACACGGGACGAAATCATCAAAGATGCAAAGAGAAAAATGCGTGGTGGCGGGAAGAAGAAGAGGGCTCCCCGGAAGAAGGGGTCACGTGGTATTAAACGTAAAAGGATATCAAAAAAGAAGTGCTGTAAGCGAATGAAACCTATGGTTGACCACTTTTTTGACTGATATAAGCTAAGGACATTGATCTCATGAATCATAGTTTGTTTACCACTTGTCGAGAGAGGAGTCACTATTTTGCCATGGCACGCTTCATCCACCCATGTAGTTCACAATGCTGTAAATCGGAGCTGTCCCTTTTTGAGCTGCCTCCAACCCAAGTTTCTATTGAGCACAGTGACTTTATTACAATTAACCCTTTAAACACAATTAGTTCCCCGAGTGCACCTATAGAATTCGTGATACCCAGCTCAGGTCCTTACTTTTTTGATCCAAGCTGTGTGCACATGTACGCTAAGCTACGTATAGCCCATTCTGATGGAACGGTCTGCGATGACAAATATGCTGTATACCCTGAACAAACTTTCTGCACTCCATATTCAACCAGTGTGACGTATATTTAAATCAGACCAGCATATCGGCAGGCACGGGGTACTATCATCTACGAGCCTATCTGGAAAATGTCCTCAATTTTCCAAAGAAGCGAAGGCTACCTTTTTAAGTGCCGAGGGATATATCAAACTAAAGATGAAAATAGTATAAAGGACAAATTTAAAAATTCTAAAAAGAAAATACACGAGTGTTTTGGACAGTTGCACACAGATTTCACTTTCCAGGAGAAGTTGCTTGTGAACGGGGTGGATATGAAAATAAAGCTCACCCGCACGAGTCCTGAGATCTGCTTAAATCTGGATGCTGATCAAGAAGAGGGTGCAAAGCCCGTTGTGGTTCACATTATGGACACATACCTCCGCGTACGGCGAGTGAAATTAAGTTCACCAAAACAACTAGAAATTGAGAAAAATTTACTAAACGCTACAGTGAAATATCCTATTAACAGAGTACAAATGAAACTATATACGATTCCTGCGTTGCCACTGTGTTACATAAAGCCCGTTTTGTTTACTTAGAAGCAGCACATAATTACCTCCACACAATATTTCCCCCCCCCCCCCCACAAGGCAACCTGAGGAGATTGTCCCCGACTCACCTCAAGCGCCCGCACCATTACCTGAATTGTCCGTTACCCCAGTGAGCCCTCTCGATTGTGGTGTCAATAATATCAACCAAGATGATTATTCACCCATTGAATGCATTAGTGAAGAGCGTAAATCTAGATTAGAAGGCAACGACTGTGAAGTAGACTCGAGCAGTGAATATGGTTGCAACGATACCTTGCACCATACCAGAAAAAGACGGAGAGTTTGTGATCAGGAAACAAAGGCTGCAGTTTACTCAATTTTACCAAAACGAATCAAAGATAATTTAGAACATGAACAACACTCACGCTGCTATTTTAGCGACTAAAATTTTGTGTTGATGTGGATTCGATCTTACCTCTTGTCGGTGCTCTGAGCAGACAGGCAAACGACGAGATTTTGCAGCATTGAAGATGACTACATAACTTCTCTCGTGATCAACTTGGAATCCTTGAATTTCTATAAAATCAGTCCAGACGTTCTTCGTCTCGAATCTATTTTAAAACCGGTATTAATTCGTGAACATAGGCTAAAAATATTTAATAGAATACTTTCTTTAAAGTATTAGGCTACTGTTGCTTGTGATCACCAAATCTAAGCATTTGTTTTTCTTGTGTTTTCTGCTATTTCTTGTGTTAACATAATTTCAATTGTTAACTTATTTATCAAGTGTTTTTAAATATATATGTCTTGAATATAATCATTGATCTGCCTATTGTTAACTTATTTATTACACGTATTTGTAAATATATATATAACTTGAATATCTCGTTTATTAAATCATATTTGTAAATATATATAGCTTGAATATCTCGTTTATTAAATAAATCATGTTTCAATTAGCGTTTCACTTTCTCCTTTGTGTGTGCACAGGTGAAAGTTCTAAGCTCCGCCCACTGTAAGACCAGCAACGTGCGTCATGCTACTATCTGTGATTCCCTGCGTGGTTAGTCGACTGCAGTAAGCCCTTGAGATCAGATGTGTATTCGCCAGCGTAGAAGAAAAAAAGAGATCAGACGTGTATTCAAATGGCTGCCTTTAATATTGCTTGTACAACGTTTATGAAATGGTATTCAGCAAAGTGCCAGGATGTGGTGGATACCGAAAAACTTCCTATTCCCCCCTCCTATGCCTCTTTTAAAACCACATTGGATTGTGCGAAGTTGCAAGATGTACAAATACTCTACGGATGTTCTGGTGAGACCGTTGAAGGCTTTCGTTGCACAGACGATGTGCTGAAGTATGCTGCAGAGCTAAACTTTATGAAGTCTCACATACACCGTGAAGTAAAAGAAACAACGCGTGCAGAAGAGAAGCAGCAGGTATGGATAATGAGTCTTGTGGTTGGGTGGTGTGACAAGCGATATTACGTCATGTTACACCATGTCGATTACTCATACCCTACGAATGAAAATGTGAATCTCGTAATCATGGACAGTCTTAAGTATTTTTATCACTATATTAATGTATATCATGATGAGGTTCGTAGTGAGGTTGTGGCTAGTGCCCTGCGTGAGTTTTTAACAGACTTTAGAGACGAGTATCGTTTGATGGGCAGAAAGGAAAAATATGAGCATTATGTTCCTCTCAAATAGTGCGCCGGAGTGTGAAGATGTTTAGTAAAACATTATAAAATGTGCCTAGTTCGTGAAAATTATCCTGAAGAACTATTTCTTTATATAACGCGCAGTTGTCGTAACGATTTAAAAGATTATTTCAATTGCCGCTATGTTGAGTGAAGATGAGTTCACGATTGAAAAGCTCGGGTCGGTAGAAATAAACCCTCGATTGGAAAAGCGTGTTTATAAACTTGTGTTTAATAATGTAGCTAACGATGAACTCTTTGTGCGTGCTTTTGATTGTATTCTAGACGTATTTAAAGATGACTTACCATCCGGTTGTAAAGTGGGGACAAAAATAGTACTGAACTATATGAAAGCCCTTCATGGGTCTGTATCGAAGGAGTGACATTTCAAAGGAGTGACATAACAAAGGAGTGACATAAGTACCGTAACGAAGGAGTGACAGAATTGTTAAAATTAAGATTTTATTTCAAAAACTAGAAACCTAACCTAACCTAACCTAGCCTAACCTAACCTAACCTAACAGTTGCAAGCCTCTCTTCCCTCTGGATTTGTTCTTTCTTCTTCTTTGTTGGTATTTTCGTGTCACTCCTTTGAATTTTATCTCCGATTTGTCACTCCTTTGTTATGTCACTCCTTCGTTATGTCACTCCTTTGAATAGGACCGCCCTTCATATCGAGTACAGGTTTCCCTATACGTAAGCGGTGAAATATTATTAAACCGTATATACTGCGTAATGCAGAGCAATAATGATGTAATTGTAAACTCGATTAAGTGCGAGTTTAGTATTTTGAAAAAAAGTGAAATGTATTTATATATTTGTGTGATATTTCTCCTCTACTGTTATGATTATATGCATATTTCTATTATTATTATTGAAATGTATATTTATTTCTATATATCTCCATAATTGTGTGTGTGTGTGTGTGTGTGTGTGTGTGTGGGTATTTTTTTGATTATATGCATATTCCTCATTTCTATTATTATTGAAATGTATATTTATTTTCTATATATCTCCATAATTGTGTGTGTGTGTGTGTGTGTGTGTGTGTGTGTATTTCTCCTGTACTGTTATATTGATGGATTATATGCATATTCCTCATTTCTATTATCATTCAAATGTATATTTATTTTCTATATATTTATAATAAACAGAATGATGCAATGATGTTTTACTTAATTCTTTTGGTTAATTACATCATGTTACGCCTTCTAAACCTACTAGCGGAATTCTAAACCAACTTTTAAGAAAATAAATGGTACAATCTGTCAACTGTGTACCTGAGCAATGGTGTCTGGCAGCTCTCCATGATAATGTATACAATGGTATCTGGCACCTCTTCTGAAGGCTCCACGCGTCACAGATCTTATAGACAATGCAGGTCCTGTATATGAGCTTTAATTATCTCGATGAAATAGTGAGCAATCATTCCCTGACGAGATGTATTTCTGATCCACGTTAAACTGTGGGTCTAAGGCGGAGTGAAAACCTTTCCAATTCGGCGAGAAAGAGTTAATTACACTAGGGAACAACATTTCTTGAAAACTATTTGGTGTTTCTTATCGAACTTTTGATGCTGATTCCAAATATGGTTTCAGAATTTTTCAATCACCCATAGTTTTCGAGAAAATAATATTTCCATTTACTCAGAGTTTTCCCAAAATATTAGTTAAAAGATATAATTTACATGATCACTCCATTGCAGAGTCTTATCTAGCACTACACCAAGAAATTTTGTTACAGTACACTCCTTTATGGCGATTTCATTAACATTAAATTCATCAAGATATACATTTCTTTTATTAGTAAAAATCATGAAATTTCTTTTACTGGTATTTAGGAAGAGTTTATTGATATCATTATTTCTTTGTTCTCCTTAGCTATATTTACATTTTCCATAAGATTTAAAATAGCCATTCCCGTTGTTTTATTATTACGGAAGCCATATTGATTTGGAGATTTTGGCTTTTAAGGGTAACAGCTGCTTCCAGACCTTTAGAAGGGTGTACATAGTTCGTTGCAAGTCGCAACCACGTTTGCTTAATGCAAAGGGTGCACGGTTCAGCTTTCGCGCTCAATCATCTGATTTATTTTAACTCTGTTCTTTATTGAAATTATAACTCCAGATCTTTCAATTCGGCGAGATTAAAACGATTGCCATAAAAATTTCGATTTTAGCATAATGGTGAGTATCTAAATGAAGTATTTGACGAGATACTACAGCCCTCCATATATATAAAATGGTGTTTCTTGTGAATAAATTATAGACACTTACATTTCTATGGTAGTCCCTTATATTATATTTTTATTTTTACTTACAAGTTATTAGTAATGTTTTCACAAATTCTTGTGTTAACATAATTTCAATTGTTAACTTATTTTATAATAAAGAAATTATAAATATATCCTAATTATATTTTTAAAAGAGCATTCGGTTTCCACGTTAAACTGTGGGTAAGGCGGAGTGAAAACCTTAACCTTTGGCACTCTTCGAGCTAGTTGTTATTATTATTATTAAAGAGAAAATCATGCATTAACATGCTTTTCGGTCATACTACTGACTCGGATCAAATAACCCTGTTATTTTAAATCCGGTTCAATATTCCTGTTATGTTGAAATGTGGAAGAGTAAGCAACGACTCCCTGACGAGATGTATTTCGATCCACAGAACAGCTGTTCACTGAAGGCTGCATGTTCCACATTTTATAATAAAGAAATTATAAATATATCCTAATTATATTTTTAAAAGAGCATTCGGTTTCCACGTTAAACTGTGGGTCAAAGGCGGAGTGAAAACCTGAACCGTTGTCACTTCGAGCTAGTTGTTATTATTATTATTAAAGAGAAAATCATGCATTAACATGCTTTTCGGTCATACTACTGACTCGGATCAAATGATGCATTAACATGCTTTTCGGTCATACTACTGACTCGGATCAAATGACCCTGTTATTTTAAATCCGGTTCAATATTCCTGTTATGTTGAAATGTGGAAGAGTAAGCAACGACTCCCTGACGAGATGTATTTCGATCCACAGAACAGCTGTTCACTGAAGGCTGCATGTTCCACATTTTATAATAAAGAAATTGTAAATATATCCTAATTATATTTTTAAAAGAGCATTCGGTTTCCACGTTAAACTGTGGGTCTAAGGTGGAGTGAAAACCTGGACCGTTGTCACTCTTCGAGCTAGTTGTTATTATTATTATTAAAGAGAAAATCACGCATGCTTTTCGGTCATACTACTGACTCGGATCAAATGAACCTGTTATTTTAAATCCGGTTCAATAATCCTGTTATGTTGAAATGTGGAAGAGTAAGCAACGACCCTCCATATATACAGGGCGTCCCAAAAAAATGTATACACACTTTAAATAATTATAAAGGCAGTGTTTATTAAAATACATTTCATTTTCAAAATGTAATAGAATCTACAGACATTATTTAATTGTTTTGTCAACGCCTGTTTTCAAACCGACGTCCGTTCTGGTCCAGGCACTGCTGATAACGCGAAGCAATGGAATCGCAAACATCACGAAACATTTCGTTTGGTATTTGTGTGCATTCTCGTTCAATGGCTGCTCTCAATTCAGCGACTGTTGCAGGTTTTATAGCGTAGACTTTGTCTTTTAAGTATCCCCATAAAAAAAGTCTAGTGGTGTGAGGTCTGGTGAACGCGGAGGGTATTCTACGAAACCCCTTCGTCCAATCCACATCCACATCGTGCCAAATACCACTCGCAATACTCCACTCTTCGGTCCGGATCATCTTCATTAATAGCATGGACTAATCTTGGAATGTAACTTTTCCATTGACAGCGCTTCAAAATGCGTTGGACAGACGATTCTGAAATTCCTACCTCACGACTCGCTTGCCGCACAGATTTTCTTGGACTTTGGTGATACGTTTCCAGTACTCTTTCTTGCTTTGTGGGGCTTGTCGATGTCCGTGGTCTTCCGGAACGCTTATTGTGGACATTCTGAACAGTTCCATCGGCTTCAAACTTATCTCTAATTCGAGTGATGGTAAGTCGCGTTGGTGGATCTGTTTGAAACTCCCTCCTAAACTGTCTTTGCACTTCAACTGCGTTTTCACACTTCCAGTAGCATTTTAGAATGAATTTCCTTTGTTCAAAGCTTAGTCTGACTGCCATTATTAATTCTAATGGGTTTAACTTGGAAAGAAAGAAACATCAATTGAGCTATCAGCTGTTAAAGTGTGTATACATTTTTTTGGGACGCCCTGTATATATAAAATCGAATTATAGACACTTGCAGAAATCCTTTCCTCGTGAAAGGAAAAACAATGCTTAATGCTTAACTTCTTATATTGAATAAATAACCACTCACTCGTGAAAGTTCCTCTAATTATATTTTTAAAAGAGTGTTCGGTTTCCACATTAAACTGTGGGTCTAAGTTATTCGAATTGACCTAGTTTCTGCCTTTCCGCGCGTGTGTGTGTGTGGTGTGTGTGTGTGTGTGTGTGTGCACGAGTTGTTTATTCGTTTATTATATATATATATATATATATTATATATATATATTATATATCCACAGATGGGTTTGGGGAATGACAATCGTGTGTTTTGATTTTTTTCGTAAATTTTCTTTTCATTTGGAGTGAAGGGAGACTTATCAAGAGCGGACTGGAAGGAAGGTCTCTCAACCAGCAGGTGTTCTTCGAAAATATAAAGATGTGATTAGTCGTCCGACCCCGTTGTAGCGGATTGTGTTTTGGCTAATTTCAACTTTAAATGAATCTTGCAATTGATTAACTATATAATATATTGTGGTATTTTATATGGTTGAATCTTCCAATTGATTAACTATATAAATATATTGTGGTATTTTATATGGTTGAATCTTCCAATTGATTAACTATATAAATATATTGTGGTATTTATATGGTTTGTGAGCACGAGTGATTCATTAGTTTATTATATACAAGTACAGATGGGTGGGGGGATTTGGGGGAATGAGGGGCGTGTGTTTCGAATTGTTTCGTAAATTTTCATTTCGTTTCGTTATTCGTGACTTAAATATTTAGAATAAAAATTAAGTGTGTAAAAATTATTTATTTAATGAACAGAATTTAATTGGATTCATCGATTAACTACCGTCATATATTGTGGTATTTTATATGGTTTGTGCACACGAGTGGTTCATTAGTTTATTATATATACAAGCGCAGATGGGTGGGGGAATGATGATCGTATGTTTTGAATTGTTTCGCAAATTTTCTTTTCCGTTCGTTTTTCCCACTGGTATTCGTGACTTAAATATTTATAATAAAAGTTAAGTGTGTAAAAATTATGTATTTAATAAACAGAATTTAATTGGATTCATCGATTAACTACCGTCATATAAATATATATTGTGGTACACTATTTAAATGGATGATTAATATATGGTTTTAAATATTGCTATCTGGCAACTGAATACATGGCGCTATCTGGCAACTCAGCCAGAATAGAGGTTTATAAAAGACCGAGAGACGACTGACGGAGTCATTACAAGCTCGGCTCCCAGCCGAGCAAGGACCTCTGGTCCTTCTCTTTCTGGCCCTTTGGGAAAACCCCTTAGAGGCCTCTTAGGTTAGGTAAACGAAAATAGCTTGGGGGAGAACTCCGCCTCCAAGTTGCATGCCTTGCAATCAAAGGCAACTACTCTCTCTCTCTCTCTCTCTCTCTCTCTCTCCTTCAGGTGTACTCCTCCCCCCTTGGCTCAGCCAACTGGCTGATTAGGAGCCTATAAAACAACGCCTACTCGGCTGAAGTCTTAATATGCACTTGGCTCCTGCCAGGTGAACACCTCTCCTCCTTTCTCTCCTTTCTGGCCCTTTGGGGGGAATAGCTTGGGGGAACTCCGCCTCCAAGTTGCATGCCCCTTGCAACCCCGGTTGGCAACAAAGGGCCCGTTGGGGGTATTTTTTTCTCTTTTTTTCTTTTTTTTCCTTTTTCCCCCTTTTTCCTTTTTTTTGCAACACCCCACCCCTTGGAACAACCCCCACCCCCTTTGCAACATTACGTAATCACTTGCAACATTCTTGCACTCTCCCCTTTTTCGGCTATACTACTGAGCTTTATCAAATCGCACGTCTATCAGACGAAGATTACGAGTCTTGAAAACTTACGTACACGTATACGAACTGCTGCAGATAACATAACCCCGCAAATGCTCCAGAATGTGTTTAGAAATGCTGCGGAACGATTTGAGCTGTGCAGGGATACTGATGGGCGTCACGTCGAATCCTACTCTTAATTATTTAATAAATGTTACCATTTTATCATTTTATGATTGAATTCCATATAATTTCCAAGTGCTTCACAAAAATAGATCCTGACTTTATGTACACCCTGTATATAATAATACAAGAGGAAAAAATAGTGAAAAGCGTATCGTATGCAATAATTTATTCTTTATATTGAATTACTACAGATAAGCTAGTTTTAAAGAAGGTAAATAAAAACATAAATACCAAATTGAGTACAAATTTATATAGAAAGGTCATTTCGCATTTAACGATACACACACACACACACACACACACACACACACACATATATATATATAATATATATATATAATATATATATACACTGGGTATCAAATTATTAGCCACTTTGCAATTTTGAAATTTCTGAGAAACCGCGCAATCAAACCTTGTACGATCCTGAATATATATTGCTCATGTGTATCAACGTTGTCTGTGTACATTTTATGGAGTTATGTTCATAAGTATGGATATGGCAACAATTTAAATAATTTAAGCTGAAATACAGCGTCTCACATTAATAGCCAGGTATAATGAAAACACATTTAAACAAACATTAAAGTATTTTTTAATTGGATATTCAATGTACAAAGAAAGAAATCATCATAAATATGGAAATAATGAACAATAATATCAAAATGACCTCATAAGGTTGTTAATAATGGATGTACGATCCTCCACTTGAAAGAACTTTCCTGAGGCGCTCATCCATTGAATTCGTCAAGGTGAGGATCTCATCTGATGAAATGGTACGAGCAGTATCCACAACAGCCTCCCAGATTGTATCCTTACTCGAAAACTGCCGTCCATCTCGATAAACTCGCCTCTTCAGGAGACTCCACATGTTTTCAATCGGGTTGAGATCGGGGGAACACGCTGGCCACTTCATTAATCGAGAGCCAGAGAAGCCTAATTGCTGCAGATATTCCGTAGTTTTCTTAGCCAAGTGTGAGGGTGCATTGTCCTGCATAAACACCAGCGTTCTCTTGAATGTGACCCTCTGCTTCTTGAACCACGGTAGAAGGTTTTCCTTTAAGAAGGCAACGTAGGCATTGGCAGTCATCTTAACGCCGTCTGGAACTCTCCATGGCCCAACCATCATACCTCCAACAATGCCTGCCCAAAACATGATGCCACCTCCCCCTTGCTGGCGTCTCAAACGATGAGGACGGTTCCCTCCAATTGTTACCCAACCCTTGCTCCATCCATCTGGTCCGTCGAGGGTAGCACGGCATTCGTCAGTGAAGAGGACTTTTGAAAAATCAATTTTCATGTAGTCCTCTGCCCATTTCAGTCGATTCTGTTTATGAACTACCTTCAGAGGAGGCCTTGTAACAGGCTTGACGTGCTTGGCTACCTTCTTCAGGATGCGACATCTGGTAGCTTTCGACACTTTTTCCTCGCCACAATGTTTGAAAAGTTCATCACTGGTCAGGCACGAGTTTATCACAGCCTCACGCTTGATACGAGACAAGGTACGTCGAGAAACTGCCCTCGACACACCTTTGTCAGCCCTCGAACGGACAGCACCATGAGCCTCGACGAATCTCTTCACTGTGCGGTGATATCTTCCCAGGATTTTTGATATTTCCAGGGTTGTCTTCCCCTTTGCCAGCTCAGAGACGATGGTGGACTTCTCAGCAGAGGTTAAATCACCTTTGCGACCCACAATCACACACTTATTTGGCACCTGGCTAATAATTTGAGACACCAAAGTTGTTGATAATTCATGAAAATGACCGCCGTTTGTTTATGTTTGCGCAGAACGAAATGATTTTAATACTGTATGCGCAGATAGGTGTCGCCATCATTCAGTGTCGTGACATTCAGTGACTGTGAGTGACCTTGACGAATTCAATGGATGAGCGCAAAGTGGCTAATAATTTGATACGCAGTGTGTATATATATATATATATATATATATACACACACACACGAGGGTAGGCTGAAAAGTAATGCCTCCATTGAAATAAATTTTAAACGGGCTGAGGGATTTTATCGAAACAAAAGCAGATATGTACCTTAGAGTTTATTCTTCAAAACGATACATTTACTTTCCATAAAATCACCCTCTACCTCGATACATTTACGCCAACGATAAATGAGGTTTTGAAATCCGTCGCGGTAAAACTCGGAGTTTTGACTACGAAACCAAAATTTAACAGCGGCCTTAGCTTCGTCAGACTCGTAGCGATTTCTACAGAGATGTTCTTTAAGTTTAGGAAAGAGGTAAAAATCGCATGGTGCTAAATCGGGGCTATATGGTGGCTGCTGCGAGATGTGAATTGCAGATCCTCAATTGCTTCTCGCGTTTGAACACTGGTATAAGGCCGTGCGTTGTCATGGTGAACAATGACTGGGTTTTTGTGGGTGCGAACCTTCCTAATCCGTTTTTTCAACTTCTTCAGAGTTTCAATATAACGTGCGGAGTTGATTGCTGTCCCTCTTTCTGTAAGGTCTTCGAGAACAACGTCATTGATATCCCAAAAAACAGTCATCATCACTTTTCCTGCCGATTTTTTAACTTTGAATTTTTTGGGTTAAGGTGAATTTTTGTGCCGATATTCCATGGACTGCCGTTTATTTTCAGAGTCATAATGGTGGACCCACGTCTCGTTTCCTGTCACAATGCTGTGCAGAAATTATCTTCATTTTCGAAGCGCTGCAGATTTTCTTGGCAAATGCGTAGTCTCTCAGTTTTCATCTCGGCAGTGAGCATGCGAGGTACCCATCTGGCGCAGACCTTTCGGTAACCGAGAATACTGATAATGTGTCCCACTCGCTCTTTGGAGATACGAGCATTGCAGCAGTTTCATTTTGTTTAATGCGATGATTCCACGAATCAGTTCGTCAATGTGGTTCCGATGAGACTCGTCGGTTGCAGTTACAGGCCTTCCATTTCCCGGTTTGTCTCGCAAATCTTCTTGTCCTGCTTCTCCTTCTTCACACCGCCTCGCCTAGCGTTGAACGGTACTCACATCAACACTGTTTGCCATATACAGCTTGCATTCGCCGATGGATGTCTATGGGAGCAACACTTTCCGCGGTCAAAAATTCAATTACGGCACGTTGCTTGAAGCGAACGTCTTTACTCCTTTCCATTGTAATCGATACTGAACCAACGTGTGGATGAGTGTAGGCTATATTAGGCTATAACACAAAACCCGGTTTATCTGGTTACCTCTACACAATCTGGAGTGGGGTGGGGATATCAAGCTACAACACAATATCGGTTTTATCTGGCTACCTGTACATAATCCAGAATTATTCAAGTGGAGGCATTACTTTTCAGCCTACCCTCGTGTGTGTATATATATATATATAATATATATATATATATATTATATATATATATATAAAGAAGGCGATAGATCTCAAACAAAGAACTATAGACCAGTGTCATTGACGTCCCACCTCACCAAAGTATTTCAAAGAATAGTTAGGGAGAAAATCTATGATTTCGTGGAGACACTGGAAAGATTGGAAAGATTCAACGAAAATCAGCACGGATTCCGATCAGGAAGATCTTGCCTATCACAACTTATAGAGCGCTATAACAATATCCTAGATGCACTGGAAGGCAATGACAACTATGATGTCATATGCACGGATTTTGCTAAAGCTTTCGACAAATATGATCATGGTACAATACCACATAAAAGGAAATATATAGGAATAACACGCAAAATGGGGAAAGGAAAATGGATCTACAACTTCCTCAGAGAACGTATACAGGTCGTCAAAATTCAAGGTATATCATCATCAGAATCGGAAGTACGCAGCTCAGTACCACAAGGTACAGTACTGGCCCCCCTCCTGTTCACTATCATGCATGATCACTATCATGATACAAAGATCAGCAGAAAAATCAGCGATGCAAATGAAGTGGAGGCCTTGCAGAGGGACACGAACAAAATATACAAATAGTCAGAAGACAACAACATGGCATTTAAAACCAGGAAACTTCAGCTCTTGAGATATGGTAGAAATGAGAAACTTAAAGAGACTGCATATTATACTCCAGATAGACAGGAAATTCAGAGAAGCACGAAAGCTTTCGATTTGGGGGTAATAATGACAGATGATGCCAAATTAGAAACACAAAATCATATAGCAATAAACAAAGCAAAAAGAGTCGCGGGACAAGTACTAAGAACGTTCAAAAGAAGAGACAGGACAGTAATAATTCCCCTGTTAAAAACACTGATTATACCAAAACTTGAATACTGCTCGATCTTGAAGTCCCGATACAAAAAGAAATAAACTAATAGACTAGAAGAAACTCAGAGACATTTCACAGCAAAGATTGATGGCTGTAAAGAGCTCAGCTACTGGGAAAGACTACGTAAACTAAATCTGTACTCCCCTGGAAAAAAGAAGAGAGATGTACACCATAATCTACATATGGAAAATGATCGAAAAACTGGTAACAAACCTCAAACTAAAACCAATTACCATTCAAACAACACTGGAAAATAGGAAAGGCAGGATGTGTAGTGTTCCCAAATTAAAGGCCCGACAAGGGACCTCTTCAACACTGAAGGAAAATAGCTTGGTTGTCAGGGGTCCAAGACTTTTTAACCAGCTTCCAAAAGACCTCAGAAAAGGTACAGGGGTCAAAGTTGAAGTCTTCAAGAGAAGACTAGATGCCTGGCTCAGGACGGTACCAGATGTGCCGGGTGTACCTGGCTATGTACTGTGGAGAGTGCAAGAAAGCAACTCGCTCCTCCACCAAGCCAGACCTAGAGGCGTGGCCACCAGTTTGACCTTCGTGTGAATAGAGACCAACACACGGAACAGCAACGATGTTAACGAGGAACGAGGTATAACTTAAAAATCAACTTTGCTCCTGGAAATATAGTACCCACTGAGCTAAAGAGGAGCAGAAAAAAGGAAATCAGGAAATAGATGGAAAGAGTTTCCTGTTTTCAGTGATAAAAATTAACTGCACAAAATGTCCTAAAACGTATAACAAATGATAAATGATAGAGTGAACAGTAAAGTTTACGATAAGGAGATATTACAGTCGTTAATCAAATACTGAAATAATTTGGTTTAGTTTTAAAACTAAAGTTTACTTCTGTATTTAAAAAGGGGACCAAGGTTCAATGGAAGAGACTGGTTTTAAACTAGTAACAATTATCTTTTTATATTAATAATATATTAATAATAATAATAGAGACTGTGCGAACATATAATTATCTATTGTTGAAACTAAAGCATATTATGCATTTTCACTGTGCCGAAACAATGTATAAGAAGTTTTTAATATATAAATTGGACGCTTGGAATTGAGAATGATTCAATTGCAATTTTTACCGATTTTTACCTTTTGCCAAAAAGTGACTCAAGTATTTGAATCCTCACTCTGCACGCCGAGTGCGCGCCCACGAAGTGACTCAAATGTCTCAAATCTCACTTTGCGGGAAGAAGAAAACCGTGATCAGAGATGACTCAAGTACTCGAATCACTTACTGAGTTTGGCCGTTCTGACTGCACTTGAATCACTTCCATTTCCAAGCGTCCAAATGTTCCCTCATTTTATCATGTATTACTGAGAGTAGGGAAATAAGTAAGGTATAGGGAATACCTTTTTTTTTTCTTTCTGTGGGAAAGAAAAGGGGAAAGTTTATAAAGTAGCGTTATAAGAATATATCTTAATCTATTACTATTTTCTTTTCTTTTAATTTTTATAGGACATTTCCCCTAAAATTTCGTTACCGAATTTTTTTATCGCGACTGAGCCTAATTCTCGTACAGACAAACTCAGTTTTTTTTAATACAGGAAGGAGGTGCCAAGGGCGAATGCCCGTAAAAACGCGCCCCCTTCCTTCTTCCCTCATAAAAGAAGAAAGCAAAATTCAAGGTCCAAAGTTTTCGAGATTCAAAGTTTCCGAGATGCCTGGACACTCTACGTTTGAAATTATATAGTATTCGGTGTGTTCTCAAGAGCTTTACAATGAGAAACTCATTTAATTATTCCCGCGCAAATCTTAAACATGTCCACACCTCTTAATACGTAACATTTGACTTAATCTAAATCTTTATGTGGCTTCACTATTTTTTTTCTTTTCAGTGAATACATTTTGTGAAAATGACAAAATGGAACGTAAGTATAAAATGATTCTAAAGTGCAGACTCATTCTATCTCCGTATAAAGGCAATTCTTTTCAGTTATCTATTTTCCACGTTCATGATTTTTTTTTTTTTTTGTGAGTGGGTGTGTTCGGGGGGGGGGGGGGGGGGGGGGCACTTTTTGGAAATATTTTTTTCTCATTTTATGCAGATTTTTAAACAAATACTTTTTTTTTTTTTACATCTCTAAAACAATAATAATTTATAAAACGTGTTTGGAAAGTTTAAATACATTTTATAAATATTTATGAACGTAACTTTGTTTAATATATATATATATATATATATATACTATATATATATATATATATATATATATATATATATATATATCGCCTCTAAAAACGCTAAAAGACTGTAAATAAAAATTTATTTTTAAATGTTTTTTGATCGTTGCTCTGTGATGTCCATTTCTGACAGTGATATTTACCGTTCCGTTTTATCCTTTGTCGTCATATTTACTGTGGAGATTGAAATTTTAATTTATAAAAGGCATATCCGTATGCGGATTGCGGAAGAGGGTGTCAGTTACTGAATACATAACCTAATGCAAGGGCAATAACAGTTTGGGGGAGAGGAGGCACTTGCCCCTAATTACTTCCACCTTCATCCGTCATTGATATACTCGTGTGTATATATGTATATATATATATATATATAATATATATTATATATATATCTTTCAACCTTTCAAATGTTCCGTGCAATGATTCCTTATTTCACGAAAGTCAAGCTTGTCGCTCCTTCTTTCGAGTTGGCGTGATGAAGTAGAGAGTTGGTTTCTTGTGCTCTCCACCTCACATAGCCAGGTAAACCCGGCTATATATATATACCTTACCTTATGAACCTTATGTTGTTTCGTGCGTTGGTCTCTCTTCACACGGAGGTCAAGTTGGTGGCCCCGCCTCTAGGTTTGGCCTGGTGGAGGAGCGAGTTGCTTTCTTGCGCTCTCCACCGTACATAGCCAGGCACGCCCGGCTCATCTGGTACTGTCCTGAGCCAGGCATCCAGTCTTTTCTTGAAGACTTCAACTTTGAACCCAGTTACGTTTCTGAGGTCCTTAGGAAGCTGGTTGAAAAGTCTTGGCCCCCTGACAACCAAGCTATTTTCCTTCAGGGTTGAGGAGGTCCCTTGTCGTGCCTTTAATTTGGGAACACTACACATTCTGCCTTTCCTATTTTCCAGTATTGTTTGAATGGTAATTGGGTTTAGTTTTAGGTTTGGTACCAGTTTTTCGATCATTTTCCATATGTGGATTATGATGTACCTCTCTCTTCTTCTTTCCAGTGAGTACAGATTTAGTTTACGTAGTCTTTCCCAGTAGTTGAGTTCTTTGCAGCCATCAATCTTGGCTGTGAAATGCCTTTGCGTTTCTTCTAGTTTATTAGTTTCTTCCTTTTTATATGGGGACGTCAAAACTGAGAAGTATTCAAGTTTTGGTATAATAATTGTTTTTAGCAGGGGAATCATTACTGTCCTGTCCCTTCTCTTGAGCGTTCTTAGAACGTGTCCGGCGACTCTTTTTGCTTTATTTATCGCTATCTGATTTTGTGTTTCGAATTTCGCATCATCTGTCATTATTATCCCAAGATCAATCGCTTTCGTGCTTCTCTGAATTTCCTGTCTATCTGGAGCATAATATGCTGTCTGTTTAAGTTCTTCTTTTCTACCATATCTCAAGAGCTGAGATTTCTCGGCGTTGAATGACATGTTGTTGTCTTCTGACCATTTGTATATTTTGTTCGTGTCCCTCTGCAAGGCCTCCACGTCATGTACATCGCTGATTTTTCTGCTGATCTTTGTATCGTCTGCAAAGGATGTTACTATACTATTGCTGTTTACTCCGCTGTCTATGTCTGTTAGCATGATAATGAACAGGAGTGGGGCCAGTACTGTCCCTTGTGGTACTGAGCTGCGTACTTCCGATTCTGATGATGATATACCTTGAATTTTGACGACCTGCAGACGATCACTAAGGAAGTTGTAGATCCATTTTCCCACTTTGCCTGTTATTCCCATGTCTTTAATTTTATGTGCTATTATACCATGGTCACATTTATCGAAAGCTTTAGCAAAATCTGTGTATATAACATCGCAGTTGTCATTGCCTTCCAATGCATCTAGGATATTGTTGTAGTGCTCTATTAGTTGTGATAGGCATGATCTACCTGATCGGAATCCATGCTGATTTTCGTTGAATCTTTCCCGTGTCTCCAGGAAATCCTAAATTTTCTCTCTAACTATTCTTTCAAATACTTTGGTGAGGTGGGACGTCAATGACACTGGTCTATAGTTCTTTGCTTGAGATCTGTCCCCTCCTTTATATATAGGGACAATGTTCGCTCTTTTCAAGATGCTCGGTATTTCCCCAGTGTCTAGGGATCTTCTCCATATCCAGTATAAAGGTGTAGCTATTTCATTTTTACAGTTTTTAATCAATAATGCGTTCCAATTGTCCGGACCTGCAGCTGAATGTAGTTTCATTTGTCCTATAGCCCTCGCTACATCTTCTGGTGTAAACTCAAAGTCTGTTATATACTCTCCTTGCAATTCTTCTTCAAAGAATGCATTTATGTCAGGTATCGCTTTGTCACTTTTTGGGGTACTGAAAACTGATTCATATTGAGCTCTCAATGTATCAGATATTTCTTTTGGATCGTCGGTTAGTTCATTATTTTCCGTCCTTAAGGGCCCAATAGCGGCGCGCGTTTTTGTTTTCCTTTTTGCATAGCTATAGAAGTATTTTGGATTTTCCTTTATTGCTTCTACCTCCTTTTCCTCTTCCCTCTCTGTATGGTCCTTAATCAGGGCTTGTATTTCCCTATCGATACCCTCCAGTTTTTCTTTTATTGTTTTCCTGTCATTATCTCCGCAGTTTCCTAACTTCGCCTCCACTCTCTTTCTTTTGCGGAATAGTCTTCTCTTTTACCTTTCTAGCCAGCTCCTCTTTCCTTTTGGCTGTGATTTCGGAGCATATTTTTCTAAAATTCTCAGCGTTTTTTCCTCCAAGGTTGTTAGCATTTCTTCAGTGTTTTATTCTCGAAAATTGTTCTCCATTCTATTTGGGCCATGTGCGATCTGATTGCTTCCCAATTTATAGTCTTCGAGTTTAAGTTAAAGGCCCCGAATTTACTTCTTTCCACAATATGTGTATTGTCTTCTAATGCTGCCGTCATATTTGTTGATATCTCGATTAAGTTGTGGTCTGAGATAATGGTTGGGGTTATTTTTATATCAGCAATCAAGTTCGTGTTATTCGTGAATACCAGATCCAGGCAGTTATTTTTCTGGTATTTTCTGTTATCTCCTGTGTCAGCATAAACTCGTTGTGAGAGCCATCAACATTTTTGCTTGTTCCTGATCTTCTCTTGTGCCCCCCTTGTCCTGGTGAATATATATATTCCTATTCACCTTTTTGTATTTTATAAATGGGAAGTTAAAGTCTCCGCAGATCATTATATTGGGGGATGGAGGGTTTATGGCCTTTATTAGCTTTCTAATGTCATCAATGGCCTCCGAGAATTTTTCGGTTGGGGTGCTTGGAGGTCTATAGATGACTATTACTATTAAGTTTAGTTTTTCTATTTCACTGCTAGGAGTTCCACATAGCTGTTTGATTTACTTATTATCGTCTCTGTCATATGACCTTCCTGTACATATAGCACAGCCACCTTTCCGTCTCGTCGTTCTATCCGCTCTTAGTAAGTTGAAGCCCTCTATATTTATCTCTTTCTTATCAATACAATATTCGCAGTTTTCACAATTTCCTTGGCAATCTTTAAGATGAGTTTCTGTGAGGCATGCGATGTCCGCCCTTGTTTCGTCCATAAATCCTTTCAGGTACGAAACCTTATTGAGTGATTGGTTTGGTCTTATTCCTTGAATATTAGCCAGGACAATTTTTATGTTCTCTGTTTTTCGTTGTCCCTTGTGCATTTCAAGTTCGTTTTCCTTCGATAGCGCTTGATTCGTTGCTCTATGATCCTCCGAAAGAGATCCGTTTCCTCCTACTTGTATTGGTAGCTTCTTGCCCGGTGCGATTTGACTCGGGGGTTTCCAGCTGTGTCAACTGCATGTGGATGACATTTAGCATTCGTAAGGTGTCTGAGATGTTGAAAAAATTTTCTTGTTCGCTTATTGTGTTCCTATTGTTGTTCCTATTGTTATTTTTATTCCTATTGTCATTTAAACTTTTTCCTTTGTTCGTTGAGTCCGTCGGGAGATGTTGATAGTAGCATTTATTCCCGAATTTGCAGGTTCCATATTTTGCGTAAGTTCTGCAAATGTCCGGGTGGTAGAATTTACATCCGTTTCCAAATTTACAATGACCATTATTATAGAAGAAATTGCATATTGGGGGATGTTCATATATACATTGTCCTCTTTTAAATCTGCAATTATCTTTTATATAATACCTGCATATAATTCCTTCCCCATATTTACTCTTGGCTTTTGTTTTTTGCTCCTTATATATATATATATATAGTGTTTCTATCTCGTGGTGTACGGACGTTTTGTTTCCGCTCTGTGTAATATCGAAATAACGAGTGTTTATAAGTTCAGCTGTAAATTCTATCTTATACCAGTGTGTGTGTATTAAATATCAGTGAATTCGCGATAATAATTTATTAAGTGAAAGCCGGTGGCATATAGCTTGCACAAAGAAAAAGCCTCAATTGAAACATAAATTGAAAACATTTCGAAAGGAAAAACAGCTCCTGAGATTTGTACATTTAGGCCTATAGAGAGGAAGAAGGTTAGACAAAATTCGGAAAAGCTATAAAACGGGAAGGTCGAGTTTCGAGACGAAATTTGAGAAGTGAGAAGAAAAGAAGCAAAATAAAGGAAAGAATGGCAAAAAATATGAAGTGTGTAAATTGGGGTAAATTCAGAAAGCTGAATAGAGCTGGATTATGTTTAATGGTATGCGCTGCGCACCAGCTCTGCGATTGTAGAAATGAAGCAGACCAGACCACGGGCTTAAAATGCATTCTGTGCAATACCTTCAAACACTACGAATGCATGAACTTAGATAGAAAAGAGAGGAAAATGATAAATAGAATAAATAACAAAATCATAGGCCTTTATGATTTCCTGTGCGTCAAGTGCATGGAAAACAATATGAAATTAGTACAAACAGTGGCGTACTAAGGGGGGTGCGAGGGGGGCGGTCCGCCCCGGGTGACAGCCAGGAGGGGGGTGCCATCGGGAGTGTTGAAATACCAGTACAAGTTTTCAAACCAAATGAAAAATTCGCCAAAGTAAGAAAAAAAATTTAAAATGTTCAAACTATTACAACAGCTTAATGTTAATTTCCACTATAAAATAATTTTTTTATTTTTATGGGCAATACAAAATTTACAAACGAAAAATTAAATATTTGATAAAAATTACATCGAAAGGCGAATGTTTGTTGACATTTTAGTCATCAGTTTCTTGAGCATAGCCAGCTGGCTGCAACTGACATTCCAAGTCTTGTTCACTTGACACTGTGACTCCACATACATGAGGTATGTTTCATTAAATAATTATGATAAAGCATAAAGTGCTGGTGTTTATAACAATATCAGGGTACTTATACCAGTGTCCAGTAATTTTTGACAATGTGGTATCATAGTGATGTTTAAGTGTTTATAAATGATAAATAATGATAATTAATAATGATAATAATAATGATAATTAATTGTCTCTGCTTGTCTGGGTTGATAATCTGATAACTCAATGGGTATCTGGTTGGAAAAAGTTTGAGAACCACTTGTTTGAAGCTTTTCTGTTGTAATAAATTTTTTTCCTTCTTTATTTACTGGATATATATACTGTTAATTTTCATTTTGTCAGTGGTCTAGTTATTTGTGAGTAATGCTCATAGTTTTCTGCTCTTTTAGAAGTCGTGTTTGCACTTAACCCCCCCCCCCCCCCAAATAATAATAATAATAATCACAGACAATTTGTTCAGTTAATGTATTTCAAGTCATAATAGTTCATGCTTGGTATGCAGCATTGTTCATGCTTATACCTTTTGATTTTAAAATTTTGCAGAAAACATCCACTATGAAGCGAAATCGACCCAGTGGATTCCAACAAAGAAAAATGAAGAAGGCAAGAGAAGAGGTGGCTCAGGCAATGTCCGGATCAATTTTGAAGTATGTGACGCCTTCAATATCAAGTGCAATAGGAGAAAGTCCTGAAGATATTCAGCCTCGTGAATCTGAAGGGCAAATACAAGAAGCATCTTCACAAGAGGATTCAAATGAGAGCGAACAAGGATTGGAGGATGGCAATTCATCTTCTAAAAGCAGTGAAACTGATGAAAAGGAAGGAGACGCCAGCAGAAGTCCACACCAACAGGAGGAAGACTCTGATGAAGAAGAGGAAACGGATAGATTTTCAATTTATTCTGATGTCGCTGCTTGGCCAATTCCGGTTCCAAATGACTTGAGAGTTGATCTTATTAAGAGGGGAAGTGAACCCTTCCAAAATAGGGATGGACCTTTCAGTGCAGTTCAAAGACAAGGAGAGAAATCCAAAGGGAAGAGTCGACAGCTGACCACTGCATGGTTCTATAAGGCTCTGCCAAATGGCGAGAAAGTTTTGAGAACATGGATGGTTTACTCTCCATCAAAAGAAAGTTTGTTTTGTTTTTGCTGCAGACTGTTTGCTCTTGATGACAAAGGAATTGGAACATCCAGCTTTGTCACTGGGTTTCAAGCATGGTGGAAGCTAAACCCAAAGGTGTCTGACCATGAGGCTTCTGAGCAGCATTTCTTATGGCTGGAGAAATGGAAGACCTTGGGAGCAGGGTTGAAGCTTCAAAAAACCATTGATCAAGTTCATCAACCAACAATGGACAAGGAGAGAAAGAAATGGAGGGATATTTTACATCGCCTCTTGGACGTAACCTTGTTTCTGGCTCACCAGAATCTTCCTTTTCGTGGTCACAAAGAGGACATGTCATCAGCAAACAAAGGAAACTGCATGGAATTGGTAGAGTTGCTGTCAAATTATGATCCACTTTTGAAAGAACATTTTGTAAGGATTAAACATTCTATTCCATCTGGGAGGAGAGTGGCTTCGTATTTATCTCCAAAGATTCAGAATGAGTTCATTTGCCTTTTGAGGAATTACGTCAGAGAGAAAATAGTGGCTGATATCAAGAAAGCAAAGTATTTTGGGATTCTTTTTGACAGCATTCCTGATGTGTCCCACGTTGATCAGATGTGTGAAGTGATCAGATACGTCCATATTGAATGTGACAAAGTTGAAGTAAAGGAATCATTCTTGGGCTTCTTCCCTATTGCCGGGAAGACTGCTGCTGAGCTCACAGGGGATATCCTGAGACATCTGGAGAGAGATGGACTGGACATAAACCTGTGCCGTGGTCAAGGATATGACAACGCTGCAACTATGGCTGGGATTCATGGTGGTGTTCAGTCAAAGATCAGAGAGATTAATCCCAAGGCTTTGTTTGTGCCTTGTGCAAATCATTCTCTGAACCTTTGCGGAGTGTACTCATTTGGAAGCGTTTCTTCATATGTGACTTTTTTTGGAACCTTGGAGAGAGTCTATTCCTTCTTTTCAGTATCAACTCATCGATGGGAAATGCTAATGGGGAATGTAGGCATGACAGTCAAAAGACTTTCCCAGACAAGATAGTGCTCATTATGACGCTGTGAAACCAGTGAAGGCAAATTTTGAAAAGCTGACCTCAACCCTTGAATTACTCTGCGATCCCAAAGACAATGTGGACACAAGAGGATCAGCTCAGATTTTGCTGTCTGCTGTATGTGATTTCGCTTTTTTGAGTTACTTTTCTTTCTGGTGTGAAGTCCTGGAAGAAATTAATCTCACACGAAAGTATTTGCAAACACTTAGAATCAGCCTTGAAAAGTGCATTGTGAAGCTCCAAGCTCTAAAACTGTTTCTTGAAGATCAGCGCAATGAAATTGTGGAGAGAGCCATTCATTATGCAACTACAAAGTGTGAGGAAGTGGACATTTCTGTGAAGAGAAGAGGGAGAGTAAAGCTCCGAAAAAAGATGCCAGGAGTGATGGATGGCAAAGGATGCTGGTCTCACATTGCCAGAGGAAGTAAAAAGGGCTATGTTTGAATGTCTTGATCGCTTGCTTTCATCAAGAATTGGAGATTCGTTCTAAGGCAATGGATCAAATTCTGTCAATCTTCGCTGTTATTCAGCCAAACACTTTGGTTGTTGCAACAGAAAAAGAACTTCGGAAGTATATTTCAAATTTGACTCAGATTTTCGATGAATTCTCTGATGAAGATATCAGTGTGGAAATTGGACGACTTCGGAGGCATCTGGAAGCTGCCAAAATCAGCGTTGAAGAGGCAAAGAAATGGACAGCATTGCAGTTTCTGGAGTTTATTGTGAAATGGGATTTTTGTGAATCTTTGCCAAGCTTGTCACTGTGTTTGAAATTCTTTTTGACTGTCTGTGTGTCTATTGCTTCATGTGAAAGAAGTTTTTCCAAATTGAAATTGATAAAAAATTTCTTTCGCTCGACCATGAGTCAGACAAGATTGACAAATCTGGCTTTACTTTCAACTGAACATGAATATGCAAAGAAGGTGAATTTTGATGAGGTCATTGATCAATTTGCAGAAATTAAGGCTCGAAAGCAGAGACTGTGAATCCTCTCTATTTACCTTTGAAGAATAGGCTGAGCGTTGAGACTGGATTTCCTGTGTTTTTTGTATAAAATAAAATGCAGTATTACCTGTTCACTGAATTTTTAATGTCCTGCATTTTTCTTATTTCCAATTTGCTTATGACAGTACTGTACTGTTTAAAAATCTACTTGCAAACATAATATATTTTTCTGTGTTTAAATTTTAAAATTATTTATGGGAGTGCCAAAGGAAGGATCCGCCCCGGGTGCCAAATACTTTAGGTACGCCCATGAGTACAAAGGGAAATACAAAATGTTGAAATAGAAGAACCAAGTGCACCAGTTTTACCAAGAGAAAACCAGGAAACAACAGAAAACGCCGACACAACCGAAAACGAAAACGAGATTAAGGACAGCACACCACAGGGAGGTGCGAAAGCAGCCTCAGATGAAATAACCCCTGCAAATGAGAGAGATACCAGATACACGCCGAAGACAAAAAAAAAGACACTGAGTAGGGAAGAAGTGGCGGAGCAGAAGGAAATCGAATCACATAAGACTCGAAGGGAATTTAGACGACGGGCCATATGCGAATAATATAAAACAGGTTCGTGCAAATATGGCTCAAACTGCATGTACAATCACCCCCCCCCCCCCCAAATGCTTCTATATGATGCGGAATGGAAGATGCAGGTACGAACCAAACTGCAACTTTTTCCATCCTCGTATGTGCAGACAGTCAATCACGGAAAAAAATGCCTGAACATAGAGTGTCCGTATTTTCACATAAAGGGTACTCAAAGAAGAGAACGAGAAAGAACAGATCATATCCGAAATAGAAGTAATAACAAGAGTAATGAAAGATATTTTTTAGAGGAAATGAGGATAATAAAAGCACAGCTTGCCCTTCTAACAAGAAAAGACAGAACGCCGCAAATATATGCATGACAACATTACGTACATCACCCTTCCATTCAACACCACCCACCAACAATACAACAACCACAGTAGTATCAATGGCCACAACCCCAATACTCCCAAGTGCAGCGGCCCAACCAATAACACCAAACAGGAACCGACAATTATTGGTAGGACGAGACTTTCATAATTTCAGCATGATGTTTGCTTTCCTGCTGCGGAAGCTCCTCTTGATGATTCCCATTATTTTTCAAACCGTTGTAATTTTAATGTTATAGTGCTCTCTGAATTCTGCATCCGACGACATTATTACTCCAAGATTCCTAACTTGTGGATTTGGGGTTATCTGTGTGGCTTGCAGAGTTTTGTACCTTTTATTCTGTAGCTCCTTGTTCTTTAATTTTTCTATGTCACCTTTCTTCAATATTTCCTTGCATATCTTTATGTCATCTGCGAAATATGATACAATACTGTCAATGATATCTGCATCAATATCTGCAATCATTATTATGAACAGTTAGGGAGCTAATACT
This sequence comes from Bathynomus jamesi, assembly GCA_023014485.1. NCBI lineage: Eukaryota > Metazoa > Arthropoda > Malacostraca > Isopoda > Cirolanidae > Bathynomus > Bathynomus jamesi. The sequence goes on from JAJOZX010000037.1 coordinate 2,033,122, forward strand.
ATCCCTTGTGGGACAGAGGTCTCTACTTCCGAGACTTCCGATTTGACTCCATTTACTACCACTCTTTGTGTTCTTTGCATCAAGAAATTAAATATTCATCTTCCTAGCTTTCCAGTAATTCCTGTATTCTTAAGTTTGTGTGCTATAATTCCATGGTCACATTTATGGAAGACTTTAGCAAAGTCAGTATATATTACATCTATGTTTTGTTCCAATATTTTCTCCTGATGGCATGATCTCCCAGCCCTGAAACCGTGTTGATTTGAATTGTATGAGTTCTTTTCTTGTAGGTAGTAGGTAGTTTTGCCTCTAATTATACGTTCAAAGCACTTTATAAGGTGGAGGTGAGAGCTACCGGCCGATAATTCTTGGGCATTGCTCTGTTACCACCTTTGAATAAAGGGGCAATGTTCGCGTTCTTTAATGGAAGTTGAATTTGTCCTTTGTCGAGTGATTTCCTTCATAGTAAGTATAGCAGTTTGGCAATATTCTCTTTACATTTCTTCAGAGACGTGGCACGCCATGTGTCTGGCCCTGGTGCCGAATTGTCTCGCATCTGTGATAGAGCCTTAATTAAGTCTATTAATAGGTTTGTGCCAGAATTTGTCCTTGGATGATTTGTATCAATGTCGAAAAATTCGTCTGGTTTTTCTACTTTCATTACGGACTTAGGGGTGCTAAACACAGTTAAATTGTTCCTTAAGCAGTTCGATCATTTTTTGGGGGTCATTTGTGTGATTGGCCTCCCCGTCTATCAACAGACCAATACTCTCTTTACACTGCATTTTCCTTTTCGCAAACGTGTAGAAGTATTTTGGGTTATTTTTTGTTTTCTGCTACCTTGTTTTCCTCCTCGTTTGTCTTATGTATGAATGTTTGCTTCAGGTCCATTTCTATTTCGCCTAGTTTCCTCTAGTTTGAGTCTTCTTGCTCAGTTCTGCATCTGTGGAAATGTTTTACGGTTTGCTTCCGTTGTCTAAATAGTGTTCTGATTTTCCTCTCGAGCTTGCTACGTTTTCTTTTTTGTCTCTCTAGAACATGCTTCAGTAATATAAGTTTGGTTTCAGGCTCCATTATACCTAGTATTTGTTCTGGAGTCTTCTCGTGTAGCAATTCCCAATTTACTTCTTTTAAATCTTTATTTACACTTTCCCAATCTACTTTCTGATCTTCACGTTCGATTTTCCTAAATGATGGTCGTTTCCTGGTCGATGAGTATTGCTCAGTACTCACAAGCCCATACAGAAAACGAGACATTGCGAACATTGAAACTATACAAAAGACTTTTACGTCTAAGATAGAGAAAACGGAAGGTGAAGACTACTGGTCTCGACTACAATCCATGGAACTCTACTATCTCGAAAGAAGGCGCGAGCGGTACACAATAAATAAAATATGGAAAATACTTGAGGGCTCTGTCCCTAACCTTAGAAATGAAATAGAAACAAACTGGAATGAGAGAAGGGGCAGATTTTGTACTGTCCCAGCTGCGGTGGGACAAGGGGCCATGAAAACGAGGATGGAAAATACCTTCAGAATACGAGCCCCAAAGCTTTTCAATGCCCTACCAAAAAAAGTGAGGAATCTCCAGCATACCCACCTGAATAACTTCAAGAACCAGCTGGACAGATTCCTGTGCAAAGTCACTGACCAGCCATGCGTGGCTGGCTACGGGAGCAGGAGGAGATCAGACAGCATTTCCCTCCTTTACTAAATCCCGCAAATGAGGCGGGATGTTGCAGAGGGGTCGACCGCAGGTCGATCCTGAACCCTCGTTCGAACTCACATGAAGTAACATAAAGTAAGTATATATATTTAGGGCGGGTCGATTTTCCACATGTTTTGAAATCGCAAGGTGAATAAGTGCCCAGTAGTTAGGTTTGGTTGAGAAATGAACCGAAAATTTTTTTTAGAGCAAACGGATAAGGGCCTGCTTGCGGATTTGCAATTAAAGTTTGTTATGGTTTTTGACCCAATTTTCGTCATACGCGATAGGTAAACTCGTCATTTTTGAAGACATAATATTAACTAATTCACTGGTCGACAAAACCGAAATTTTTATTTGTCATATGAACAAAAATGGGTGGCTCTTATAGGTTTTTTACCGCTGAGTTCAAAAATGGCCTCAAAATTTTTCTATCACCCATCAATATTGAGTGAATCGAAAATGAAATTGGGACTAATTTACAGGCGTAATAGCAATATCAAAGTAGAAAATGCATATTGAATTCACCTAAAATGTGGCTACTGATGATTTAGGCTTGTATTTCGCCTCTGGGCCATCCCTTGACAATGTCCAGCAGTAGTCATCCAACATGCTGGGGCTCCACTTGCCCTGGTATCGCTTCTCCATCGTAGATATTTGTTGATGAAAGTGTTCCCCATGCTCATCACTAACATCGCCTAAGTTTGTTGGGAAGAAGTCGAGATGTGAGTCAAGAAAATGAATTTTCAACATGTTGCACCCCACGTCTTTGTAGGCCTTAAGAAGTTCTTCAACAAGTGTCTCTTAATTTTCGGCCTTGAAGTTTCCGAGGAAATTTGTGTTCACTACTTTAAATGCTCTCCAAGCTGCTCTTTTAACTTCACTTAGAGTTTCATCAAACGCGCTGTCTCATGATTTCTCTAATTTGCGGGACCACAAATATCCCTTCTTTGTTTTTGACCTCGCTGATCCTCGGAAATTTCTGTTTGAAGTAGAGACTCCCCCCCTGCAATTTTGATCCATAGCCTTAACAAAATTTTCCATTAAACCAAGTTTAATATGTAGTGGTGGCAAATAACTTCTTTGGATTAAGAAGAGGTGAACTGGTGAGATTTTTATGCCCTGGAATCAACACTTGTCGAAGTGGCCATTGTTTCTTTGAGTAATGGCTTTCCCGTGCTCTGCTGTCCCATTCACAGAGGAAACAACAGAATTTCGTATAACCCAGGTGTAAACCAAGAAGTGCAATCACTTTCAAGTCTCCACAGATATGCCAAGAGTATTTATCATATTGGATATGTTTCACAAGCTGGTGCATATTGTCGTATGATTCCTTCATATGTACGGCATGTGCTAATGGAACTGAAGGGTATTTATTTCCATTATGGAGTAATACAGTTTTTAAACTCAGCTTCGAGGAATCAATAAATAGGCGCCATTCGTTTGAATCATGTTGTTGGCCAAGGATTTTCATGATAGGGTAGAAAGTTTCTTTGATGCTTGCGGTAAAAAGATATCTTAGTGCCTTTTTCTTGAAGATTCCAACCTTTCAACCTGGAAGCCGAAAGTTCGGATTGATCTTTTGACAATTTCAGATCACAGACAAGCTCGCTCAGGTCTGCTTGAGATATTAAGTGAGGCTCTGTCGATGAACAAGATGGTTCAAACATTGGATCAACATCGTCCGTCAGTAAACCATGTTGAGCTTCGTCATTACCATTGTACAACAATTTCATTTTCATCTAAACTCCATGTTTCCGGTGGTCTTGGTACTGGCAAATGTTTATTAAGTTAAACGCCTTATGGCTGATGGTAAATTTGGGTATTGTACCATATGTTTAGATTTCGCAGTAATGCTTAATATATTTGTTAAGTAGAAATAACAATCCGTTAAATGGTCTTTCGGCTCTCTCCATATCATCGGAACAGCAAACGGCATTTGACGAGACCCATTTAGCCAGACTGTCAGAAGTCTTAAACACGTAATACAGCATATATGAGGTGCCCACGTCTTGTTCTGATCCCTTACCTTGCAACCAAAATAAAGTTCGTATGCTTTTTTGACGAGAGGGGTGAAATTTCGCCTTTGAAATTTAAGTAACTTTCTGCACACATAACAGAAACAGTTTGGATGGTTGACACACTTGCGTGGCATTCTGTCATGAAACAATACGAACGCACTGACACAAAAAATGATTAAGGAAAATCACGAATAAAATGCACGATGTTCACTGAGTGAAATCAAATGAGTAACTGACAAATGAAAGTAAACAGTGACGTGTAGCAATTTATAAGCAGAGGAAGAGGAAGGGGCAGACCCCGCCCCCTTCCTATTCTCACTCAAATCCTAAGTAATGTAAATTCGTGTGTCACTCTGAAACTGCTGGTGATAGAAAAATTCTGTTTTCATTTCCGTAATCAACGTAAAAAATTACATATAGTTCAAGTAAAAATATCTCTGTGACAAAAACTTTGTTGACCAGTGAATTATAGATGTAGCAATTCAATATCATTTTCTATCCCAAGAGGAGACAATGCCTAATGTATATCATGTGTTTTAAGTGTAAAATGATAAAATTTCGTGGAAAATACATGCATTTTTGCTAATTTATTCACATATTTTGGCTACAAAACTTGAAAAAATACTTTCAAAAGATGATAAATCCAAAAAAATCACATGTTCTCATGTAAAAAGAAAAACTATTCATATAAATCATCATAAGATTGAGAATAATGTCCTTTTGACATAAATGCAGGACGCATCTTCCTGCTCAGTACTTTAGTAAGGATACATCTGTGACGAGTTTCGAACCCGTACACGGTATGGGAAGCCTCTGTCACTAATCTCACACTCCTCTCAACACTCTGAGAGTGAGAAGGCAAGTCTGGAATGTCTGGCTTAGTGTTAGTGTCCATGAATGACTGGATTTCTTCATCAGATAGGTGCTGTGTGATTAGGGTGTACCATTTTTGGGTCATTTTCAAAAAGTCAAGGTCCAGGAGTCTAATGTTGTGCCAAATGATGTCCTAAACACGAATTTAACAAGCATTTTCTAATCCAACAAATTTTGAATCCCCACCACCCCCCTTGAAATTTTGCCCATCCCCTTTTCCTAAAAACCCCATATATCTAAAGAACTATCAACTTTATCGAAATATGTTATAGAATAAAAATGATTTAGAATCAAACGTTCTATTAGAAAAGTTCATTAAGATAGAAATTTACGTAATTTTGAAAATTTTCATTTTCTTTTGTCCAAGAGCACCTTATTGTATTAATATAAAATAAGGTGCTTAAGTTACATTATTTATGAGTATATTGTGAGTATAATCCAAATTTAAAAATCCTTTTTTACATTGAATTTTAATAAACAAGCATTGTTTTTACTCTTATTGTTTCTTTTCAGACTGCTTTATTTGAAAAATAAATAAAAAATGAGTCAAACAGCTACAAAACAGCATGACTTTATTCTTGGTCGCTTGCAGGCTGATATTATGAGTTCATCTAAAATTGTTTTACCATCCAATAAAGATGTTCTAAGCCATTTTATTTATTTACGGAGAATGCAGTATAAGGGTCCAAAAGTTACAAAAGATTCTACTGTTAATGAAGTTCTACAGAAGCTACTAATATGGCAAAAAGCATGCATTCCTACTATAGATATTAGTAAAAACCCTAAAGGCAGGAAGATGCTGTTAAATCTAGAAGAAATGCATAATAATTTAATCAAGCACAAAAAAAGAGCAAGCTTTGAAAATGAACTCTCTAATTTCATGAAAATTATGGATTCCCTTTTTGACATCTCTTCTCAAAATGCCGTTGAATTAATCCAAAAAGACCGCATGAGAACTAAGCCTCAGAAAGCATATGATATTTCATTCTTAGAAGATCAAAGAACAAAACGAGAAACATGTTTAGGTTTGCTAGATGCAGATTATGCATCAAAAGTACAGCGCAAGTACATTAGATTAGAGAAAGAGAAGAAACGCAAAGAGAAACATAAATCAGTGAAGCAAGTGAGTGCTACAGCCAGAACATCAGAACCCTTCTTTCTAGCACGACCAGTTCTGAGACAGACAGCTATGAAGAGTTTCCGACAGAACCTACAGCAGGACCTTCAAATGCTTCCAGCCCCAAAAATATTCTTGCCTCGCCATTGGTTTCCTCCACTGCAGACAGACTTAATCTCTCTATTGGACAACGGACTGTTTTGCTGCTGCAGTAGCCATTAGGTGTGGCAAGGATATTGAAAAACTGTCTCTCTCCAGGACCACATCTGCAAGAGCCGCTCGAAAGACAAGAAAACGAAAATATGAAACTTGCATCAAGGATTTTACTCCTCCTGATCACTGCCTAGTACATTGGGATAGCAAGCTGCTTACTAAATCATGTTCAGAACAAGAAGACCGCCTTGCAATACTTGTTACTGGATACCCAAATGTAGAAAAACTTTTATCAGTTTCTATAATAGATGATTCCACTGGATTGTCTCAAGCCACTTCTGTATTTCAAAGTATTGAAAAATGGAACTTGAAGCAAAATGTCTTTGGAGTATCATTTGATACCACTGCATCCAATTCAGGATGGATGAAAGGTTCCTGTAAGTTACTTGAAGAACTTTTGCAAAAGAAATTGATTTGGTTAGCATGCCGCCATCATGTGGCTGAAAGAGTTTTGTGTGCTGTGTATGAAACCATTTTTGGCCCAAGTAAATCTCCTGAGTTTGAGTTATTCAAAGAATTTCGCGAGTCTAAATGGAAGAAAATTAATACGAAATCTACATACAATGTTCTTGATGTTAAATCAAGGTATCAAAGAGGCCTAAAGGAAGAATGTGTAGAATTTATGACCCAATGTTTAAGAAAATCTGACTGCTTTCCACGTGATGACTATAAGGAAGTTGCTGAAACAACTTTAATGCTTTTAGGAGAGGTTTCCAGAGAAAACAGTCATTGGCGGAAACCTGGTGCAATGCACCGTGCCAGGTGGATGGCAATGATTTTGTATACAAATAAAATGTATGCTTTGCCCACCAAGCATCATATGATGAATCATTGATTAAGAAATTAAAGAGAATGTCTATTTAATGCATTAATTTATGGAAAATACTGGCTTTTATGTTCTAATTCACTAGATAGTCCAGCTAATGATCTGAAGTTTTATCATGATTTGGTGAATTACAAGAAGGAAGATAGGGAAGTTGCAAATGCTGCTTTGAAATCTTTTGCCAATCATTACTGGTATTTGACGGAGGAAGTGGTCCCTTTGAGTTTCTTTGGATCGCTAAGTAATGATGAAAAGATAAGATCGCAAAATCCTTAAACAAATATCCAGTTCCAGAAAATTATGTATGTGGGCAACCTGTTTTCCCCATTTTAAAGGAAGACACAAAGCTTCATCAGCTAGTAGGTCCAATTTCATGGCAGTTATTTCAATGCTGTGAGTCAAAACCAGACTCATGGATAAAGAAACCAGCATCAACATGGGAAGAGGTCGATGACTACAACAAACTAAAAAACATTCTTTCATCTATTAGAGTAGTCAATGATACCGCTGAAAGAGGAATCAAGCTGGTTCAAGACTTTCATGACAAATGTCAAAATGAAGAAGAATTTCAAGGTCTTTTGCAAATTGTGGAAGAGAATAGAAGACTAATTCCTGATCCTAGTAAAGAGACTCTTAAAAGAATGAAACTCAGTATAGTTCATTAACAGATAGATTAGGTATTTTTATTTGCAGAGATTGTTTTAATTTAGAAGAGGCTGATTTTTTTTGTTATTAAATATACCATAAATTGTCTTTTCTTATTTTTATGTTTAAAAAGCTCTTATATCAATGATTTCTAATTAGGAAACTTGTTTCTTTTTATTTTTTTGAGGAAAGTGTTGAATAAAGGAAAAAAAAAACGATGGGACCTCACAACTATAGATAAAGTGTTAATTTTTAGCTTTATTTTATATATATTAGTTTTGAGGTTGTCCTCACTTTGTATAGGCTAGTTATAATAAAAACTAATTATGATTTGCATTATAACTAGCAAATACAAAGCCCATCGCCGCGAAGCTGCATTGGGGTGATGCTTCAAAGGTGGCGGTAACACCTTATTTAAGAAGAAGGCACTGCAAGCAAAAATTTTTCTTAATTTAAATTTTTAAAAAATAAATGAAAATTTTCAAAATTAAGTATATTTCTATTTTGATGAACTTTTCTAATAGAACTTTTGATTCTAAATCATTTTTATTCTATAACATTTTTCGATAAAGTTGATAGTGTTTGAGATATATGGGGTTTTTAGGAAAAGGGGATGCGCAAAATTTCAAGGGGGTGGGTGGGGGGGATTCAAAATTTGTCGGATTAGAAAATGCCTGTAAAATTCGTGTTTAGGACATCATTTGGCACAACATTAGACTCCTGGACCTTGACTTTTTGAAAATGACCCAAAAATGGTACACCCTACTGTGTGATAGGTGGTTCCATGACATCAGGGTCAGTGAGGTCGATGAGCTCATGCCAGTGATTTGTATTCCAATTCACCTGGGGAATTTTCTTCCCTGCTTCCTGGTTGCTCTCCATTCTATAAATGAAAAATGAAAATGAAAATATAAATGAAAATATAAATAAAAATAAAAATATAAATATAAATGAAAAATAGTACTCAAATATTGCCGTTTCAATAATACAAACAAATTACCCACTTAAAGTGACAATTATAATATTTTTTCCATATTTTTTGGAGAATAACTCAGCTTTGGCAAAAAAAAAAAATTACAAGAAGCGCAAAATTTACCTGCGTCTGAGAGTGAGTATAGTCTGAAGCCCAAGATTCCTGATTCTGTCTTCATCATCTTTCACCATGGCATAGAGGATGTTCTCAGGTCGGAGGCAGAAAACATTACCCTGGATGTTCTGCTTTACAATGCATTTCACATCATCAAATGGAATCAGCCTCAGTCGGCTGATAGCAGAGAAGAGGATGCGAGGCGAATCATGCAGCTTAGAGGATGCCTTTATCTCAAACCATGCAGGAGCATAAACTCGAACAATGTAATGGACCAACTTTTTCAAATTCAGGTTTGGTTTGTTGTCTCTTATGTACAAACAAAGAAATCGTATGGCAAGAGTTAACCATCTTGCACGGTTAAGTGGACCAATCTTCCAAGCAGCCCATCTGTCATCTACTCTTCCAGATCCGATCCCTCTGCAATACTCATACAGAAGCCTTTGATCATGACTGAGGTCTTTCAGTACTTCCTCTGGAATGTATATACCCTTCAATGATTGGAGTTTCCACAGCTTCAATCTGTACCTGAAGTTCATCCTGGATATCTTCTGCGCACCTTTGCCCAAGGGGCCCGCTGAAACTTCTTGGGCCAGTTGTCACTCCATCCATTTCTTTGAAAAGAGCTTTTAGTGGGAGTTCATTCTGATGCAGTGGTGCGCAACCAATAGTGTGCAGTTTCCTCCCCAGAATTTCTTCAAGTTTTACCACTAAACCACTCTTCCAGCCAGTGTTGGTTGCGGTATTATCAAGAAGAATGGCTCGGATACTTTCAAGGCTATTATATTCTTCAAGAACACTGAATGTCTCCTGAGCAAGGGCCTCGCCAGTGGCGCCTATAACAGGAATTGTTCTGTGGGTCAAGTAGGCGCCAGGAGATTTTCCATCTTCATAGGTGAAGGTGAGGTGATGTTCTGCGTCAACACACTTTCTGAGAACAGTTTCCCCTTCAGGTGTCTCTATTTCTTTGTAAGTCATGGTATTCTCGTCAACCTTCCCATCCACACCAACACAAATGAGCTGTGTCTTTTTCTCTGATTCCACACCCTCACTAACTACTCTAATTTGGGCTTTGGCCCTGTCTAATTTGCACTTGTCAATCATGATGTGATTGATGTCAACTTCAGGTCTCAGTAGGTGTTTGATGTCATGGAGCAAGGCATTCCTAAGAGCTGCGCCCAGATTTGATGAACATTCACCTCTGACAAGTTCCATAGCATATCTGGGAAACTTTAAAAGGCTGTAGTCTCCCGAAGGCCTCTTCCTAGGCTGCCATTCATCTTCTTCCTGAAAATAAATGGAAAATATTAATGCGTTTTCCGTTTATTTATTTATTTATTTATTTATTTAATTTATTTATTTTTATTTATTTATTTATTTATTTAATTTATTTATTTATTTATTTATTAATTTATAATTATATATAATTAATATAAATAAAAGGAAACTAACCTCGCCACTAGATGAACTGCTTGTAAGTCCAGGCAACTCTGTAGGCTGTATGAAAGATCCCACTAGCTCAACTTCCTCCTGAGGTAGTACATACATGTTGCTGTCCTTCTTTGGCCTTCCTGTCTCTTTTGGCAGCAGCTGTGTCCACTGAAGACAGCTGGTATGCACCCTTAGGACCTGTTTTGGATCGCTGATCATGACCTTTGCATTTCGAGGGCAAACACAGATGATGTGTTCTTGTGTACACTTGTCCTTCTTACAGTATACTCTTGAATCACTGCAAGGCAAAATATCCAAAGAACAGGAACAGGCAGAAATATCAAAAAGTTTGTCCAAGTTAGCATCCAGATTTCGCTTGACACTTGCCTTAGCATGCTTGCGATTAATGTCTTTCACAAGAGTGAGTAGGTCTTTAACCTTTCTGTCAATGGATTTGTCATTAATCAAAGGCAGCCTTCGATTCACTGAAGGCCAAATGGATTTTAAATCCTTACTAACTTGCTGCACTAAGGCCCAAAAATCTTCGCCAGGGTTAGCATGATTAAGGTCATAATAGTATTGAATCAGCTGCCTGTAAGTGCTTGGTTCGGTCATTAATAATTCACAAGGACCACCTCCATACTTTTCTTCACTTTTCTTTCGGGTCAGGTGTCTTGTTTTCGCTTTCGGCATTATTCACACCGGAAAATCTGAAACATAATGAAAAGTGTTAATGCGAATAGCAATATGTAAGAAATAAGCGTGAACGGTCACAGGAAATATAATATTTTACCATTATTTTTTAATAAAGATGCATAATTAATAATTATATAAAAATACAAGCAAAACGTTGATATTTAAGCTTATAGAAACAAGTTAATAATTTTGGGTTTGCTTTGTTTTGGTTGCGCGTATGCCGCATACGAGATTTTACGCATGAAGCGACAACAGAAAAAATTAAAAACTTAAAAGCTAAATTCGCATTCTGATCTTTTATCAAAATGCATTTCTTTGTGATTTTCACATTTCATAGATGAAACAACTACTGGATGTTTATTCGCTTTCTGGTACCAACTTCGACCACCCCTAATATATATATATATATATATATATATCGTTCTAAGTTTCGTTGTGAAAGAATTTCTTTCATAATGCTGATCCGTAAAAAGCCTGCTTTGGGAAGCGGCGCGCAGATCATCCGGACTTTACTGAGACAGGAAGCGCAATGGGCCACAATGGTTCGTGGCCAAAAAGTAAAAACTCCGCTAATACACGGTTTCGGTGTGATTCCTTCAATCGGGTCTTTATTGCCTCCGAAGCGGAATTAAGTTCTCACTTGTTTTGCCGATCTTTTCTTCTGAAATGATACCACAACTCTTTGTTGAGGTCTCTAACATGTTTCTCCATAAATATTATCAAAAAAACATTTTAGATTTATATGTCATTTGATGTAAACAGAACGACGTTATTTTTAGATGGTGACTTTCACTTACGATTTAGTCTGAATGTTTTATTATTATTACTATTATTATTATTATTATTATTATTACGTTTCAGTTTTTAGTCATTCACTCGTATTTTCTGCTTTTTTGGTTTTAGGAGGTTTGTTTATTAATTTTTTCTCATACTAAATTTTATCCTACCATAAAAGTTATATATGTGTGTGTGTGTGTGTGTGTGTGTGTGTATTATGGCTTTGAACAAATGTTCAGTGTTCACCTGTGTTCGACCACTCTGCAGCATCCCGCCTCATTTTGGGGATTTGATAAAGGATAGAGTTGCTTTCTACTCTCATTCTGTCCTCATAGCCAGTTACTCATAGCTGGTGAGATACTTTATATAGTAACCTGTCGATATAATTCTTTAAATTATTCAGATTGGTGTGCTGAAGGTTCTTCAGTTCTTCCTTCACCCGTTAAAGAGTTGTGGACTTCGTATTCTGAGAGCATTTTCCACCTTCTTTTTCACGAACCCCTGTCCCATCGTAGTTGGGATTGTACAGAATCCACTTCTTCTCTCATTCCACTGTTTTTATTTCATTTCTAAATTTGGGACATATCCTTCGAGTGTTTTCTATATTTATATTACTGTGTTTCGCTCATGTCTTCTTTCCAAAGAGTAGAGTTTCAGGGATTATAGTCATGATCAGTAATATTAATCTTTCGTTTCCTCCATCTTCGTCGTAAGACTGTAGGGTGTGTCAATTTTAGTAAAGTCAACAATTCAAAAACTACTAATGCTCAAATGATGTCATATTATCTAGCAAACTTAGAAATATCTTTAGTGTTGTTTAAAAATGCCATTTACCTACTTATATTTGACCATAAAGGTTTGAAATATAACCTAAATATGACTGTAGCATCGTATATCAATGTGCCATTGATATGTGTGGTCAACTTTGGTTATTTTTGGTGTGCAGTATGGTTTCTAAGTTTCACATAGTCACAAATGCTGGAGTTTTGATCATGAATGCATGTGTTTTCCCTCCTTTTTGACAATTTTGATTACTTCGTAATGTAAATATTGTGTAATTCAAATTATTCGAAATGTTATGTGTGACCCAAACTTTCTGTATATTTTGATCTTCTTCCGCAGCTTATTATCCCATCTTTATATGGGGTCGCTGTTTTTGGTTCGTCTTCTTCACTCTCCTCTGTCGTATACCACGTCCTCCTCCAAGTCCTTCTCCCTGATGTCCGCCACCACACAGTCCCTCCATCTCGTCTTCGGTCTTCCTTTTCTTCTCCGTCCCAGCAACTCCATCTCCAGCACTCTGCGCCCCACATACTCCTCCTCTCTTCTCCTGACGTGTCCATACCACCTCAGCCTGGCCTCCTGCACCTTCTTAGATACTTCCGCCACCTTCACTGTTCCTCTTATATGCTCATTTCTGACCCTATCCTTCCTCGTCACTCCACACATCCATCTCAACATCTTCATTTCAGCCACATCGATTTTTCTTTCATTGCTCTTCTTCATTGGCAGTCACCATTCCATACAACATTGCCGGCCTCACCACTGTTTTGAATACCTTTCCCTTCAGTTTCACTGGGACCCTCTTATCACAGAGCACCCCTGATACGTCTCTCCAGTTCTTCCACCCCGACTGTATTCTACAGTTTATCTCTCTCTCTGCTCCCCCCTCTGCATCCACTGTTGACCCCAAGTATTTAAAATACTCCACCGTCTTAACACGCTCTCCACTCAATGTCACTTCCCCTCCTCGGTCCTGCTGCACATCACATCTCATATATTCGGTCTTCTTTCGGCTAATTCTCATCCCCCTACTTTCCAACGCCTCTCTCCAATTTTTCAACTGCTGCTCCACCTCCTCTTTCGTCTCCCCACTCAACACAACATCGTCTGCATACATCGTGCACCACGGCGCCTCCCCTCTAATCCTGTCCGTCAACAGATCGAATACCACATTGAAAAGGAAAGGGCTCAAAGCTGATCCTTGGTACAGACCAACTTCCACCCCAAAGCTCTCTGACACACCCACGCTACTCCTCACCTTAGTTGTTACTCCCCTGTACATCCCCTTGATCAGTTTAACATACTTCTCCGGTACCATCTTTTCCCTTAAGCATCTCCAAACTTCCTGCCGTGGTATCCTATCATATGCCTTCTCCAAGTCAATTAAAACCATGTTCAACGCCTTCTGCCCCTCTCTGTACCTCTCTGCCAACTGTTTCAATGCAAAAACTGCATCTGTCGTTCTCCTTCCCGGCATAAATTCAAACTGTTCCACTGACACTTCCGCTTCGTCTCTCAACCTACTCTCCACTATTCGCTCCCATATCTTCATTGTATGTGATATTAGCTTGATCCCTCTATAATTCGTGCAATCTTGTACATCTCTCTTCTCTTTGAATATAGGCACTATGATGTATATTGTATATTTTGATATGATAGATATATAAAATTGTCTATTCACAGGACCTGTAATCAACATTGAGGTCAGGATCAGGGCTAAAGTGAAGGCACTGTGGGATGAGGCAATGAAGGTGTCCATTGGCAATGTGAAGCTAGAGGTCAAAGATAGGTTCAGGATGAAACTGGACAAATTGGTGGACATCCTGACCTGTCACTGTGTGATCAGGAGCTGCAGTGAGCTTGGGTGCAACCCTGTCTGCAACAGTGAGGTTCACATTGATTGCAGCTGCAGGAGCGAGCAGAAGATACCAGTGCAGGAGCTTGCCTTCATTAACGGTCAGAGAGAAAAGGTGGGAAGTGTGGGGGCACACCAGATGGGTCTAGCTGATCACCCTGAGACCAGGAGACACGAAGCAGTGCTGCAGAGACAGGAGCAGAGAAGGGAGGCCGAGGAGAAGAGGAGGAGGAAGGCAGAGGAGTCAGCCAAGAAAGAAGAGGGGTTGAGGGGTTGAGGGAGACACTACTGGAGATGGAGTTGGAGGAGACTGGAGGTATACTGGAGGAGGCAGGGAGGAGAGAGGAGGACGAAGACTTCATACCAGAGGATGCGACAACTTCTTCCTTGCCTGTGGCTAAGAAGAAATGCAACACTGAAGATATCATCAACATAGCTCTGGCTAGCTTGAGACATCACACTGGGCTGAGAGAGACTGCAGAGATTGCCACTGCTGCCTGGATTGATGCTGGTCTTATCACAGAGTTTGACACAGCACTGGTGAGTGACCACAACAAGGTGAGGAGGGCTCAGGAGAGACTGACTAAGGAGCTGGTCAAGAAGTTTGATGAAGAGATTAGGGAAAATGGCACCACCTGTATCTTCTTTGATGGGAAAAGAGATGACACCAAAGTGATCATGGAAGCTGAGGGCAGTGACAGGCAGTTTCCTGGCCTCATTAAGGAAGAACACTACACAGTGTGCAATGAACCAAGTGGGAAATATTTGTGGCATTTTGTACCAGAGGAAGCTGCAGAGTAGAGAAGTCATGCTGAGGTCATTGCTGATCATCTGGTGAACTGGCTAAGAGAGAGAGGAGCAGACCAGACCCTTTTGGCCATAGGAGGTGACAGTACTAATGTGAATACTGGCTGGGAGGGAGGAGTAATGCATTATGTGGAGGCCAAGCTTAGCAGGAAGTTGGTCTGGATTGTCTGTGACTTGCACACTGGGGAGCTGAGTCTCAGACACCTGGTGACTGCACTGGATGGCAAGACATTGAGCAACAACAAGTGGTCTGGGCCCCTAGGGAAGATGTTAGACACTGCCACTGAGCTGGAGATCAACCCAAACTTCACGAGGATCACTGTTGGTCCTCCTCTACCCCATCTCAGTCAGGAGGTAGTCAAGGACCTCAGCACAGACCAATCATATGGCTACAGAATCATCATTGCCATCGGATCGGGAGATGTACCTCAGAGTCTAGCTCTCCTGGAGATTGGGCCAGTCTGTCACAGTAGGTGGGTCACCACGACTCTAAGGTTCTGCAGATTGTGGATTTCCAAACATGGGCTGAAGGGTAGGAACCTGAAGAATCTGAGGATAATTGTGGAATTCATAGTGGGAGTCTACATGCTAAACTGGTTCAACATCAAGTTAAATCACAGCTGGGTGGAGGGTCCCAGGCATGCACTGTACCAGCTGGAGCTGCTCAGAAGTCAGAAGAAGGAGGTGATAGGAATAGTGATGCCTACAGTGAAGAGATCAGCCTGGTATGCACACTCTGAGGCTGTGCTCCAGGCCATGCTGTGCAGTGAGGTGGAGGAAGAGAGGAGGGAGGCAGTGAGGTGGAGGAAGAGAGGAGGGAGGCAGTGAAGAGGATACTGGAAATCAGAGGTGAAGGAGATGAGGACACACAGGTAGGAGACTGCAGTGTCAGACCCAGGAAGACTCCTGACATCAACCCAGATGCCACCAAACTCTCGGAGCTTATTGACTGGAACTCTGGCGTGACTGAGCCTCGTCTGACCTGCTCCCTCACCACTGCTGCAATCAAGGAGTTTCTGGATAGACCAATGGAAGTTCCTGCATGGCCCTCACACACACAGTCAGTAGAGAGGTGTGTAAGGGTGACAACTGAAGCAGCACAACATGTTTATTCACAAGAGAGGAGGGAGGCGTACATCAGTAGCCAGGTGGCCAGTAGGGAGCTCATGTCCAGGAACAAGAGCAAGGCAGACATGGCATCCTTGGCAAAGTTGAAGAAACCTATCTATATTTCTAAGTTTTAATATTGAAATACAATCAAAATGTCTTTAATTGTATGTATGTAAAATGTAGTTATATATGGCATCCTTGGCAAAGTTCAAGAAACCTATCTATATTGCTAAGTTTTAATATTGAAATACAATCAAAATGTCTTTATTTGTATGTGATGTAAGTAAAATGTAGTTATATACAATAAAAAAAATACTTGCAACTTCAACTTGCAACTTCAACTTCAAATATAAGTAGCTAGGAGTGGTCAAATCTGGATTTTAAAGCCATATTTCGATTTAGCACATAAAAATGCATCATTTGGTCACTAGTAGTCTTTGAAAATCTAAAGATTTCACTTTGCTCCCTAAAATTGACAATTTGACACACCCTATTGTAAGAGTCTTTTCTGTCTTCTATGTTTGCAATGTCTCGTTTTCTATATGGGTTTCTGCATACTGAACAATACTCAATTATTGGTAGGACCAAACTCTTCCAAAATTTTAACACGATGTTTGCTTTTCTGCTGTGGAAGCTCCTCCAGAAAATTCTTAGTATTTATAGTGTTCCTTAAATTCTATATCCGATGACATTATAGCTCTAAGGTTCCTGAATTGTGTGTTTAGTGTTATTTGCTTTGCCGTTACCATATCTTCTAAGATATAATTATCCTTCGTTAAACTACGGATTGTTGTCTTCCGCCCACCTGAATAGTCTTTCAAAGTCATTTTGTAATTTTTTTGTTACTTTGATATTTGATATTTCCTTGCATATCGATACGATAATGTCTTCAATATTTGCATCTACTGTATGTCTGTATTCATTATTATAAACAGCAGATTTAACTCCATTTACTGATATTTTTTGTGTTCTTTGGGTCAGAAAATCAAATGTCCATCGCTGCAGTAAATTCATTTTTTTTTAAATTTGTGTGCTATAATTAGGACTAAGCATTTCCCGCTCTTTTCTTAATCCCGGGAAACGGGATTAAAAAACTTGCAATCTCGGGATCTTGGGAAATTCTCGGGATAAAAAAAATTAAATAAGGTTGAAGTGCTGGAATAAATTAAATAACTAAACAGAAAATTTCCTTTCATTGAACAAAAATATACTATGCTAAAAACTTTCTAGAGACTAATAAAACTGAAATTATTGATTTATTTGGATTATGACTTAAAACAACGCTTTAAAAACCACAGATGATCAATACTATTATCACTTAAAGATGTTCGGAGTTTTGTGATGAATAATCCTACAACAGAAAATGATCTTTCCGACTCTATTGAAGTTGGAGGAATTGTCGCCAGAGCATTAAATAAGAGTTTTAAATTTTCTGTTCTATTACCAGTGGCTTCATAAACATTCATTTCTTTTATGATGTTCTTTACGTCATATCTCAGGCACAAATCTTGTTGCTCCGTGGTTCCCATTTCTTTCTGCACAACTGCATCCAATTTTTCTTCCAAGGACCTTTGATTTGAAGATGAGTTAGAGGAAAAGACTTCGAGTTCTAGTGGTGTATCAAAAAACTGTTGGGGGTTCATTTACATCAGTACCTTCTGCCACTACGTCCGTCTCACTTTTTCTGAAAAGCCTGGCAAACAACTCTTAGGCAGTTGTTTGCAATGTTGATTTAGAAGACAGTGAAAAATTAGGACAAGTTGAATTAAATGTTATTATAGGATTGTTTAAATATTTATATAATCCTACGAGCTTCTTATTACGTCTCTGTTGAAGTCTCTTTTCTACTGATTGTTTTAAGGTGGTAGAAAAACAAGTTTTCTGTTCTCTCAACTCATTTACAATAAAAGCGAACACACCTTCTTACCCATTAGTCATTACCCAATCATTTTTCAGTTTCACTTTTCAGTAGGAAGAAAATGATATTATTTCACCCCATACTCGAGCGAAAACGGTTTTCAAAGTTTAAAAAACAGGTGAACGAAAACTTCAATTGTGAAAAGCCTTTGCATGAAATAAATATAATTCATAATAAAACTGTTTAAAAGTCTCCCCTGAAAATTGAATACCAGGAAATCCCGGGATCGATGACAGTTTTCCCGGGAAATGAGCTGTCTACTTTACTTCCGGGATCCCGGATGCCCAGCCCTAGCTATAATCCCCTGATCAGTTTCCTTTTAGCGAAAGTGTAGGAATCGATTGGGTTGTTTTTTGTTTTCTGCTACTTTGTTTTCTTCCTCGGTTCGTCTTGCAGATGAATATTTGTTTTAAGTCCATTTCTGTTTCCCGTATTTTTCCCTCAAACTTGAGTTTCCATATGTCCGCTTTGCATCTGTGAATATTTTTTTACGGTTTGTTCCCGTTGTCTAAGTAACATTCTGATTAGACTCTCGGGTTTGCTGCATTTTCATTTTTGTCTCTTCGAAACATGTTTCAGCAATATAGGTTTAGTTTCACCTTCAACCATACAGCTGTGTATGTGTATGTACACCCGTGTAAGCCCGATGTGTCTTTTAAATAAGTACAAAAGCTCCCTCCTCTTCTAGCAAATTCATCTGCTCTAAATATGTTGTAGTCCTTTATTGTTATTTCAGTGTCTTTGAAGCAGTTTTCACAGACTTTTCACCTTTATGTGTGTTTCCGTTAAGCATAACATATTTGTGTTGATTTCCAGCTATGTATCATTATCATTATCATTATATATGCTTAAAATGGTTCATCAATCACGCTTTACGTTTATCTATGCACACACACACACACACACACACACACACACACACGTAGTTGCTTTTCCCAATTGTGAGGTCAACTTCTTAACTTAACAAACTTAACTGACGTTTGCCACATACAACTTATATTTTCTGACATAGGGCCTATCTGAATTTAAAAAATCAGAAAGTACCTCAATTTATCTATGATACTTTTTACGAATAAACATTACGAAAGAATGGGAAAATTCCTCACAAAAATTAAATAACATCGGAACTATTGTTTTCCCTTCATATATATTTAAATCATCGATGCATTCATAGTTTAAGTGGAAGTATAAAGAGTTAAACATCTTTCTACATAGAGCACCATTCCGCCCATACGCCCATTTCAGGGCACTAGCAGCTCGCACCAGCAATGCCAAGCAAATAAGGGGTCAAAGTACTGAAGAGGCTTTCGTACGTGTTCTTCACCACTGAAAGCAAAAATGCTCTATGTTAATCTAGTCCAAAGAATATCCATATCCGTATTCAGTTGACTGCAATTTTCGTTAGTTTGTATTGCAGACACCTCCAGTTATTATCAGGCCTAGTGCATGACTCTTCAGGAGCAAGATACACAGCAAGTTTGCGTTTCCTCCCCAAGGCACCACAAACTTACCTGTATCAGTCACAGTCACACTCGTACTACCTTAGACTTGCTCTACACAAACTGGACAAAATTCACTAGTATATATACAGGGTGTCTCAGAAGTCGCGCACCATAGGCTTTATTCAGATTTACGAGGTGAAATGGTTTATAAGTGATGTTTAATTACAATATATGTTCGATAATGTTCGAATAATAAAATTAATAGTATGTACAATTAATCAAAAAACCATCTTAAAATAATTAAATTGAATGAAGCTACATTAGCCAATGGTGCGCGACTTCTGAGACACCATTGGCTAATGTAGCTTCATTCAATTTAATTATTTTAAGATAGCTTTTTGATTAACTGTACATACTATTAATTTCATTATTCGAACATTATTGAACATATACTGTAATTAAACATCACTTATGAACCATTTCGACTCGTAAACCTCGTAAATCTGAATAAAGCCTATGGTGCGCGACTTCTGAGACACCCTGTACATATACAGTATACTGTAAGTAGCAAAACTACAGTTAATTCAGTGTATGTATAAACATCAACCTAAGGTTAGCATAGCTGAGTATTATAACGCTTGAACTGCCATAAGACGAGCTCATTATTCTTGGTCATGCCTGCATGTGTGTGGCACGCCATGACGCGTAGAGGAAGTTCATCAGTTGTGAAAGGTTGCAGACTGTTTTTGAAAAGGAAACAACCGTGTCAGTTGTGGCTTTCTAATACTTTAATTCTAGTTACATTACACTGCTATAAACAATGACCACATCATTCGTTCATGCCTTAAAACCTCGTTTTTACATATATCTTGAACCTATGGCACTGATCATATTTGTTATTTAATGATAACAATAATAATAATAATAATAATAATAATAATAATAATAATAATTAATAATCGAAGCAAAACGAATATAAATCCTTTTAGTTTTGTAAGCTATAATGAGAGGTTTATCCTATCATTTTATTGTAGCTCGATGAGAAGATGACCTTGAGCTTTTATAGTGACAAGACTATAAATTCAGTTCTGAACCTCGGGTATTTTCCACTACGTTAAATCGAGTTGAATAAACGAATGAGACTCTTTATTCATAAAAATAATTATACAATACTACAATTATTACAATATTACATATAATTTTGACATGAAGCATAAAACGTTAATTGGACTGATGATATATTTATTTTATTTTATTTGGTCCTCAAGCTTTAGACTTTATTGACTGATCAGATACACACGGTCATTAAACTAAATGAGTTTTTAATAAGTTAAAATTCAAACGACTTAAGTGTTATGCAACATGCATTAAATGATTTGTCGGTTACAGAATGATACTATATAGAAGGAGTCCCCAGTCTGTTGTTCGGTGAGCTGTTTCAATTGGCTAACGAGAGTTCGATAATAAAGGTAAATAAGTATAAAGTACTTCAATGAAATCGTAATTTTGCGCAGAAAATCACTTCACCGACTGCATGAGGATTGCAGTGACCGGACTCCAAACATTCCGGACTTTCAAAAACTGACAGATAACTTCAGATACGTCAACTCTCACGGATTTTCCAGCGAGTCTCACGGATTTTAAGTCAATCTCACGGCCTCACGGTCTCATTATTATTAATCATAATCATAATCATAATAATAATAATAATAAAATCTGGGGAGAATGTCTCAAACTCCTTTATGTGGGATATGTTTCCAATTATCAAAATCAGGCACATTGAGAAATCACCGATTTTCATACTTCAAGGTTGACGTCTCTGTAATTTTCAGTGAGAAGTTTCCTAGTAAAGGTAGGCCTACTTTCGGGTTTAAGTATTCAATCGATATCGATATTTCAAAATATCCATGTAGCTCACCGCATGTTTTGAACTTTTAAAGTGGCTCATAGCCAAAAAAAGGTTGGAAATCACTGGTGTATATACAGTAGTTGATATATAGTTGGTATATAGTCCTTCATATCTTGGACAGTGATGATAATAATTTTTACACAAATTAAAATAATATACATCTGAACTTTCTTCTTTTTTTAAAAGAATTAATGTTTTTACTTTTGGATGCTTTACTTCAACGAAGGGAACAAAGGTTTCTTCGAAGCGGATGGTTTACTTTTAGGCATGGGAGGGGGCGGTAGTAGAGGCTTCTTTGTGGCTTTGGAGGAGTTCTTCGGAGACGTTTTTACACCAGCTCCACTTTTATTTTTGGGCAAATTTGGGGGGACTGTTCTTGCGAAGAGTTGCTTGACTGTCGCTGGGTCTTTAAGGGAGGCTTCCCCTTACTTGATGTTATAAAATGTAGATGCTGTTCACTTCCATGCAAGGGGGAAGAATGAGGGAAAAGCTTTGTATGAGAGAGTTGTGAAGTAGCTTTCGGATCTGTAGAGAAAGATCTATTATAGCTAGGTTTTGAAGATCCAGATTTGGAAGCTTTTAAAGCAGAAAGAGGGTCTACAACGATTCTCCTAAGCTCAGGTTGTTTTACAGGGTTTTCCTTGACAGCTGGTCCAGTTGTAGTATCTGTAGCTCCTGGTTCAGAATGTTGTCTGCCAAATCGAAGGAATTCGCCGATGAGGCTTCCCATGGATATTTTAAAGCGAGATTGGTGGTCATGGTTACTCTCAGATAAACAGGAGTTACCAGAGTCCTTTGATATAGATTTCATTAACTGCGGTGTAGTTTCCGTATCTGATTTGAGGTTTTCACATGATTTTGTTGTTAAAAGAGGGGAGGAAGAAGGTAACCTGACTTTCCGAGTTGTTCTGGGGGAACCTTTAGGAGTTATAGTAATTACATCAGTGGTCAAAGCGTCACTAGCAACACCCCATGATCTAACTTCAGTTTCAGGGGGCTTCATATCCATGTCAACTTGACAAATTGTTTTCCTTCTTTCGTAAAAATGTTCTGAGTTTTCAGTTATAATATCACTCTGGGGAATGGGATCGAACTTTACCCCTAAAAAACAAAGCCAACGACTTAGAACAGACATACAGGGACAACAACATTTATCTAGACATTTTGCACAAATAGGATTTTTTTTATTACAACTTTCTTGGTACTTGTTTTCATATATAGTTCCAATGTTTAACCAGAAACAACAGGTTAATGCCAGTATCGGAATGACAACCAAGAACAAGAAGTATGTTAATGCCGCGTAATCCATGTAATCTGCAATAGGAAAAATATATATTGAATGAGTGAATAATTCTTTGTTTACAAAATAAACATTAGAATTTTACAATATTTGTTGTTACAATAAATTTTACATAAAATAAGTCATTGTGAACTGAATTATTTATTTAATTTTATTTGGCCCTTTAGGGTTAGACTTTACTGGGCTCTCAGATCAATTAAAGATAAAACATCACTAAAACATCACTAACGGAGGTATGTTATGATTAATAATACGTAAATCATGACTAAGAAGTATTAATTAATTTAAAATATATAAACAAACTAACAGAAGAAAATTTTGTGATAACATTAGTGTTCTTGAATGTAAAAACCGTATAATGATTTATTATCTAACCTATATATATTGAATAAATTACAGACAAATATAATCTAAGTAAGTTACAGCTAACGAATAAATAATTAAAATTCCAAGTAGACTATGTTAAGAGTTTCAGATTGCAATGAGTGAAGAAAATTTGCTTCAAGGTTTTTAGTTCACAAATAGAAGAATAGAATCTCATTACGCTACGTAAGATTGCTTTTTAAATTAAACAAATGAGGATCTAAATATAAGATGGAAATAAGAACACTAAAGGTTTACGAAAGAATGGATAAGCGAGACTTAGAAATACCTTGTGGGTTTACCACATGGCCACTATTAATGGACCCTCCATATCCTGAGACTAGGCAGTCAGGGGGAGAAAATGAAATATCGCAATGGCAGTTTCCAGCACTATTGCAAATGCCATTGCCTCCACATCCTGATAAGCATCCTGATGTATGTAAAGGCATACATTTTTTGTTAATACAAGTCTGTAAACAAAGGTAAATATTAATAATATTATATATATTATATATATATATATATATATATATATATTATACTGTGTATATACAGTATATATGATACAACTCAGAATGGTCCCTGAGAAAGGAAGAAGGAACTCTTCTGGGAAAATTAAATCCATATAGTCCGAATAAGTAATGGTAAATGACAAACACTATAGTGGATTAAATTTTCCCAGAAGAGTTCCTTGTTCTATTCCATCCACGGTCTGTGATATATATATATATATATATATATATGATGAATAAAACCACGAAGGAAAGGAAACACAGAGTGGTGCTCAAGCGCTTTCGTCTAATGACATCCTCAGGAACACTAAGGATGTCATTAGACGAAAGCGCTTGAGCACCACTCTGTGTTTCCTTTCCTTCGTGGTTTTATTCATCATAAATATTTTTTACGTGTTACTTTCGTGAAATAAATGCGCGCCTCAGTGGTGTAGTGGTTATCGTCGCTGACTACGAATCCATCGGCCCTGGGTTCGAGACCTGGTGACGGCAACCCGGCGCGCAGCAAAACCCAGCTGTTCATCCTTCCACACAATAAAGAAAGTGGGTGGTAGATAAATGGATACCCTGGGTGGCCTAGTGGTTAAGACACTGGGCTGCTGGTGGGGCGTGGTCAAGCTTTTCACTCCACCTTAGACCTACAGTTTAACGTGGAATCCGAACCACGCCCCACCAGCAGCCCAGTGTCTTAGCCACTAGGCCACCCAGGGTACCCATTTATCTACCAACCACTTTATTGTGTGGAAGGATGAACAAAATGCATTTCTCTCACGAAACAAGAATATTACTCCTTCAGTTTAAAGTAGTTTAAAGTAGTTTAATAACTTATGGTTAATAAATCATCTGTCAGTATTTATGTAAGTTGTACTGATGAGTCGCAGTCGAGTGCAGATTGCATTCCCAGTTGCAAGCTCATGATAGTAGATGTCTTTTCACCATTACAGTGTTGCCCCTCCCACCCCTTTGCAAACCGCCATTGTTTTTCCCTCTTCTTCACTTTCCCTTGCCATTGTTCTTACCCCCTTTATCCTGATGGTTGTCATGCCAACCAGAACAAAGAACATCAACACCAACAACAACCTAACTTAACTCAACCTACCTATTTCCAAGAGTGAAGGAGAATTGAAAGAGAGGAGACGAATAAGAAAAGGGCGAAAAGTAATAAGTTGCAGAGTTACAGAAGTTACAAACTGACAAAAACTCTAACATCCACACTAGACTAAACTAAGGAAAGAGACGGCACAAAAAAGAAAGAAAGGAAAAAGAATACAAAGCAAGTAAAATAAAGACAAAGACAACCAAAAATTCTTATTCCATGATGAGACTTATAAATGTGCAAGACTTCACACAGAAGTAGTAGTAGTAGTAGTAGCAGTAGTAGTAGTATAAACAAGGTTCTTCCGCCAACCACTGCTGACAGAGAAGAGTGGTGAAAGAAGATTTACAGGAAAAATGAAGAAAGTATACTGAGAAGAATAGCTTCAGAATTCCTTGACATCGTATATACACACTTAGCTCATGTACCCATTCATACATAAGAGGAGAGTGAAAAAAAAAGGATAGCATGAAACGCTCAACTATTTAATCTAATCTACGCCATTTAAAAAAATATTATTATGTACAAAAAGTCCTCATTTCATCGCCGCATCATTTCTTCATTGAATGCTAAAAGCCACCGTACCGTTAAATTGAGTATTTAAAATTAATTTTTGCAATCTTTCTCATTGGAATTACTTGGGTAAAGAAGAACTGATCCAGAGGCACTTCCAGTTGGTCAGAACGCCCCATTTTAAGAATTTCCGGGGTTGTTTTTCACTAGTATTTTAAAACTGAAATTATGCTCCAGCTACCTAAATTAAATGTACCACGAGTTTTCTTAAATATACTTACTATCCTACACTGTATTCCCAAGTAGTATCCCTGAAAATGAATACGTCTATGTGGAGGTTTTGACTTCCGAGAGTTCCTATCAAGATTCCCTTCTCTACCAATGGGATATCATCTAAAAATTCCCTGTGCTCCGTGACTAGAACTGACCAGCAACTCTTACTACATTTATTATGAAAAAGAAACATTACCACTTCTGATCTATCGTGACTAAACACACCGCAGCAAAAGGAGCAAAAGAAAGAACGGGAAAGGAAGTGGCTTCCCTAACAAAACTTTATATAGACTGGGCCAAATTTCAGAAAATCAAACACACCCAGGCATTTTGAGATAGAAGCTGTCAGAGAACGTTTTCTAGCGGATTTGGATATGCTAAATCTATTTCTGTTGTCTGTCAAAGTCAAAAGTGTTTACTTTGAATGGTATAATGCGATATTCAACATGACTGACAATATACGGAAAAACACTATCAGAGGTGCAAAAACATATCATACAATCTTAGTACTCAGTGTGTAGAATTTTTTTGCATAATTTTGTAAAACTTTCGTATAAATTTGATCTGTCAATATAATATAATGATAATAAAGTTAAGTTCTTGAAGTAAAAATTATTAAACAAAATAACTATTACTGTACTAATGTAGCAATCCCGCAAAATAAACGGCACACATAATTACAGTACAAGAACTACAGTTCAATTCCAAAAACAGACTAACCAGCCTAATGAAATATGATTTAACTGACTAAATAAATATAACATTGATGGCGTTCTAATAGTAAAAAATGCTTTATAGATGACGCTAAAGTAAAAAATTAAAGTATTCACTACAACAACTTAAATTTTTATATAAAAATACAATTAAATATGCGCAAAAATAATTATTTTATATATATATATATATATATATATATATATATATATCTCTCTCTCTTTTCCAGATTGAAAATGTGATGGAGATGTGATGTGATGCGATTTAACAATGGAACCAGTCTGCAGCCTCAAGAGACCAAGATCTTTAAATCTGACGACTGTATTCTTTGCCAAGAAAGCACCAAAGAAAAGCTGTTGAAATGTACTGATCAAGGCATTTTGTCCCTGCAACAGGCTTCATCAGCCAGAACAAAGCTCCATGATGCTAGAAACAGAACTGTGATTGAACGACTGACTGATGTATTGTCTTCCGCACCGCGTCCGGTCGTGTTTTGACACAAGTCATGCTTTGCAACATTTACCAGCAAGTTTCATATATCAAGACTACAGAAATCTTCTTTACAGCAGAGAAGTTCAGGTTAAGGTGGGGATACAGCATCAAGAAAACCTTCCACTGTGCTTCGAAGCTCTGTGGCAGCAATGAACTGGGATGCTTGTATATTTTGTCAAGATGCAACAAGCAAAGATAAACTTTCCTCGGTTAGTACATTTCAAACAAGTGTGAAGATTTTGGAAACATCATAGTATGATCAAGTTACTCATGTTCGCTTTGCTGGAGTGAGTGATCTTATTGCGGCAGAAGGCAAGTATCATCTGACATGTTACATAAAGTTTACGAAGTTCACATCTAAAACAAAAGAGCGATCAGAATCAGGGGAGACAGGTGTTCCAATGGAATGGCTAGTACTTGAACTGGAAGAAGCAGCCACGAAGGCACACGTGCTTGAGCTGTTAGAAGTCTGGGAGAGATACCGCGAATTGGCAGTGGAAGCTGACGTTGAAATACCTCCATCTTATGTCAGCAGGCCATCAACATTCAAGACCAAGCTTCAGGTACGCATTGAAGACATGTATGAGTTCATCTCTCTGCCAGATAGACAAACACTGCTTGTGCCAGTGAAGTTTGAAAATGTCCCCTTCTCTAAACTGTTGAATGGAGACTCAGTACCTTCTCCACTCCAAAAACATCAACAAACTGACGAGTTTCTTGAAATGGTTCATGTTGTCTTGAAGCTAAGATCTGACATCCTTGCTCAGCCAAATTACAAGGGATTTGCTGTGAATGAAGAGGAAATGATTTCATGTGTTTCTGACAACTTCTTCATATTCCTTCGCTTGATGTTTGGTGGACAGGAATTGTTGGA
The DNA here is from genome assembly GCA_023014485.1 of Bathynomus jamesi. Taxonomy (NCBI): domain Eukaryota; kingdom Metazoa; phylum Arthropoda; class Malacostraca; order Isopoda; family Cirolanidae; genus Bathynomus; species Bathynomus jamesi. The sequence goes on from JAJOZX010000037.1 coordinate 2,060,471, forward strand.
GGATGACACTGATGAGACCTCAGAGGCTGAAGGAACTGAAGGAATGACGCAGAGGGAGCGTAAGTCTCAGACAAGAATACTGAGTATTGCACAGGATTTGGTCTATAATGTCAGTGTTCGCTGCAAATGCAGAATTGCTCGCCTTCCATGCACAGCAGCATGCAAGTGCCATGACATTGATGATGTCTGCTACAACGCTTGAAGAATACTGAAACAGCTACCTGCCAACGTCATGCACAGCAAAAGCAAAAATATTTTTTGTGAAATGGACACTATCTGTTAATTGGTTGCTGAAGTCATGTCATGTCTTATGTCAAATAAATTTTGTCAAATAAAATTTAAAGCCCCTCTTCTCTCTCTCCCTACTTCTCTCTGGAACTTTTAATTTAGCTCTTAAACAGTAAATTAGGACCGCATTTAGAGATCATAAAAGCCTTTTATTTTCAAACTACGATGCATTATGAGTGTTTCTATGAGTTAGAATGCTTGCGGCGGCCATTTTGAATATTTAATTTTATAGCACGAACTAAGCATTGAAGACTTTGGCAGACACCAAAATTGGAAAGAGCACACTTAAGTCCTTTAGAAAAAGCTTTCTGCCCAATTCTACCTCGAAATGCCGACCTCTTATTGAAGCCCATATTCTAAAATTTGGCCCAGTATAATTTAAATAAAAGTAAATAAACTACAAAAAAACTCCCAGTGCTCTGATACCACACCTGACCAGCGCCTCCTACTACATTTACGAACAAAAGGGAACATCATCAACCCTAACTATACACCAACTCCCCCTTTTGCCTTTCTTTATAGGCTTATTCGGAGGTTTTGATCCCCGAGAATTCTCACAGTGACAACAGTCATTACTCTGTAACCAGACCCGACAAGGGCCTTCTACCGCATTTACATCAAAAGGAATATAATTACTTCTGTCTCTATACATAGACAATAAATAACTAGAAAAGTAACCTTACTTTGACACAGTAACAGAAACAGAAATGATAAAGTAGCAGGAACAGCAATGCTACAATGGAAGGAACAAAGATGCTAAGGTAGTAGGAACAGAGATGACAAAGGCTGTTCCTCTCGTTAATTAAATGTCTTAAATAAATTAATTAAAAAAAGATTACCACTTTTTTATCCCCTCTCCCTTTCCTTCCTTCTTCAACTAAACTAGGTTAGATTAAGTAAAGTTAGGTTGTTGTTGTTGTTGTTTCTATATCTCTTTGCCATGGCAGTCATCAAACGGAGAAGGAAAATAGGATGTGCAGTGGGGTGGACGCTTCTAATGGAGGTACGAGCGTGCAAAATTAGTGGTGAAAGGTTATCCACAGTCATGAATTTGCAGTAATATGTAATCTGCAAGCCGCCATTTAGCTACTATACTAATCACGTAACTTTCTAAAACATTTTTTGTTTCATCTTAAAAACATTAAAATTTTCCTGTCTATATATGTATGTCCATGCAGATTCTGTCGTAAAGACTTTTACTTAAAGTTTTAATACCTTATTAATTCCGCAGGTTACTCCGTTTGCCGCTGAGTTTTCGAGCGAAAACCCAATTAGGGCAAAGTTGCTATAAAAGAAACCTCCATAGTTGTTCATAAGCTTCCGTGAATCGTGGTCATGAAGATGGAGGTGAGATAAACACAAAATTTGCTCACACGAGGAAATAGTCACGGATCTGCACAAAATATGCTCTAATAATATTAAACTATTTGTAGTGAATGTTCAAAGAATGAACAATAATAACGAAGTACAACTTGGGAAAGAAGTTCACTGAAAACAAAAATCATTGAAAAATGAGCAATGAAAAATAATAATTAGTAATTTGTATGTTTTGTTTTCGAAATTTTATTAGTTTCGCCGAAAAGAATTTTGTATATATATATATATATATATATATATATATATCAGTAGCGTGCGGTGGGTGTGTTCACAGGGTAAGCGGTAGCTGCAAATATATATAATATATTATACAAGCATCATAACTTTATATTAGTTTTCGATTACTGTAGTAATATACTGACTTTTTGTAATTCGACCTTTAACTGGGTAGGCGGTGCATGCCCCGCTTACCCTGACTGCACGCCACTGATATATATATATATATATATATATATATATATATATGGGATGAATTTCACAATTAAACACGCGAAATGAATGAATGATCTAAACCCACAAGGAAAAAGAAAAATTATTCTAAGGCCTTTCGTGTATTCAGAAGCACACCTCGTCAGGGAATGACGTCATTCCCTGACGAGGTGTACTTCTGAAAACACAAAAGGCCTTGGAATCATTTTTCTTTTTCCTTTTCTTTTTCAGGAAACATTTTATTTTACCTCAACGAACATTTGTGAAAAAGTTATAAAATTAAAAAGAAAGATCGTTTGGGGATGATTTTAAATGAAGTCCTCTTAGGAAGAAGTGGCTAAGCGACAAAAGTAAGGAACGTCAAAAAAACATGGTTAAAGTTGTACCAATTTGAAAGATCTTTAAATATCTTTAAAAGTTCAAACGTTATTCAAATTGGTACAATGTTTAACTGCGTTTTTTTTGGCGTCTTTTACTTTTTGCTGCCTAGCCACTTATTCCAAGGAGGACCTCAAATATAATAACACACTTTACACTTTTAATTGAGTTGTACAAGTTTACTATTTAATATAAGAAGTTATACTACAAAATGGGAGTTTTCTCACTGTTATTACAAATGGATTCTCAAATTTAGTGAATAATTCATTAATTAATTATTTTATCGATAGTTGAACCGCAGAGATAAAGTGCGTAACACGCAGCTAGCGGGACTCGGACCCGTGACGTCGCGTGGGTTTCAGAGTAAGCGCGCTACAAATCACGTCCTCCAGAACTCCCACTCCCTTAAGAAAAGGTTTGTTCAAGCGAGACCAATATTTACGCTGTTTAACCATGCGGGTTCGAGTCTCACTAGTTCCAAGATTTCCACTTTATTATCTTTTATCTTTTCCACTTACCCATTGTTGTTGAGTATTTTGTCAAGGGAGCTTTGCTCATTAAGAAATACTGGATATGAATCTATGGTGAAAATATATATTAACCGGCTTTGAATCTCTCATCTGGAGGAGAAATCTATGCGAAAACAAGTATTTTAGGAACCGATTTTTTTTTTTTTATAATATACGTAGTTCATATTGCTCACCAGAGAGGTTTAACACTTAAGGTTCATCATTCCTTTGACAAAGGCTTGAAACCAAACAGATATATTATATATACGAGTATGTTTTTATGCAGGAAGGAGGACCCAAGGACAGCGGCGGCAAAAATGCCTTCCCCATAGAAGGAGAAGGAGAGAACCAAAATCAAGGTCCAGAGTTTTCGAGATGCTTGGACACTCTGCATTTGAAAGATTGGAGGTCAGAGACAGAGGGAAAGGTGGATTGAGGAAGATTGTTCCAGAGTTCACCGGTTGAGTATATGAAAGATTGAGAAACACTGATTGACCCTTGCATTAGAGAGTTGGACAAAAGGAATTAGAATGTGTTGAAATTCTGGTACTGCAAGCTTTCTTTAGAAGAGAAGGCACGCATTTACAGAGTTCAGAAAAGGAGTGTTCGTTATAATAGCGAGAGTAAAAAGAGAGAGTGAGGCAACATTGCGGCGAAGAGAGAGGGATTGAAGACAGTCAGTAGGAGGCGAGGAATTGATAAGACGAAAAACATTTTGATTCCACCCGGTCAAGTACAGCTGTGCGGGTTGAGCCACCCCAGACATGGCAGAGAAGACATCTTTGGAAGAGATTCTAATTTTAGACATAATTAATTCGGAAGGGGAAGGAGATGGAGGAACAACATCGGAATCGTCCAGGATTGAGTTGGAGGCGAATGTTTGAGTGAAAAATTCAGCTGTATTTGTAGAAGAGACAGCAACTAACCCGTCGGAATGGAAAAGAAGAGGGAAAGAAGAAGAAGTAAAGTTGTTGGAGAGGTTCTTGGCTAGGTGCCAGAAAGAGCGAGAATTAGAATTGAATAGGTTTTCACATTTTTGTCTGATAAAGAAAATTTTGGTGAGTCGAAGAATAGATTTTGCACGATTCGGACAAAAATATAATCAGAGTGAGAGTCAAGCGTTGGATGGCGACGGTACTTTCTACAAGCCTTGTCTCTGTTACGGATAGCATTAGAACAAGCAAAGTTAAACCAAGTTTTTTATGCGTTAGTAGTAGGAACAGAATATGGAATATATGCCTGCATATCCGAGAGAATCACTTCCGTAATGCGCTCAGAGCACTCGTTGAGGCCTTGGCCACGGAAGCAGTAATTATTCCATTGGAATATATATATATATATATATATATATATATATATATATATATATAATATATATATATATATACAGTAAACCCTCGTCCAACGCGGGGATTAGGTTCCTCGAGAACGGCGTGTTAGGTAAATTCGCGTTGGACAAACTTAATACCTTATGGGATAAATGGCGATACGTGAACGCTGCCGCGTAAAGTCTCCCATTAATACTAGATATGTAGATTTTTTATTTACACACAAATGAATTTCCCTACCTATATTATATATGAAATAAGAACATAATAAAATCATAACCCATAATGATATTTACATATGATAAATAAAAATATATTAAATGAAAATTGTAAGCATCTTTTCTTCTCTTTTTCGGATGGTGCGTATGGTAGACTCATTCACGTGATACTCGCTGCCAAGTGATGTTATGCTCATACCACCACGCAACTTATCTAGAATCTTTATTTTTTCGGCTAATGTCATAACCTTACGACTTTCCTTCTCTTCACTATCATTCGCAGATGCTTTACGTTTTGGTGCCATACTGATGTCTAAGGGTAATAGCAAAACAACGGCAAAATACGACAAAAACAATCCAACACAACTTCAATGAACTTAACGCGGTAGCGGGACTGAGACAAAGGGTGATGCGAGGGGTGACGCGAGAGGGAGGGAGATGCGGGAGTGTTGGAGAGTGTAGGAGAAAACACTAGAGCGCGCATTGACACGCGTACAGTACTACTGTATTAGAGCGTGTTTGGCAGACCGTGTATAATCAAATTTTCCGCTTTCGGCAAATAATTGTTCGCATTTATTTTTCCTTGTATAAGCAAATTCCCTCTGGACAAAAACGCGTTGGACGAGGGTTTACTATATATACTAAGTAAATGATAAGTGGTTCAGGCCTTCTCTTTTGGATCTGTATATCTGTTCAACCGTACGTAAGAAAAATTAATCCAATTTCCGCATATTGTAATTTAAGCAGTAAAGGAATCCTTAAAAAGACAATAGCAGAGAAAAATAGCGTAGTCCCACTAGCCAACAAGTACAGTACCTAGATTTCTCAAAAACCTCGAGTTAATTAAAATTCAGAGTGCATGATTTGTATCGAATTTTTCCTTGTTTTTCCTTGTTTTTTTCTTGTTTTAATGGTTGTAAATGTAAGTTAAGCTAGTGCTTATCTTTTTAAAATTTTGAGTTTGGATTTTCTCCTCCAGCGTAAGTGAGGCAAATTCGCAATTTTTTTATTTATTAAATATTTATAGAACTCCAATAAAAGGAGTCATTTATGACAAATATGTTTGAAATTATTGCCAGGAAATCGAACTGGAAATAAAAGAGTGAAATTAAATAAAACATAACACTAATACCGGTGGTATATGGCGTTCATTTGCAACAAAATATTTGTAAAATAAATGATATATTTAAGTTTCAAATGAGTGATACCTTCCGAGAAGAGATTTCAGATCCTCCTCCGCAGGATGTTTCGCTGATGGACTTACAAGTTTCTTACATAACAGGTCCCTACTTCCGCAGATTCCATTATAACAGGTTCCCTTTTAAAGAAAAACAACGGATAATGAAAGTAAAGTTAATTTACCAAAGTTGTAAAATTAATATCGGAATCAAGTCATACATCTGCAGCGTCTATAATTCAGTGGGTAAGCAACGCCGTTTCCCTATAAGCGAAGTGAAGACACTGCGGTCGGGGGTTCGACTCCTACTGAAGCTAGCAGCAATAATCCCGAAGTGCAGTGAACCATAGTTGGCCTGAGCGCTGTTCCAGTTTCTGCCACCCCCTCATCAATAATTATTATTATTATTATTATTATTAAATCATATATCATCAATGCTTCATTCTTTCAGCTAAGTCAAAAAGGCGTTTCAAGGCATGACTCAGACAGTCACTGAAGCCTTTTCAAAACTAAAAGAATAAAGAATTTATACCAATGATCTCATTTCCATAAATCTGAATAAACAAATGGAAAAGTTAACATAATAATAATAATAATAATAATAATATACATAAATCTATTCTCTTTATTTACAGTTCCGTAATCCCAAAAGAAACCAAAGGAATGAATTATGAATAATGTTTTCGAAACTAGAATGTAAATAATTTTTTTTATGATATCTCCAATGAAATAAATGTAGCAAATTTATTCTTTATCTCTATTCTTATTGTAACTGTTCTATTTAATCGTATTTTCATATTCAATGAACTATTGAACAAAATAATATATAATGTATTTTTATATATAGGAGTATACTCGTGTGTGTGTGTGTGTGTGTGTGTGTGTGTATATATATATATATATATATATATATATATATATATATAGATATTATGTTCTTAGGAGACCGGATATATTTTTTCAGATAGTTGTTTATAAATTTAAAAATTTATGTGAATATTTAATGACGTTTTAGTTTAAAGTACTTGTAACTGTTGTGTGTATATATATATATAATATATATATATATATATATATATAATATATATATATATATATATATATATATATATATATATATATAGTGAAAGTTCCACCACATTACTGTCTGCAACACCTACTAAATGTGAGATATGGGAGGTGAAAATACGAACAAAAATGCCGTTACCACCACCCTCAAAGGAACGCAACAGGCGAACATGAAAAACGAACATCAAAGAGGGTTACCAATTTTTTAGACGTAGCCAACACATTTCAGCTGCTAAATACCATCCAGCAAATAAAGAGTCAGCTGAAAAATATACTGTAGGAATCCAAGAGCCGGACAGAAGGCTCGCACAAAGCCGCTTCATGCGTTATCGGGACAACAGGTACCGGCAAAGATAAAGAGAGGCAAATTGTCGGAGGACCACAAGACAACGAAACCGGCACAACTATTGAAAAACGAATCGAATGTATGTGAAAATGATAGAGAAAAAATAAAAATAATCCTAGCCAACATTCAGGGCCTTAAATCAAATCATTCCCCGGATAAAATTTTACACCTGAAAGGACTCGTGCAAGAAACCGGAGCAGACTTTGCATGCTTCACGGAAACCCATCTAAAGGACTGCCAGGCGAACTGTGAACACTGTGAGTTCTGTAATGATAAAAAAGAAATACAAATTTGACAACTATAACATCCTCCGAGCCGACAGAACAGTGAGACGTAAAGGAGGATGTGCTATTTACACACGCGAAAGGTATATGGCAGAAATGACTAAAAGTACCTCAAACAGCTACGTAGAATGTGTAGCAGCAAAAGTTGAAAAATTAAATATGGTGCTAATTGTAATGTACAGACCCCCGAACACACCAACCTCAAAATTCTCTGATTCCATTACAGAGGTAAGACTGGGTAAAAGATCTACTCTCCAACCCCAAATATTTTTCTCTGTGGTGATTTTAATTTTCCATTCATGAAATATAAAAAGATAGAAAAAAATATATGTGTACACCAGGACAAGGGGGGCACACGGGAAGACCAGGAGCAGGTAAAAATGCTGCTAGCTCTGGCTGATGAATTTACGTTAACACAAGAAATAACAGAAAACACAAGAAAAACAACTGCCTAGATTTGGTGTTCACAAACAACAGCAACCTAATTGATAATGTAGAAATATCCCCAGCTATAATATCGGATCACAACATTATTGAAATAACAACCAATACAAAAGCAGCAAGAAAGGAAAGAACACGAACAACAGAAAGAAGCAAATTCGAAATTTTTAATTTTCACTCCAAAGCTATAAACTGGGAAGATGTTGCATCCAGCATGGAAGTAATAGATTGGAAATCCAGCTTCGAGGCCAAGACAACGGAAGAGATGCTAACGACCTTACAGGAGAAGACGCTGAAAATTATGGAAAGACATATCCCAAAAATACAACAAAGAGGAAAGCGAAGCAAGTTCGAGAGACAAAAGAGGGCATTGTTCCGAAAGAGAAAAAGAGGACTGCAAAATTAAGTTACTGTAAAGATGACAACATCAGAAAAATATTAAAAGATAAACTGCAGAGTACCGATTGCGTTATACAGGAACTAATTGAGAAGCATACAGAAAAAGAAGAAGACGACGCTATAGAGGCGATAAAGGTTAACTCAAAGTACTTCTATAATTTTGCAAAAAGGAAGTCGAAAAACCATGTGACTATTGGACCTTTGAAAAACGAAGCCAGTGCTTTATCTGATGATCTAACAGAAATATCCAAAATACAGGGTGTACATAAAGTCAGGATCTATTTTTGTGAAGCACTTGGAAATTATATGGAATTCAATCATAAAATGATAAAGTGGTAACATTTATTAAATAATTAAGAGTAGGATTCGACGTGACGCCCATCAGTATCCCTGCACAGCTCAAATCGTTCCGCAGCATTTCTAAACACATTCTGGAGCATTTGCGGGGTTATGTTATCTGCAGCAGTTCGTATACGTGTACGTAAGTTTTCAAGACTCGTAATCTTCGTCTGATAGACGTGCGATTTGATAAAGCCCCATGCAAAGAAATCTAAAGGGGTTAAATCTGGTGATCTCGCTGGCCAAGGTCTGTTGCTTCCGCGTCCGATCCAGCGATTTAGAAAACGTCCATTTAGATAATCCTGAACAATTTTGGCATAGTGACAAGGAGCACCATCATGTTGATAGACGACGGTACTAACAATCCTATCCCCGTCGTCTATCAACATGATGGTGCTCCTTGTCACTATGCCAAAATTGTTCAGGATTTTCTAAATGGACGTTTTCCAAATCGCTGGATCGGACGCGGAAGCAACAGACCTTGGCCAGCGAGATCACCAGATTTAACCCCTTTAGATTTCTTTGCATGGGGCTTTATCAAATCGCACGTCTATCAGACGAAGATTACGAGTCTTGAAAACTTACATACACGTATACGAACTGCTGCAGATAACATAACCCCGCAAATGCTCCAGAATGTGTTTAGAAATGCTGCGGAACGATTTGAGCTGTGCAGGGATACTGATGGGCGTCACGTCGAAGCCTACTCTTAATTATTTAATAAATGTTACCACTTTATCGTTTTATGATTGAATTCCATATAATTTCCAAGTGCTTCACAAAAATAGATCCTGACTTTATGTACACCCTGTATTAAAAGTTCAGTACGAGTCATATTTCAGTATCCCAAAAACTGACAAACTAATATGCGATAGAAACGCTTCTTTGAAGAAGAACTACAAGGGGAAAGTATAACGGACTTCGACTTTACGACAAATGATATTACACAAGCTATAGGGAAACTAAAAGCACACTCACTGAGCCTCTATATTGGATATAGAGACGATCACTAGACACGGGAGAAATACCGGGCATCCTGAAGAGCGCGAACATAGTCCCAATATATAAAGGAGGAGATTGATCTGAGGCCAAAAACTATAGGCCAGTGTCGCTTACATCTCATCTCACTAAAATATTTGAAAGAATAGTTAGACAGAAAATCTATGGCTTTTTAGAAACTCAGAAAAAAATAAATGATAACCAACATGGGTTTCGGTCAGGCAGATCATGCCTATCACAACTAATGGAACACTACAACAACATTATTGATGCACTGATAAGTAATGAAAACTATGATGTAATATACACAGACTTTGTCAAAGCGTTCGACAAGTGTGACTATGGAATCATAATACATAAACCTGAAGTATATGGGAATAACGGGAAAAGTAGGAAAATGGATATATAATTTCCTTAGTGAGCGGCGGCAAGTCGTTACAGTACAAGGAGCATCTTCATCAGAATCAGAGGTCCTCAGCTCAGTACCACAAGGAACAGTATTAGCTCCACTACTCTTCATAATCATGCTAACTGACATAAATGGGAATGTTACCAGAGACAGCACAGTAACATCCTTTGCCGACGACACAAAGATCAGTAGAAAAATAAGAAACCCAGAAGACATAGGATCTCTACAAACATATATGAACAGAATCTACAAGTGGACGGAAGACAACAATATGAAGTTTAACAATGAGAAATTTCAGCTGTTACGCTACGGAAAAAGAGAGGACCTAAAATCCATGGAATATTATACCCCAGATGGATAGGAAATTCAGAGAAATTCTAAAGCAAAAGTGTTAGGGGTTGTAATGACAGATGATGCGAAATTTGAAACACAAAATAAGATAGCAGTAAACAGAGCAGAGAGAGTAACTGGGCTGATACTGAGAAACTTTAAACGAAGGGATAGGAATATAATGATTCCTCTAGTGAAAACATTAACCATACCCAAATTGGAATACTGCTCGGTCCTAACATCCCCATATAAAAAAGAAGACATTAGAGAACTAGAAGGGATTCAGAGAAGCTTCACAGCCAAGATCAAAGGATGCAAAGAACTAAATTACTGGGAAAGGTTACGCGAATTAAAGCTATATTCACTGGAAAGGAGGAGAGAGATATACACCATTATTTACACTTGGAAAATAATGGAGAAACTTGTCCCTAATCTTACTCTGAACCTTGTAACTCCCCAAACAACAGTGGAAAGTAGAAAAGGAAGATTGTGTCGTGTTCCCAAATTAAAGGCAAGGCAGGGAACATCCTTAACCCTGAAAGAAAATAATTTTGTAGTGAGAGGACCAAAACTGTTTAATCAGCTGCACAAAGACCGAAGAAACACGAGTGGTGTTGCAGTAGACATCTTCAAAAGAAGATTAGACGCCTGGCTCAGAACAATCCCCGATGAACCGGGCGTACCTGGCTATGTGAGGTGGAGAGTACAAGAAACCAACTCACTACTTCACCAGGCCAACTCGAAAGGAGGGGCGACAAGCTTGACCTAAATGAAATGAAGAATCATCGCGCGGAACAGTTGAAAGGTCGAAAGATATATATATATATATATATATATATAATTCATAGAAAGATTCTCAAACACTTCTCTTCTCACAATTTTATTTCAGATCGTCAGTATGGGTTCCGCAAAGGACGCTCTACTGGCGAGCTTCTTGCATATCTCTCTGAAGCCTTTGCTATTGAGCTAGACATATCGAAAACTTTTGGTAGAGTCTGGCACAAATCTTTAATTTCCAGACTGCCCTTCTTCTGTTTCTATCCTTCTATTTGTGCCTTCATTTCTAATTTCCTTTCTGGCCGATCTATAGCTGTGGTTGTAGATGGCCACTGTTCTTCTGCTACTGTAAAGCTATTGCTAGTGGTGTTTCTCAGGGCTCTCTCCTGTCACCCACTCTTTTCCTCTTATTTATCAATGATCTATTAAGTTGCACTTCCTGTCTTATCCACTCCTATACCGATGATTTCAGTACCACGTTTAGTGTCTCTATTTTCACTGCAAGGGTTTCCACAAAGCTGTTGGATTTACTTATTACCGTCTCTGTCATATGCCTCTCATCATCTCATGTATATAAATAGCACATCCATCTTTACGTCTCGCTGTTCTATCCGCTCATGGTAAGTTGACTCCATCGATATGCAATTCTTTCTTATCGATACAGTGTTCGCAGTTATCGCAGCTTCCTTGGCAATCTTTAAGATGTGTTTCTGTGAAGCATGAGATGTCCGCCCTTGTTTCGTCCATAAAACCTTTCAGGTACGAAACTTTGTTTAGTGAGTTGCTCAGTTTTATTCCTTGAATATTTGATAGGACAATGTTTATGTTCTTTGTTTTGCATTGCCCCTCGTGCATGTTAAGTTCGTTGTCCTTTGGTGTCGCGTGTTCTGTAGCCTTGTGGGCCTCCGAGATAGATCCGTTCCAGCCTACCTGTTATAGTAGCTTCTTGCCACGAAGCGGTCCGGCTCAAGGGTTCCCAAGTGTATCAGCTGCATGTGCTGTATAAGACTTAGCAGCCGTATTGTGTCCGAGATGGTGAAAAAGTTTTGTTTGCTATTTGTGTTTAAAGAGTTTTGTTTGCTATTTGGGTACAGATTTTTTTTTTCTCACATTCTTCTTGTTGTCATTTGAAACTTGTCCTTTGTCCTTTGAACTTTCCAGGAGATGATGGTAATAGCATTTTCTCCCGTACTGGCAGGTTCCATATGTCGCGTAGGTCTTGCAAATGTCCGGATAGTAGTACAGTATTTGCATTTTCCTCCGTATTTGCAGTGACCATTATTGTAGAAGTAGTTGCACAAAGGAGGGTGTTCGTAAATACATTCTCCTCCTTTATATCTGCAAATTCCTTTCACATAGTATTTACATATAGTTTCTTCCCCATTTTTACTTGGGGGTTTTGTTTTTGGTGGTTTCAGTATGATTTCTATATTATCTACTTGTTTTTTCTTATTGCTGCTAATGTCGTTTGTTTGAAATCTTTGGACTTGGTTTTGTGCTTCTGTTTCCTCTGTTGGTGCTTCTTTTATTTCTGCTTTCCGTTTACTCATACTATTATATATTATACTCTATGTATATTAGGGTGGTCCAAAATTTGGGCTAAAATTTCAAAATAGTTGGAAATGAAATCCACATGGCTGCTCTTATTCCTTTAGATGTGAAGTGATTTTGTGCAAAATATCTGTCGATTCAGTACATAATAAGAGGTCGTTATGATTTTCACATTTTCAATTAATTAATTAGCTAATCATTTTCTACCCGCTTCATTTTTAGAGGACGCGGCAGTCACGCCACATTGACTTGCCCACTTTTCAGAGGATGATGCAATTGTTCGATTTCTTGTATAATGCTGTTTGTAAATCAGACAAATCATTTACTCGTGTATCATTTCAAGTTTAAACTTGTTGGAGGAATAGTATCTCATGTAAGTATTAATTCATATATATTAATTATTAATTCATATATATAAGTATTAATTCATATATATTAAGTATTAATTCATATATATTAAGTATTAATTCATATGTATTATATTTATTCAGTATAAATATATATATACGTGATATATAATTATGTTCTTTATATGCAAATTTATAATCGGTAAGGGTGTTGCTATTAAATTAAATGATTAAAATTGTAAGGTGTATATATCTTATGTCTCTTGAAGTTTATTATTTACTTATTCTTAAATATGTTTTTAAAAATTTGGCTATCTTCCTACCCATCAACCACTAACCACTGTAACCAATTTTTTTTACTTTATTTATTTTGACTTTGTAATTTTTTACTTTAACACTTATATAATTGTGCTTTGGTGCTAAACGGTTAATGCATTATTTTCTCTCATTTTTCAGGTTATGGCTAGAAGTACTAGCTCATCTGCAGAAACGTGGGTTCTAGGAAAGCCCAGCAACCAGTTATCCACATGGCTACCCACATGTGGTGATGTGATTCGTTTGGTTCAGTTTCACCACCATGAACAGTCCAAGACCTTGAAAGAGAGCTACAACTTGGCCTGCAAAGAAGCTCTGCAAGTATGGCAGAGAGCAAGGATTCCTACACAGCGAGTCGGTTCCTGTGTTAGGAAGCTGTCAAAGCTGTACGAAGAGTTCCTTATGTTGAAGAAAAACCGCAAGACACAGCTACAAAGCTGCAGAGTGAAAGAGAGCATGTTCCAAGAGACTCGCTCAGAGCTTTTCGACATTGCCTCGAAGGACGCCTTGAAGGTGATAGACAATGAAGAAGACCGCTAATTCCTGATGATGCAACGAGAAGACATCTTTTCCTGCAGTATGGCAGGCCCTGACAAGATTAATTTTGCCAAGGAATACCGCAAGAGATGTCGACAGGAGAAAGATGCTGACAAAGCTCTAAGGTACAAAGAAAGAGAGGCTGCATTCCAGGCTGGAGCTGCTGCTCTTCCATCATCCAGCACATCCACTTCATCCTCTGAAGAATTCAACGCTGAAGACGATGATTATCGTCCGTCGACTTCGACCGGAAGAGCAGATGTACACTCTCATCCTCCGAAACGAAACAATATCTTCACATCACCAGATGTGGTTGCTGCTCTTGATCGCGTCAACCTTCCCGATCGAGGAGCAGTCTTCGTTGCTGGACCAGTCGCTCAAGCCCTGGGCTATGATATTTCTACAATGACTCTTTCACGCAGCTCCATCCGTTGTTCAAGAAGGCAAGCAAAGCAGGCAGCAGCCAAAGAGGATCAAGCTTCGTTTTCTGTCGAAGGACCCCTTCTTCTTCACTGGGATGGGAAACTACTTCCCGACATCGGCGGCGCAAAGGAAACAGCCGAACGAACCGCGGTAATCATTACGGGAAATGGGATGGAAAAACTCCTAGCCTACAGGAGAAGAACATGCCAAGGCTTGCATTTCGACGATTCATGACTGGAATCTTCGCGGTGAGATCCAAGGTCTCGTATTTGACACAACTGCGTCTAATACTGGCCTTCACAGGGGAGCCTGTACCATGATTGAAAAAGCAGTGGGGAGGGAACTTGGCTGGATCGCTTGTCGACATCATATCCTTGAAGTCGTCTTGTCAAACACCTGCAACGCACTTCTTGGACCCACAGGTGGCCCGGAAATGACTCTCTTTAAACGTTTTCAGAAAAAATTGACATCACTTCAGAAGGATTCCTTCATGAAGGCTTCAAACAACCTATTCAGAGATCCAAAGATGTTCCAGCTTCGAGAGGAAATGAGCCAGTACTTCACAAAGGTACTGGAGTCTAAACAATCGCGTGATGATTACGAGGAATTGCTACGACTCTGCCTCACCTTCCTCGGGTGCCGTGATGAGAAAGAAATCAAGGTCCGCGCTCCAGGACCAACTCACCATGCACGCTGGATGGCCAAGGCCATCTACGTCCTCAAAATTTATCTGTTCAAGCATCAACTACAGCTGACAGCACGTGAGACGGAAAATATCACCGAGCTCTCTCTGTTTATCGCCTTGGTCTACGCATGTTTTTGGAACGAGGCCCCCGTCGGAATCAATGCTCCTTTCAACGATATTCTGCTTCTTAAAATCTTGCAAAAGTACCCAAATCAGACTATTTTCAACGCAGCATCCACAGCTCTTCAACGGCACCTGTGGTATATTGGAGAGCATCTCATCGGCCTTGCATTCGTCGATCCTAGAGTCGATGCCGAGACCAAACGGAAGATGGTCGTAAACCTCCAACGTAACGAGAATACCACTGTTACTCGTCGATCGAAGCTTGAAGGAAACACTGAAGATTTGAATTTGTATGAAATGGTCACCAAAAGGACCCTGGGAATCTTCAATCTGTTAAAGAAAGAAGGAAGGAAGGCAGCGGAGGATACCTTCCTGAGGACCGATCCCAATTCCTGGACGGAGGATGATTGCTTTCAAGAGTTTCGACGCATAGCGGTCAACCTAAAAGTTGTCAATGATTCGGCGGAGAAGGGTATCGCCTTATCAAGGCATAATGAGGCGTTGCGTGGAAGAAGGGCGACCTAGCCATTTTTGGCGAAAATGAATTATTGCTGATTTTCAGTAGCTTAATATAATATAAGCTACTGAAAACAGAAATAATTCATTTTCGCCAAAAATGGCTAGGTCGCCCTTCTTCTACCTAATTGTCGATAAATACCTCTCCAACTTAAAATGCATTTTTCTCAAAGATTTGATTTTGGCTAGGTCGCCCTTCTTCCACGCAACGCCGCCTCATATTATAACACATCTCTGACGAAGGATGAAAAACAAAAACAATTCATCCCCCGATTAGTAGCAAAACATCGCCAAGACTACTCATCGTCTTCGAAGGAGTCAGTGATGAAGCGTTAATCTAAGTAATGATGTATATTATAAACGAATGATAAATGTAATTTTCTATCAAACATATCATTTTTGTTCTTTAAAAATTAATGTTTTCTTTAAGAGTTATTCTGTTTTCTAAAAAAAAATAACTGTTTTCTTTGAGATTTAATCTGTTTTCAAACAACTAAACTAGTATTTGCACTTGTTTTTTCCTTTTTTAAACCAGAAGATCAATCTACTAGAAAATTAGTAAAATGAAATTCATAGCGACCAGTAAATATCATTCAATTAGGCTGAAATTTGGCATGGAGATGTTTGATAGATATAGGAACAGGAGCAGCTATGTGAAGGTAAAAAATTACAAAATTTTATTTTTTGGACCACTCTAATATATATATATATATATATATATATATATATATATATATAAAATAGGCAACAATTATAAGTACTTTAAACTAAAACTTCATATATATATATATATATATATATATATATATGTGTGTGTGTGTGTGTGTGTGTGTGTGTGTGTGTACGCGCGCGTGCAGTTCTGTCCTCACTTTTCCTCCATGGCACGTATATCCATTATGCTTGAAGACATCCTTTGGACAGTGTTCCGTCACCCCCGAACAGTACTCAGGAAGATCGCATTCTGTGGCAGACTGTCTGCACGTTGTTCCGGCAGAATGAACTTTACAGGTCTGAAATATTCCAAAGTAAAAACGGCGTACATTAAATAAAACCTTAACCTACATAAATTTGAATTATATAAAAACCGTGTAAATTACATAAAACCTTCTAAGTGCAATAACCGCACTTATTTCAGTAGGGTTATTGCACTTCAACTGTATCCATTTGCATAAAGGCGTGGGAGAGTTTAACGGAGCATGGTCAAACAGCGTAAATATTGGTCTCGCTTGAAGGAACTTTTATTCTGGGTTATGGATGGTAGCACGCTGACTTCGGAATCATGTGACACGGGTTCGAGTCCCCCTATGCTCCGAGTTCCCCACTTTTATTATCTTTATCCCCTTTCCATGTGCCATCTTTAAAAAGTGTACTGTCTGTTTCAAAGCCATTTGACTGTGTTTTCAAGACAGTTGTGTTGAGAAGTGCGCACTCTTCAGATCAGTAAAACACGCTTGAAGTAATGCGTATATGACTTCATTATAATTGCGTTGTAAAGAAATAGACACGGTAATAAAAAAAATAATTTTATCTGTTACAAGTTTTTCATTCGAATTTCTGTAGTGTACACTGTACAAAACAATTTAACACGAACGAAATTGCTATGCAAGAAACTCTCTCAACAGTTACCGACAAAGTGTATACAAAAACAGCCTATTGGGGCCTAATTTACTGTAGCCTGTAATGATCTGAAGAATGATCATATGGTGTAATATGATACAGTAATTATACAGTTCTAATTTGGGATCTTTTCCTTTTGACTGCCGCCATTGAAACATAATTAAACTTTTTGTATTTTGTATTTTAACTGAAATGTCTTGATGATACAAAATAAGTTACTTTATAAAAAAGCTTTTCTTAATTTCCCCTTCAAATTTTGTTTCTTATAAACAATTTTAATTACTTTCAAGATCCATGCTTAATTTTTAAGTTTTAATCGTGTACTCAGAAAAATAAGGGGATCAGCTGAAGATCAGGGCCTCCAGCCTTCTTTAGTTAGCTTTATAATGCTAACTAACAAAAATATCACGACCTAACCTAACCAATCGTCAAGGTCGTACAGTTGACTTAACGATTGGTAGTCCCGATAATACGTAAGTACCGAATTTATTAATCATTTAAATGAAATTAGTTAATATGTAAGCGATAATCAGTTAGTAGGGGGCCAAAATGTCTTTACAGTATGTCATCTAAAATAGCAGAAGAAACGTCTCTGCTTTCGGTACGTTGTCGCCACATGAATTCCCCAAGATACGAGTCCAGATGATGGCGGGCGGTTGGGTATTCCCGTTAACAGGAAAGCACCAAAGTTTCACTTTGTTTAAAATATATCTGAACTAATATTCTAACCTTCAGATCGCAACAAATATCAGAAGCGCAAACAGCGTGGGCTTTCAATGTGCAATTTTCGGGGTTGCAACACGGGTTTGTACAGCTGTCTGGCGGACCACAATCACACTGCTCTCCCTTGTCGACTTTCCCATTACCACATGAGGAAAACTCCCTCACTGCACTTGGCACATTATACAAACACGTAAAGCTGTCAATTTTCCGTGCAATGTAGATCCGACTGCAGTTGCTCCAAAATGAATTTTCAATACCTTCGCTAAGAGAGAAGCATTTAAAATATGATAGTTCTTACTAAATATTATCGTAATAATCGAGTTTTAGCAATATATTTTACGTACAAATTTCAGTTTAATCAAATTTAGGTCTCTGTAATTGTATATTATTGTCATAAATGGAACTGAATTAAGTATTTTTATATCATTATAGAAATTATTATCAACATTTTATGATTTTGGTAGGGTCTGTAACGGTGACGTCATCATTATTTCAACATCGTGTGTCAATGTTGTCGTAATAAGATTCTTCACTGAAAACACGGCGAACAATTACGATCGCTGTTAAAAGTAAACAATATTAGAATTACGAACAGATTTTGTTTAAAGTATTCGCGATAGCCCAGCATAAGATACCATTTCTCTAACTTCATTCATCCTTTTATACACTATTTATTTGTAGTTAACAATTATTTTAATTAGAGGACAATCCTTTCGTTGTACCCAAAAACTATTTAATTTAAACTAAAATTTGTTTATATTTTCACTACATAAATGATATAACTTCAAAATAAATTTCATATTTAGATTAAACATAAATAAGGGATCACCTGACTGAGTCTGATAATTTTGAAGAACAGTACTTTGCTAGTTTAAAATCCAAACACAGTTTTTGTTTATACTTTAATAAATAATAAAGAGGTTTTTTTAGTATATAGATACAGGGTGTTCTAAAATTACCTAGTAAACTTTTATATGAACGCAATATCTTAACAAAAATTATGCGACATTTAACAATTTTATTTCAAATACAGCAACAATAAGAAAAGCAACAATAATTGTTTATTTTAGATGTTCAAAGTGTCTTCCTTCAACTTGAACACATTGTTCACAACGTCCGACTACTGATCGAAAGACATATAAAAGTTTACTAAGTAATTTTAGAACACCCTGTATATGATGACGACATAATACTGAAAAGAAATTGGTCTTCAAATTTCAAACACAGTACAGAGTGGCCACAAAATCCCTTTGCAGTGAAATTACAGAATATCTGTACGTTACCCTTGTTTTTCACGCAAACGGGCTTTGTGGCCACCCCGTACATTTAGTCACTGAACTTTTGGCTAACCTGATAAAATGCTATATCGCCACTGTTAAATCGTATTTATTGAGTTGACTTTGGTCTTCAGAGTCACTTAACAGTTCCTTTATAATGTATTCAGACTTAAACATATTTAAAATATTAATAATAATAATAATTATTTGACGAAAAGAACTTATTGTTTCGATCAGATATTTGATGGTTTTTATAATAATCAGATTTTTTTATCATCCCAATAAAATTTTGTATCAGTCTAAAGCAGTGGTTCCCAAACTTTTATGGTGGTGATCCTGAATACAATATTGTCCTGGCCTGGCGACCGTAAACGCTGGTACATGCAGTGTTAATGACCAATCATTTTGATACGTTGTGTTTATATTCATATAGTTTGATTGAATCAGTCGTTGAGAATTTCCGTCCCGCGACCCTCAGGAACACTTTCCCGACCCTCACTTGGGTCGCGACCATGGGTTTGGGAACCACTGGTCTAAAGAAACAGTTTTCTTTTTCTGTGGGTATGTGGATCAATAAACGATCGTTTACATTTAAAGTTATATTCTGAATCAGGAATCTCATCCGCAGCATCATCAGCACAGGATAGCATTATAGCTGCACAACACATTAATAATATTCAACGATTTCACCATACAGTATTACAAACTAATTCTGCATAGGCCTAAATATTACATTTACGTGTTCAAAATTTTCTTCCCCTAAATTTGATAATACGTTTCAAAGGGTTAAGAGTGTTGTGCTCAAAGTCTAATATGAGTAATTATCTAAAGGTTTTAGAAAGAGAAATTACAAAAAGTGTGAAGGAAATTGGCAAAATTTATAAAGAATTTATATTCATATCCTTTTAATCTGATAAAACTAAACATAAACTTGAATGTCGGAACCATCTTAAGAACAAAAAACCAGCTCTTAGCTTACCCTGTCATTAAGCACTTTCCCTTTGAATGTTCATACAGGCAATTAGATCCGTCGTGATTTGCCCCGAGAGTATGCCCCATTTCATGGGCGAATGTGGCCGCAATCATCGACACTGACGAGGTTTTTCGGTCGTGCTGAATAACGGCTGCAGAGTTGTCGTTACACATGGTCCCAATAAATGCATACCCAACGGTGTTTCCATGGAAGTTATTACCACTGAAATATATAATAAAAAATGCAGTGTTTAGTAGTTATATAAAATTATTAAGTTCTTTACCATGAATGATGGATACTACTGACTCATTCGTGAAAATATTAAGCATTATATTAATATTGAGACCATATTATAGATCTGAATGTGCATCCATCAAAAACAGCTTCGAACAACTTCACTGCTTTTCAGCATTTGCTAGAATCGCAGCATTACAGTTGTGTTTATCCAGACAGAAAACTTTCGCTTGTGTAGAAGAGCGTTCTGCACAAGATGGGGAGGGAGAACAAGCAAATGAAAAATGAGGTACCTCCCAGGAATCGAACCCGGGATCATCCAATTGCCGGTCGGATATGTCAACCACTACACCAAGAACCCCGATTAGTCAGTACTCGTAATTTTCCTACATACGAGAGGAATCAAATGCCCTGAGGGGACACCTTCGCATATATATATATATATATATATATATATATATATATATATACACGGTGAACCAAAAGTAGGTGGACAGTAGGTTGAATACGGTTTGTGTTATATTATATTATAACTATGGTGTTCATTATAACTATGGTGTTTTTGTTATATTATATTAAATATTATAACTAAATTTATTTAAATTTTATTTTGTATTATAGTATACAAAAAAATTAAATATGTATTCTCAAAATAAACGTTATCATTTACTGTCCACCTACATTTGGTTCACCCTATATATATATATATATAGTGTTGACAAAAGTAAATAGACACCAGTAGTATAGCCGAAAAAGGTTAGAGTGCACGAATGTTGCAAGTGA
Organism: Bathynomus jamesi; assembly: GCA_023014485.1. Classification (NCBI taxonomy): domain Eukaryota; kingdom Metazoa; phylum Arthropoda; class Malacostraca; order Isopoda; family Cirolanidae; genus Bathynomus; species Bathynomus jamesi. The sequence continues at coordinate 2,081,671 of JAJOZX010000037.1, forward strand.
TTACGTAATGTTGCAAAGGGGGGTTGTTGCAAAGGGGGTGGGGTGTTGCAAAAAATAAATTAAAAAATACCCCCAAAAGGCCCTTTGTTGCCAACCGGGGTTGCAAGGGGCATGCAACTTGGAGGCGGAGTTCTCCCCCAAGCTATTCCCCCCAAAGGGCCAGAAAGGAGAGAAAGGAGGAGAGGTGTTCACCTGGCAGGAGCCAAGTGCATATTAAGACTTCAGCCGAGTAGACGTTGTCTTATAGGCTCCTAATCAGCCAGTTGGCTTAGAAGGCGTAAATGGCTTGAGTTGCCAGATAGCGCCATGTATTCAGTTTGTGCTATATATTTAATTCTAATCGAAGACTGAGTTGCCAGATACCATTGTATACATTATTATAGACGCCTAATCAGCCAGTAGGCTTAGAAGGCGTAAATGGCTAGAGTTGCCAGAAACCACTTTTTAGCGATACCATTGTATACATTATTATAGACTCCTAATCAGCCAGTTGGCTTAGAAGACGTAAATGGCTTGAGTTGCCATGTTGCCAGATACCATTGTATACATTATTATAGACGCCTACTTTTTAGCATTGCCAGATACCACTTTTTAGCATTATTATGGTGAGTTGTCTCACTAAACAATTAAAAGATTTCGTGCCATGTATTCAGTTGCCAGATACCACTTTTTAGCGATACCATTGTATACATTTAGAATTCCGCTAGTAGGTTTAGAAGGCGTAACATGTTATAATTAGAATTAAGTAAAACAACATTGCATCATTCTTTTTATTATAAATATATAGAAAATAAATATACATTTCAATAATAATTGAGGAATATGCATATAATCAAAAAAAATATACACACACACACACAATTATGGAGATGGAGATATATACAAATAAATATACAGTTCAATAATAATAGAAATATGCATATAATCATAACAGTACAGGAGAAATATCAAGCAAAATATATAAATACATTTCACTTTTTTTTCAAAATACTAAACTCGCACTTAATCGAGTTTACAATTACATCATTATTGCTCTGCATTACGCAGTATACGCGGTTTAATAATATTTCACCGCTTAAAGTATAGGGAAACCTGTATTCGATATGAAGGGCTTTCATATCGTTCAGTACTATTTTTGTCCCCACTTTACAACCGGTTGGTAAATCATCTTTAAATACGTCTAGAATACAATCAAAAGCACGCACAAAGAGTTCATCGTTAGCTACATTATTAAACACAAGTTTATAAACACGCTTTTCCAATCGAGGGTTTATTTCTACCGACTCGAGCTTTTCAATCGTGAACTCACTCAACATAGCGGCAACTGAAATAATCTTCTAAATCGTTACGACAACTGCGCGTTATATAAAGAAATAGTTCTTCAGGGTGAACGGTGTAGGTGAGCTCAGCCTTGTACCGATCAATTGCTTTGTACCAAAGTTCATGGTATTTCAAAGAGACTAAACTTTTTAAATAAACGTCCAGCTCTAGACCATTCTCACCATCCCTACACTCGGTAACCCGTCGAGCAGAGCGGTGTATGCGTATTCAAGTACTGTATCAAAATAAAGCATATCCGTAACACGCGCGTCTAATATAGGTTTCAGCTTGCGGAATCCGACGATTTCAAACATTCTGTCGAGGATGAAACGGTTTCGCGTAGGAACAAGAGCGTTATTATCAGAAGCATTCTTCCACATCAGCCGTATATCAATGCATGGCCGATCGTTATTTATACACAACGTAAATACAACGGCGTATGAGGGTGCGTCACTAATCTGCTCTCTTCTTGTACCTACGTTAGCAGGTATTTTATAACGATCTTCACTCCACTTCTCAACTATCACGAAGATTCCATTCATCTCCTCGACACTTAAATAAACCCGTTTGTTTGTTTGTCTAGATTCCGTTTCCAGTACATAGCTAACGGTACCAGATTTACGCCTGAACACGCGCAACGATTTCGTCACGGACACATCGTACGAGGCGTTGAGAATGCTGCTCAAAGGAAGTTCCATCGTATTCGAGGAGCGCACGTCCACTCGGTTCAAGCTCTGAGATAACTATGAGCCGTGTGAGGCACGCAGGTAGGCAGGAACGGTTCGACAAGCGGCTGACTCGATGATACGTGAATGGGCTTGTTCGTATGATCCGCGAGTCGTACCGAATTGTTGTACATATTTGTTTTTCCGGTACAAGAATTAATTTCATCACTACCAGCCTACGCACCAGACAGTTTACCTCAGGATAAGAACTAGGCACATTTTATGTTTTACTAAACATCTTCACACTCCGGCGCACTATTTGAGAGGAACATATGCTCATATTTTTCCTTTCTGCCCATCAAACGATACTCGTCTCTAAAGTCTGTTAAAAACTCACGCAGGGCACTAGCCACAACCTCACTACGAACCTCATCATGATATACGTTAATATAGTGATAAAAATACTTAAGATTGTCCATGATTACGAGATTCACATTTTCAGTCGTAGGGTATGAGTAATCGACATGGTGTAGCATGACGTAATACCGCTTGTCACACCACCCATCCGCAAGACTCATTATCCATACCTGCTGCTTCTCTTCTGCACGCGTTCTTTCTTTTACTTCACGGTGTATGTGAGACTTTATAAAGTTTAGCTCTGCAGTATACTTCAGCACATCGTCTGTGCAACGAAAGCCTTCAACGGTCTCACCAGAACATCCGTAGAGTATTTGTACATCTTGGAACTTCGCACAATCCAATGTGGTTTTAAAAGAGGCATAGGAGGGAGGAATAGGAAGTTTTTCGGTATCCACCACATCCTGGCACTTTGCTGAATACCATTTCATAAACGTTGTACAAGCAATATTAAAGGTAGCCATTTGAATACACGTCTGATCTTTTCTTCTGAATACACGTCTGATCTCTCGGGCTTACTGCAGTCGACTGACCACGCAGGGACTCCAGATAGTAGCATGACTCACGGTCTTACAGTGGGCGGAGCTTAGAACTTTCACCTACGCACACACACACACACAACACACACACAAAGGAGAAAGTAAAACGCTAATTGAAATATGATTTATTTAATAAACGAGATATTCAAGTTATATATATTTACAAATACGATTTAATAAACGAGATATTCAAGTTATATATATATATTTACAAATACGATTTAATAAACGAGATATTCAAGTTTATTATATATTTACAAATACGTGTAATAAATCAATAGATACGATTATATACAAGACAAATACGTGTCAGTTAACAATAGAAGCATCAAGCGTTATGGTATGCAAAGGGTACGGTATCATAGGTAACATGTGACTGGTAACGTTTCCTATAGGTTTTACGGCACACCTTCGTACCCTAAGTTCCTTCACGCCCCCCCAGCTTCTGCGCCCGAAAATTGTGTGCCCACAATTAGTTGGGAGGTCGTTCGCCCTCATCATCGTCCAAACACACTAGATCCTTCAACGATTCAAAGTTAACAACCCGCCGATTCGCATGGTTGAGCGTAATACCCTTTGCCTTCACGATATATTTCATTTCCTCCCCCACCCTGACCCGTACCCCATAAGTTTTAGGTCCTGTTGAGACAAAAGAGTCGGCGTATGCGTTGTCCCCATACTCATCCTTGATCTCATCAGTGAGCTCGCCGAGGAACTCCCCAATAGCGGGTATGTATTCACCCTCCCTCTCTGTGAATATCACGCTATCTGTATCGGCATACAATACTCTCCGCCCAAGAGAATGCAATAGACCCCAAAGTTTTATACGGGCATAGGCTGTTGTGAAGCTGGCCACAGGTATGTTTGTAACCCTTGAGGTATCTGTGGCCAATTCAGTGTTGTTCTACTTTATCATGTAAGTATTACCTACATTCACGATTTTCCCCATTGACTGTTTAGACACAACTTTGCACTAAAGCGCTTGCCAGGATTCTTTACAATTTGGACACGATCAAGTTGTATACCTTCGCGGTCGCGGTAACGTTGAATATAGGCAGACTTTTCATCTTCGGTTTCAACTCCTCGCGGATACCCTGATGCCTCAACCTTATCCTTCAAAAAGACGTTTATATATGGTGTGAAAAGGTTGGGTAGCTTCTGAAACCTCCACACCTCATGTATCTTCAGTATTCTATAACCATGGCGTACGGCTAGGGCCAGCTCAGGACTTGTATATACGCCTCTGATCTTACGCTGGTGGGGTATATGGTTACAATCGCCGTTATCCTCTTCCGCGCACTTCACGCACAGGGGAAACATGAGCTTGTCGTCGATAACGACAGGTAAGATTGGCATCCATAAATTGCGTGGGGGGAGTACGTCTACGAAAGAGAGCCCAAAGTAACGATCATTCAAATTTCTTGAAAATTCATTGATGGATGGCAGGTTAGGTCCCACCAGTTTCTCAGGAGCGCCCACGGGGTACGGATTGTTCTTCATCACGTATGGGTACAAAGAACAGAAATCGTAGTAATGGAGCTTCACACCCTCCGTAGGTGGAAAGTATAGTCTGAAGGATTTGTACGTCCTCCAAACAAGCTATCACCACATTTGAGAGGATCCAGCACCATTGAGCGCTTGATCGTGTTTATTTCCTCACGGTACACCTCGTCTGTCTCCATCCGTGCATCATATTCATGCTCCCACAAGACTTTGTGAGTGAACTGTGATCCTATAAGTTGATCGCGGGTGCGGGTCCGTGCAAGACAGTCGGCAGGAGATCTACCGTGGATATCTCCGGCGATTCCGCACTCAGGACGGGGGCATCCATGCCACCAGCAACCGTTAAAGGAGTACACAGTCTTCACACCAGTGACACGGTTTTCACTTAACCCATCAACCCAAAAAACACGTCCATTAATCTTAATGGGTACTTCACCCGTGTTGCGGGCGTGCTTTATGTATACACCTGTCTGTTGCTGTAGGTGTATGAGCCAGTAAATAGCCTTGTGTCCGTAACTGCGGGGGTTGTTTCTGTGAATAATGGCTAAGGTGTCTTTAGGCATGAAGTTATTCTTGAACACCGTAAAACATAATGATGCGATGGTGGTTGCGACTTGCAGCGGATCGCATTTGAAACGGGCTATGTACAAACTTCTAAAGGCCTGGAAACATACTCTAAGCACGCGCACATCATTCACGCAATAACGCTAACATTCATCAGCTATATTATAAGGGTTACTTTCATTAAAACTGTTGTAGTATCGATCAAAGTCTTCACGTTCATCCACACAATCAAAATAATGTTCGGGTGGTGGTGGGCCTACGTAGTTTAAAGTCTCGCTGGTAAGGAAAGTGTAAGGGAAGTATCCTTTGGAAACTTCAGCTGCTACTCCCATCACCTTGGGTAGCTTTGCTAATTTACAAGGTGTGAATAATAAAGTGTCTTTAAATTGTACATTGCCTCTTATTTGCATCTGTATTAATTTGTTGCCTCTTTTCAATGGATCACCTGTAAATATCTCAGAGGATTCGTGTTCAAGCAACTCCTTATAAAGGAACTGCGTGTCAAACTTTGCCCCGTTATGGGCGAGAATATACACAGTCATTTTTTTGAACTTGTCGGCTAACTTGACAATATAGGACACAAATAGTTTCACAGGACTATCGCGGACATTTGTTTTAAAAACGTTTGTCCGTTTACCACATTTGGGGCACTCGTCACATTCGATACCCATACACTCATCACAGATGGTCTGGCTCACAATTAAATGTGGAATTACCTCTTTGGTTTCAGCGTTCGTATATGTTTCTATATCGTAGTATACAGTTATACAAGGGTTATTTTTAGGCTTAGCATCTTTCATATAACATACATGCTTTACTCCATCCGCCTTATATTCCTCCTGGCATGTAGGACAGTGAATTACGTCACACTTGTGCTTAAATTTTCCCCAATTATCCATTGTGTGAAACATACCACATTCACAGATTCTCATTTTCCTGCACGTGCCAATTGATTTATGGAAATCAAAACAGCTATTATTGAAAAATGTGCGTCTACACACATCACAGTCTCTCTTCTCAGCGTCAACTACACGGCTTTCACATTTGGTGCTTTTACACTGCTCACATACCATGTGACATTCTTTACAATGTCTCACAATATCATCCGCAAACTCGAGGCACCCCTTACACAAATCATGATGTCTCCCATATTTTCGACTTTTGTCATAACTCGCGTAAAGCCACCTTATATTACGGATGCTGCGATACGTTGTCCCTGACAATCCTAAAATAAGTAGGGGTCTTGTACGATCTCTCACACAGCTTTTAAAAACATACACAGTCCTACGACGATCATCCAGCCCAAATACAACTATACGGACATTCATTTCCTGTTCTACCCTTCTCACTCTTCAGGACCCATATTACAGTCAAATTCAAGTTCACAGTCTACAGCTCGTTTACGGGCACGCTCCACGACGTAGGCAACCAAATTTTTGGCCTGTGTATTTTGTACAGTAAACATACGTGCTACGAGTACTGCTATAAAGCCGCAACCACGATCGACGTTTATATGCTTTCGGTAAATAGTCGGAGAATTGAAGTTAAGAGTATACGGTATGGCACTATGACCCGCAACACGGAATACACGATCAATATTTACCGTGAAGTTGTCCATATTAAAGGCTATACTACTTTGGGCGGCTTGCATTATACGTCCTAATATATATTCTACATCTTCAGCCGCCAAACGTCTAAATGGCACTATCACCCAATAATCGTCTACATCACCGTCATCTGACCCGAATCCAAAGGACAGACTCGTCCTGACTTCACGCTCGTCGCGATTCTGAAGAGCAAACTCTACAATACGCTGTACAACCCGGCGTAGCCCGCGCTCAATTCCATTGCTATACATGGCTCTAGGGTCGACCCTGACTCTATACCGATTTCTAGTCAAGGCTGGGGTGGGGGCTGCGGAGCGCACCAACTCGAACGTTATAACATCCTCAACAGAATGGGGGGCATCTGTAGCGGATGAATTAGGGGATATATTAGCAGAAGGTGCTGCTGGGGGGCCTATTGCGTAAGAGGTTGAGGGTTGGGGATCTATTATTGTAGACTTAACAGAACGGGGGGCAACTGTGGCGGATGAATAAGGGGATATATTAGCGGGAGGTGCTGGGGGGGTTGTTGCGTAAGAGGTTGAAGGTTGGGGATCTATTACCGCTGCAACAGGCGCGTATTTCGGTCGCTTTATACCTGACGTGGGGTTCTCATACCTCCACTTTGGACGTGCTACCGGTATCGCTGGTGAGGGTTCGTTGGCAGGGGAGGAGATCACAACTACACTGTCGTCGAGGTCATCCGTAATGTCAATGATGGGGTGCTCTACCTCATCGTCATTCACGATTCTGTGGGAGAAGAAAGCAAAATATAAGGAACAGCACTCAAAATTTGTAATATTTTGTAAATGACCCACTTAGGAGTGTGACGTGTTAGAAATGGACTCTGTAGAAAAATTCAGATTCACGAGCCCATCCACATGTATTATATTTGGACCTACAGGATGTGGTAAAACTGTGTTTATGCTTAAAATCATTAAAGAAAAGGGAGAGATGTTCTCGAAATTTGTGCATAAAGTTATATGGTGCTATTCGACGTATCAATCAGTGTTCAACGAGTACCAAGATGATATTTTGTTCCACAAAGGCGTATATGACGTTAATTCGTTAAAGGGAAATGAACATACAATCATTGTAATTGACGATCTCTTGTTGGAGATGGATAAAACGTTTGCCGAGACATTTACAGTATTCTCCCACCATCTTAACATAAGCGTGTTCTTCATCAATCAGAATCTATTTTTCAAAAATAGATACATGCGCGATGTGTCGTTAAATACGCAATATCTAGTCTTATTCGCGCAACGTAGAGATGTATCACAAATTGGGGTATTAGCCAATCAAATGTTCCCGAATCAGCGTAAGGAGTTTTTGGATGTTTATAAAGAAGCTACAAGCACGCGTTACGGATATTTGCTTTGCGACCTTCATCCGCGAAACACGTTTAGAGTGCTTCTGCGAACGAATATATTTCCAAACGAGCCTGAAACGGTGTATATTCCAGAATGACAAAGAGACTAAAGAAATATCGTGAATTAATAAATATCTATCATCGACTGCCCCGGGCAATGCAGCAGATGTTTATTAAAAATATCGACGCCGACTTTTAAAATGCATCTGTGAAATCTGTCTTAACGTTATAAATTGCAATGTATCAATGAAAACCCCTCAGAAGGCTCGCCTACGCCGCTACAAGAACATAATACGTGCACTCGCTCGTAAAAGTCAAACTGTAGCGAAGAAAAAACGAATTATTGTACAAACAGGAGGGTCATTTCTCCCCATCTTATTTTCAGTTTTGGGTCCTTTACTGACTAGATTAATATAATGAAGAAAGTGGTAGTGATTCCCCACGAGGTGTACGCTTCACTGCAAAGGAATCCAGACACGGATCTAGATCCCCGTAAAAGCAGACTTAAAAGAATGGAAAGCGAATTGCTAGCCCTATTAAACAGTGAAAAAACACCTGATGAGAAAAGAATCTTATACCAAGAAGCTCTGCAGAAATTTCTTCACGAGTACGAAAATTATAAGAGCCCTACAGAGATTCCTGTGGTTATTAGGCACAGCACGGGGGACGATGGACATGGCGACATAGGATCTGAGCCCGACGATACAGCTGACCAACCAAAAAGATTAGCCACACGACATATCGAACATGTATTAAAAAGCACCCTCCAACATACATTGATGAGTAAAGGCTTAAGTCTTTATAATCTATTGAATGAGGATCCAGCCATACAATGGACCGATACAGGCGAGCTCAGTGTGGAAGGATCAAAGGTACAGGGATCGAATATCGTAGACATTGTCCATGATCTGGTGAGAAAGTGGGATAGGCCATCACCATCAGGATGGAAGCATATTAAAGCAAGACTACAACAAATAAATGTCCCTAAAACGTTGATAGGAAATCTGAACAGGTTAAAAGACTTGGAACATGCAACGCATGTGACACAATTGAAGGCGCCGTCACCCCCGGCGGTAACACGTTTGAAGAGGAGCAAGAAGAGGTTAAACCAACCCTACCCACGTGCCTCTAAAATACGCAAATGGCTAACGTATTAACTAAACGCTATTATGACATTTCTAACCCATCCTCTTACGGCGGCGTAGATAGACTGTACAGAAGTGTTTACGGAGTAGGAAAAAAAGATGTTGAAAGATTTTTGAGGGAGCAGGACGCTTATTCGCTTCATAAGCCTGTGAGAAAAAGGTTTAAAATAGCCAAGACAACGGTTTCCTCGATTGATTCTATTTGGCAAGCAGATTTAACAGACATGCAAAGATATTCTGTGTATAACGATGGTTACCGCTACATTCTATTCATAATAGACGTATTCTCTAGATATCTGTGGCTAGTTCCTCTGAAAAATAAATCACCTGAAACAGTTGCTAAAGCCACCAAAACGCTAATGTTAAAAGAAAACAGGGTTCCTGGCTATTTTTGTACGGATATGGGGAAGGAATTTACAAGCCGTGCTTTTCAGAACATGTTGACAGAGTTTAATATCAGCTATTACACAACCAATTCTATACATAAGGCTTCTTTAGGTGAAAGAGTTCATCGCACCATAAAGGAACGCATGCACCGTTATTTTACACATAAAAACACATACAGATTTCTGGACATTCTGGAATCATTGGCTTCATCCTACAACCGCTCACACCATCGCACGATTGGGACAACACCTAACGAAGTTTTAGAAAGAGGTACGCTCCCGAGGAGAGATGGATCACCACCAACACCACACTCGGCGCGCTTCAAAATCAATGATTATGTAAGGCTGTCGCGTTCGGGGAATAAATTCGCAAAGGGTTTTGAGCAAGGATGGACACGTGAGATTTTTAAAGTTAGGGCTATGAGACCTAAAGGTGAGATAATGATGTATTACATTGAAGATTTGAATGGGGAAGAAATCTCAGGAAGCTTTTACCGCGAGGAATTGCAGAAAGTTGCGTTTAATTTAGGAAAAAATGTGTTTAAAATTGAGAAAATTTTAGGAAGCAAAGGTTCAGGAAAGAGAAACATGTACCTGGTGAAATGGCTAGGGTACCCAGAAAGCTTCAACACCTATATAAAAGCTGATGCAATAATGAAGCTTAAATAGTATGCAACATGGCTCCTAACCATTTCTACGTCACACTCCCGTCCTCCTCGTCCCTGCCTGTACACCCTAACAACACACTAGCCAACTTTGTAACAGAACTCCACAAGCACATTGAATTGGGTCGTGATTCGTATGAGGTGGGGATATGCGAAATTCAGCTGGACACCATCTTTTTAAATATTGAACATAAAGAACCCGTTTTTACGATTCTTAGAGACATTGACGAGTGTGAAAAAGCTGGGGTAGCTATGGATGAAACTATGCGTATCGCTCGGACTAAGATTGCACGGTATTACAGTACAGAAGTAAGACTAGGACCGGGTCAATATGGTTCGGCCGAGGATGTTGTGAGAGGCTTAAACGTAAGTTTAAGAAACTCAAACCTTACGAATGATTTAGTATACGAAATCGTAAACAACCCTGCACATACACTAATCCTAAAATCAAAGACTAACAGACGTATTAAAGACCATAGAAAGTTCCAAATTCTAGCCAATGGCCGATATAGCGCAGCCTTCCAAAGAGACACATTTCACGAGACACAGCATGACTTTCCAGATTAATGTATCAATTGAAGATGGAGAAATTGGCTGAAAGGTCCCCAGACATGTGCTATATTTACAGTAATATAGTGGAGCACCAGTTTGTTGGGGATACCCAGGCACGCCTGCTGCGCATTGCTCACATCCCCAACCATAGAGGAAAGAGTTTGAGTATTACATATGACAGACCCCATTATGTGAATGTCGCAACTAATTTAATAACCAATATCTCAATATATATAAGAACGATTGAGGGTGAAAACTTCCCATTCGGTAACGGGAGCTTAACAGTGAAGCTACACTTTCGACGCACTGAGTTATAATGGATAGTAAGCCTTTCACCGTCTATCGAGGGGTGAGATACCAGCGCGGTAGTGGACTTGGATTCATTTTTTCATCCATACTACGTACGGCTGTTCCTTTGCTGAAGAGGACGGCCAGATACCTTGGAAGGAAAGCGCTACAATCAGGCCTTAACACTGCAGAAGACATATTGGCCGGGGCTAAACCTAAAGAGGCTCTAAAAAAACATTTAAAGCGTACACGGGACGAAATCATCAAAGATGCAAAGAGAAAAATGCGTGGTGGCGGGAAGAAGAAGAAGAGGGCTCCCCGGAAGAGGAAGGGGTCACGTGGTATTAAACGTAAAAGGATATCAAAAAAGAAGTGCTGTAAGCGAATGAAACCTATGGTTGACCACTTTTTTGACTGATATAAGCTAAGGACATTGATCTCATGAATCATAGTTTGTTTACCACTTGTCGAGAGAGGAGTCACTATTTCGCCATGGCACGCTTCATCCACCCATGTAGTTCACAATGCTGTAAATCGGAGCTGTCCCTTTTTGAGCTGCCTCCAACCCAAGTTTCTATTGAGCACAGTGACTTTATTACAATTAACCCTTTAAACACAATTAGTTCCCCGAGTGCACCTATAGAATTCGTGATACCCAGCTCAGGCCCTTACTTTTTTGATCCAAGCTGTGTGCACATGTACGCTAAGCTACGTATTGCCCATTCTGATGGAACGGTCTGCGATGACAAATATGCTGTATACCCTGAAACAAACTTTCTGCACTCCATATTCAACCAGTGTGACGTATATTTAAATCAGACCAACATATCGGCAGGCACGGGGTACTATCATCTACGAGCCTATCTGGAAAATGTCCTCAACTTTTCCAAAGAAGCGAAGGCTACCTTTTTAAGTGCCGAGGGATATTACCAAACTAAAGATGAAAATAGTATAAAGGACAAATTTAAAAATTCTAAAAAGAAAATATACGAGTGTTTTGGACGGTTGCACACAGATTTCACTTTCCAGGAGAAGTTGCTTGTCAACGGGGTGGATATGAAAATAAAGCTCACCCGCACGAGTCCTGAGATCTGCTTAAATCTGGATGCTGATCAAGAAGAGGGTGCAAAGCCCTTTGTGGTTCACATTATGGACACATACCTCCGCGTACGGCGAGTGAAATTAAGTTCACCAAAACAACTAGAAATTGAGAAAAATTTACTAAACGCTACAGTGAAATATCCTATTAACAGAGTGCAAATCAAACTATATACGGTTCCTGCAGGGTTCGCATCGAAGCAGATAGAAAACATTGCCCTGGGAAATCTTCCTAAAAGGATATTAATCGGCATGCAGGACCATGCTTCGGTGAATGGAAAATCTAAAAAGAGTGCCTTTAAATTCGAGAATTTCGGACTTAAAAATATAACTCTATACGTTAATGGCACTGCTTTGGGTGGAACAATGGGTACGGACTATTCATCAGACGCTGTGTTACCTATTTGTGCCAGAGCCTATAGTAATCTGGACCATATAGCAGGTGATTGTGATGAGCTTAGTAATGGGGTAACGCAGGAAGAATTCATTGATCAATTTAACCTTTATCCGTTTGACATTACACCTGACTTATCTGCTAGCGTAAATACCCATTTAACCCCACAGCAGAGCGGAAACATCTCAGTGCGGCTGGAATTCGCCAAGCCTATAGACGCTCCTATTAGTGTACTAGTATATCTCGAATCGCAAGCCCTAATAGAAGTAGATAGATTTAGGAGCGTTATCACTGACTTTTAAAATGGATGCTAATACACTTCAGAAAGTAATGGAACGAGTCACACGTTCCAAATTTATCGGTGTGTTTCCGAAGAATGAAACATTGAGTTTGCCAAGTACGCGAGAATGCGGTAGTCTTATTGTGAACACAGATGTCATCGGTAATGAATGGATTCACTGGATCGCTGTCTATTTTAAAAATAGACAGCGCCTGTACTATTTTGATTCACTCGGTACTCAACCCTGGAGTGACCCTATTATTGTAAAATTTCTCGCTCAGTTACATATTCCCGAAGTTGTATGGAACCCATTTCGTATACAAGGATATTTTAGTAATGTTTGCGGAATGTACTGCGTCTCATTTCTCGCATATGTCATGTGATAAAGAATTTATACATTTTTTAAATTTATTTGACCCGTGTCACACTCGCCGAAACGATGAAATGGTATGCAGACAGATAAAAATCCGTTTTCCAATTGTACGTACTCGTTGTATAGTATAATGTTTTTGTTCGTATATTTGTAACGGTATATCTGTAGTTGGTTATTGTACTGATTTCTTTCATTTAATAAATTTATGAAAATATATTGTCTTCTTACCCAAAAAGATCGAAAAACACTTACATTATTTCGGTGTGACATTGCTGACTGATCAGTATATCCTCCGTATTCATGACACGAGATTCTTCAAAAGATTGTATAACACGTGTCAAATCCTCATCGGACCTTAAAGGAATAATGTTCATTCTTTTAAAACATATACAGAGTATACAGCAGATCCCCATTATGTGAAGATATCTTTGGTTCATTTAAGAGGAATAACATTGATTACCATAAAAAATTTCGATTTTAGCATAATGGGATAAGAGGTAAAACCAAATAACATTGATTGCCATAAAAAAATTTCGATTTTTGGCGAGTATCTAAATGAAGTATTTGACGAGATACAACCCTCCATATATATATATAAATCGAATTATAGACACTTACATTTCTATGGTAGTCCCTTGCGTCGGATTGTAAGGAGCGTCACTGCAAATATCTTCAACGGTTTGCGTTGGAAATAATTCATCACGGTCAATCGCGTTAAAAAGATTAATTGCCGTTAATGCTGCAGTGTCACTTTCTTCATACAAATCCGGGGAGACGTACAGGTCCATGGTGGAGGATGTGTGACATTGCTGACTGATCAGTATATCCTCCGTATTCATGACACGAGATTCTTCAAAAGATTGTATAACACGTGTCAAATCCTCATCGGACCTTAAAGGAATAATGTTCATTCTTTTAAAACATATACAGAGTTCAGACAGATCCCCATTATGTGAAGATATCTTTGGTTCATTTAAGAGGAATAACATTGATTGCCATAAAAAATTTCGATTTTAGCATAATGGGATAAGAGGTAAAACCAAATAACATTGATTGCCATAAAAAAATTTCGATTTTTGGCGAGTATCTAAATGAAGTATTTGACGAGATACTACAACCCTCCATATATATATATAAATCGAATTATAGACACTTACATTTCTATGGTAGTCCCTTGCGTCGGATTGTAAGGAGCGTCACTGCAAATATCTTCAACGGTTTGCGTTGGAAATAATTCATCACGGTCAATCGCGTTAAAAAGATTAATTGCCGTTAATGCTGCAGTGTCACTTTCTTCATACAAATCCGGGGAGACGTACAGGTCCATGGTGGAGGGAATGATTATTCACTGACGCGAAAATAGCTACTGTTACTCCCAACTGAAAAATATCCCCTTTTATATGCACAATCGCCAAGCTCCGCCCCAAAAGACCAGATGTTCGTAGTGATTGGCTGCCGTGTAGCTGGGTGGAGCTATGATGTGTACCAATCCGCTATAACGGGGCCGGACGTAATGACATCTTTATATTTTCTCAAAGAAATATATCCTAATTATATTTTTAAAAAAGCATTCGGTTTCCACATTAAACTGTGGGTCTGAGGTGGAGTGAAAACTTTATCCGTTGTTACAATTCGAGCTAGTTGTTATTATTACTAAAGAGAAAATCATGCATGCTTTTTGGTCATACTACTGCCTCGGATCAAATGATCCTGTTATTTTAAATCCGGTTCAATAATCCTGTTATGTTGAAATGTGGAAGAGTAAGCAACGACTCCCTGACGAGATGTATTTCGGGCCACAGAACAGCTGTTCACTGAAGACTGCATGTTCCACATTTTATAATGAAGAAATTATAAATATATCCTAATTATATTTTTAAAAGAGCGTTCGGTTTCCACGTTAAACTGTGGGTCTAAGGTGGAGTGAAAACCTGAACCGTTGTCACTCTTCGAGCTAGTTATTATTATTATTAAAGAGAAAATCATGCATTAACATGCTTTTCGGTCATACTACTGACTAGGATCAAATGATGCATTAACATGCTTTTCTGTCATACTACTGAGTCGGATCAAATGATGCATTAACATGCTTTTCGGTCATACTACTGCCTCGGATCAAATGATCCTGTTATTTTAAATCCGGTTCAATAATCCTGTTATGTTGAAATGTGGAAGAGTAAGCAACGACTCCCTGACGAGATGTATTTCGATCCACAGAACAGCTGTTCACTGAAGGCTGCATGTTCCACATTTTATAATAAAGAAATTGTAAATATATCCTAATTATATTTTTAAAAGAGCATTCGGTTTCCACGTTAAACTGTGGGTCTAAGGTGGAGTGAAAACCTGAACCGTTGTCACTCTTCGAGCTAGTTGTTATTATTATTATTAAAGAGAAAATCACGCTTGCTTTTCGGTCATACTACTGCCTCGGATCAAATGAACCTGTTATTTTAAATCCTGTTCAATAATCCTGTTATGTTGAAATGTGGAAGAGTAAGCAACGACCCTCCATATATATATATATAAAATCGAATTATAGACACTTGCAGAAATCCTTTCCTCGTGAAAGGAAAAACACTGCTTAACTTCTTATATTGAATAAATAACCACTCACTCGTGAAAGTTCCTCTAATTATATTTTTTAAAAGAGCGTTCGGTTTCCACATTAAACTGTGGGTCTAAGTTACGCGTAAATATAAAATATTTTCATTGTAGAAATAATAATAATGATGATAATAAGAAACGGAGTGAGCGGTTTTTTTGCTCGAATAGTTTGAAGAAGGATTAAGCCTCGTCCAAAAAGGTCTCTATGGAGACGATTCGAATTGACCTAGTTTCTGCCTTTCCTCGTGTGTGCGTGTGTGTGTGTGTGTGCACGAGTTGTTTATTCGTTTATTATATATATATATATATCCGGGTTTGGGGAATGACAATCGTGTGTTTTGATTTTTTCCGTAAATTTTCTTTTCATTTGGAGTGAAGGGAGACTTATCAAGAGCGGACTGGAAGGAAGGTCTCTCAACCAGCAGGTGTTCTTCGAAAATATAAAGATGTCATTAGTCGTCCGACCCCGTTATAGCGGATTGTGTTTTGGCTAATTTCAACTTTAAATGAATCTTCCAATTGATTAACTATATAAATATATTGTGGTATTTTATATGGTTGAATCTTCCAATTGATTAACTATATAAATATATTGTAGTATTTTATATGGTTGAATCTTCCAATTGATTAACTATATAAATATATTGTGGTATTTTATATGGTTTGTGAGCACGAGTGATTCATTAGTTTATTATACACGGTGAACCAAAAGTAGGTGGACAGTAGGTTGAATACGGTTTGTGTTATATTATATTATAACTATGGTGTTCATTATAACTATGATGTTTGTGTTATATTATATTAAATATTATAACTAAATTTATTTAAATTTTATTTTGTATTATAGTATACAAAAAAATTAAATATGTATTCTCAAAATAAACGTTATCATTTACTGTCCACCTACATTTGGTTCACCCTATATATACAAGTACAGATGGGTGGGGGGATTTGGGGGAATGAGGAGCGTGTGTTTCGAATTGTTTCGTAAATTTTCATTTCGTTTCGTTATTTGTGACTTAAATATTTATAATAAAAATTAAGTGTGTAAAAATTATTTATTTAATAAACAGAATTTAATTGGATTCATCGATTAACTACTGTCATATAAATATATATTGTGGTACACTATTTAAATGGATGATTAATATATGGTTTTTGCTATCTGGAATACATGGCGCTATCTGGCAACTGAATACATGGCGCTATCTGGCAACTCAGCCAGAATAGGGGTTTATAAAAGACCGAGAGACGACTGACGGAGTCATTACAAGCTCGGCTCCCAGCCGAGCAAGGACCTCTGGTCCTTCTCTTTCTGGCCCTTTGGGAAAACCCCTTAGAGGCCTCTTAGGTTAGGTAAACGAAAATAGCTTGGGGGAGAACTCCGCCTCCAAGTTGCATGCCTTGCAATCAAGGCAACTACTCTCTCTCTCTCTCTCTCTCTCTCTCTTCCTCTCTCTCTCTCTCTCTCTCTCCTTCAGGTGTACCCCCCCCCCTTGGCTCAGCCAACTGACTGATTCAGCCAACTGGCTGATTAGGAGCCTATAAAACAACGCCTACTCGGCTGAAGTCTTAATATGCACTTGGCTCCTGCCAGGTGAACACCTCTCCTCCTTTCTCTCCTCCTTTCTCTCCTTTCTGGCCCTTTGGGGGGAATAGCTTGGGGGAGAACTCCGCCTCCAAGTTGCATGCCCCTTGCAACCCCGGTTGGCAACAAAGGGGCCCTTTGTTTTTTTTTTTTGCAACACCCCCACCCCCTTTGCAACAACCCCCATCCCCCTTTGCAACAACCCCACCCCCTTTGCAACATTACGTAATCACTTGCAACATTCCTGCACTCTAACCTTTTGCGGCTATACTACTGACACCTTTGGTTAACCCTTTAAGGACTGAAGGTACAAATTTCTAACGTTTCAAATACAAACATTCATAACTTAACCCTACAAAAAATTCAGGGCTTGAAGGGTTAATAACAAATTTATGGAATCAATATATTTAGAATCGTGTTGCTTTTGTCTTTGTACAGAGCCTCCGTTATGTATGTGGGGTGTTCCACAAGACCTTATGTGGAGACCCCTATCTTTGAGCAGACCAGTCAAACGCAGGCATCAATTTTTAATAAGAAAATTTATTTTGTAATAAAAACTTAACATAACATAATTAGGAATACTTCTACATTTTCCTACTTTTTTCGACTACTTTTTACTACATACTTCTACATTCCTTCATCGGAACTTCTCTTCCACATTTTTCCTACTTTTTCTAGAGTCAAAATCGCTAATAATGTCCGCATAACAGAAAGTTACATTGAGACTAATAACTACACTGAAGAAAAACACAAAATTAACAAAAATCATTCAAAACGCTTTCGCTACTACTAGAGGGAGGAATTCTCGTGATATAAAGAAAATTTGCTGCCCAATGTCGGGGACCCTTGTTTGTAGAGGGAAACCCCCGTGGCACCTGGCTCCGTGGGCGCCTAATGGAGGTACTGCCTTTGTATTATGTAAAGTTGACACGTCCTGGCGCAAATTTTGTCCGAAAATAATAAGTGAAACTGAAAATCGATTTTTAAGTCATATTTTTATTAAACACTATTTGTAGGTATACACAACTGTACAAAGGTAGAACACCAAACAAGTTACAACAATAGAATAAGTTGTAACAGGTTATATCAAATGGGGTACTTAAATACTGCCGTTTTGCGACAGGTTTTCCTTTCTATAATCAAATATTGCAGGGTTCAAGATCTGAAGACATTTCGGGCAGAGATGATATCTTATATGAAAATCATAAAAATTTTCAGGTGAAATCGTGGTAATTGAAAATATATGTACTGGGCTTTTGCCCGAATTTTCGGGTGTACTTGCCCGAAAAAATTCAGTCGGGCTGAATTTGGGGGGTCAACTGACCCCCTGAACCCCAGCCTCCTACACCTATGTTGACACGAAAGTTGACCTTTTGATGGTGCCCCAGCGACTCCGTGAGACACTTCAGGAAGATTGTAAAATCCCGCTCCTTGCGATTTTAACAGGTGAATTTCGAATTCAGTCGGCTTGCGAACACGGCTCCATAAGTATTCCTTCACATAGGACTTCGCGTGCCTTCGCTCAACTCAGTGATTGTTTCTTTTTGAACAGACCCTCACAAATCTTTCGCCTGTTTTAACTCAGTGAATATTCTCTTGCGAATACAGTGAATATTCTCATGCGAATAGGCCTATCATGCAATTTTTATCCATTTAATTTCTGTGTTAGCTGTATAGACTCAGCTTGCATCGGTTGTAAAGTATCGGATAGCGATTCAACGCAATTCAATGTATACCAAGCCGTTTTCTTTAAGTCTGCGCTTGGAATTCTTTTTTATGTGCTATGTGCATGGTCAGTGTTCAATCCTTGTATATTTGTATATAATAATAAATTTAGATACCATTGTGGTTGTTGAATTAACGGTTGAATTAACAGTGGGTGCTGTTTGATGGAACTGGGAGGGTAGTGTATGTATTGCTGGGGATGGTACATACGTCTGCGGAGTTCCGTCTTTTCTCATTAAAAGAGACAGTTGTACTAGAGACACTCAATATATTTTGCCCACCCTTTTTTCTTAGCAAAATAATAGGCCATGGGGCTGAAATGTCTTTTGGGCCGTAAGTTTGAACTTTCTGCACTTCACATAACCGAATTTTTTCAGTTTGAACCTCCCCTCCTTGTATAAAATCGCTTTTAAACGCCCTTGTATAAAACCAATGGTTAACGCAGTTTCGAAAATGACGTCTGACAGTGATGTGCGTCGCAAACAGAGAGCTGTTATTGAGTTCTTAACCGCAGAGAAGGAAACAGTTGGAAATATTCACAAACGTCTCTCAAACGTTTACGGAGATGCTGTTTTTGATCGAAGCACAGTTGGACGCTGGTCTAAACGTGTGAGATTATCGGGGAGAGAGAGAGAACGAGCCTCGATGAGGAGCCACGCAGCGGTCGCCCGGCATCGGCTGTGACATCTCACACTGTGCAATGCTAACAGCATCATTCGATCAAATCGGCGCGTCACATACAAGGAGCTATCATTGGAGCTAGGAATTAGTGAAGGAAGTGTGAATACGATAATTCAACAACGGGGATATTCAAAAGTGTGTTCACGGTTTGTTCCTCACGAACCGACTAAAGATCACAAAACCCAAAGAAAAGAAATTGCTTCTGAGTCGTTGGTTCGATACGAGACAGCAGGGGATTACTTCCTTTCACGAACTGTGACTGGGGATGAGACGTGGGTACAACACTTTGAACTTGAAACAAAACGCCAATCCATGGAGTGGCATCACGCAGACTCTCCACGCAAGAAAAAGTTCAGAATGGCTCCATCTGCACGAAACGTTATGGCCACCATCTTCTGGGACATGAAAGGGGTGATTCTGGTGGACATTATGAAGAAAGGACAAACAATCAACTCAGAGGCATATATTGCTACCCTACAGAGGCTCCAGAGACGTATAAAGCGAGTTCGACCGAAGAGAAAAATGGAAGACGTCCTTCTTTTGCACGATAACGCAACATCACACAACAGTTTGCAAACAAGAGAGGCCATCACAAAAATGCACTTCACTGTATTACCCCACCCTCCATACAGCCTGGATCTGGCACCTTCAGACTTCCATTCGTTTGAACCAATGAAGGATGCTATTCGTGGAAGAAAGTTTCAGTGACGATGAGGTTGTTGAGGAGGTTAAGAGGTGACTCCAACCGAACCCAGCAGACTTTTACCAGCAAGGAATAAAGGCCCTTGTTTCGAGGTGGAGGAAAGCCGTAGAAAAGGATGGAGACTATGTGGAAAAATAAAAACTTGTAAAAAAGGTGTGTAACTACTTGTGTACAAAATTTCTGAAACTTACAAGGAAACTTGGAAAGAAAAAAAAAGGTGGGGCAAAATATACTGAGTGGCCCTAGTACTTTCTTGGCCCTGTTGTTACTTCTTTTATTTGGGGTTTGAGCTGTTATTTTTATTTTTTATTTTATTTGGGGTTTGAGCTGTTTTTTTTAGCTGTTATTTTCTCCAAATATGGAATGCGGGCATTCCCTCTTTAGACATTTTTTTCTCCTTAATTGATTGTCTGCATATCGAAGGGTGGAAATAATAGCAGTTTGCTCCGTACCTGCAACTTCCACTCATCATGTAGAACCATTTTTTTGGGTGATTATATATGCATCCATAGTTATATTTACGCGAACCCGCTTTGTAATATTCGCATGTGGTCCGTTTTTTTATTCCTTATGAGTCCTGTGGTATTCACTCTCTTTTGTTCTAGCACCACTTCTTCTCTACTCAGTGTTTTTTAATTCATGATGTTTCTATTTTGTACAGAAAGTATTTCCTCGACTGAAATTACTTCTGCGCCTCTCTCTAGTGTCCTGAGTCCCATTTTCATTTGTGCCGGCGTTCTCTGTCGTTTCCTGTCTTTCTGAACTTGTAATCGTTTCTACTACTGCAACATTCTCCATTTCCGTTTGTACTACTCATTTGTAGTTTTTCCATGCACTTGACACACACGAAGCCATAAAAGCCAATGATTTTATTGCTCGTTCTATTCATCATTTTCTTGTGTTTCTTTACTAAATTTATGCATTGTAATGCTTAAATGTATTGTACAGAATGCATTTTAAGGCAGTGGTCTGGCCCGCTTCATTTACGCAGTCGCAGAGCTGGTACGCGGCGCATTCCATTAAAAATAATCCACCTCTATTCAACTTTCTGGATTTCCAACAACTTACACATTTTTTTCATATTTTTTGTTATAGTTTAGGTTTACTTCCTTCCTTTTCTTTCCTCTCCGTTTTTCTAGTTTCGTATGAATTTCATGCCCTTTTTCCTCTTGTGTGCACAAAACTTTACTGAAGCTCCATATTCCATTTGAATTATTTTCATTTTATGTTATCTTTGGCAGTAGCCTTCACTTAAATTATTTTCAGTATTCGCTAATGCTAATACGTTATACACACAATGGTAGAGAAAGAATTAACAGTCGAATATTAGAACAGAGAAGGAACAAAGCGCCCGTACTCCACAAGGTGTACACACACTATATAGGCTATACGAGTATACTGTATACAGACACAGTATATATAGTGTGTGTGTGTGTGTGTGTGTGTGTGTTTCTATGGTCTATAAAATTTCTATGCAGTTTTTTATTTTAGGGGAAATTTTTTTTAGCATTTTCTTCTTTCTTATTTCCGCACGTACCCATTTTTGGTGGATTGCACGAGGAGGAGAGGAGAGCCTTCTTTCATTTTTGTGCTTGTTCTTTTCTCTTGAGTTTGTAAGTGGTTGTATTGAAAACTATGGATACCACTTCCAGCCATTTGTAAAGCTGTCGTGGCCCCCCTCATTTCGTTGTGATTCCTTATAACTTTCACTTTCTCCGAGTTCATTGGCTCCGAGTCTGAAACGGCTTCGAGGGTTTATCTCTGGTTCCAGACTTGCTTCAGAGTTGTTAAAGATTCCCAGCTTTAGCTTCAGGCTATCTCCAGTAACCTTTGATCTGGCTTTAGAGCTGATCCGTAGGATCCACTCGCGAGCGTTCAAACTCCGAGTAAATTTACTCGACTCCGGCTTCAGCTACAGCTCCGTAAACCATAAAAATAAGGCAATTCTTACATTTGATGATTTGCCACTATATTGTAGTATGACCTCAGATGCAGCTTTTGGTTTGCTTTATTTAATAAGTCCTATAACCACACTAGATAAATTAAGATGGGAAAACAACACTGATGTTCATCTGTTTGTATTTAGGTAGGCTTAGTTTCTTATATGACCTATGGAATGAACAGCCTCTGAAACCAAGCTCTGGCTCCTAACCCTAGCTCTGCTCACGCTCCTGCAACTGTAACTCCAGCTGCGTTCTGAATCCTAAGCACAATTAAGGGGTCTTCTCAGCTCCACTCCAGCTTCGGATAGCTGGAGTATTGCCAACCTTGCATCACAAGGTCATATCCGATTATAACCCTGCAATGGCATGCAATGACAAAATTATACATTCGGATGAGTGTATTTATATTCTACTAATCCTGATCAACGCCTTAGTCCAAACTTTTCTCATAACTTAATTTTGAAAAAGAGAGAGAGAGAGAGAGAGAGAGAGAGAGAGAGAGATATGCAAAGAAATGCAGAGTTACCTTAGCAAAACCGTGTAGTCGTGTTTCTTCCTCTCCTGTAGAAGTTTCTTCCTCACTGGAGAAAATTTATCTAGTAGCACTCTGTGGTCCTTTGAGTCGTAATCGCTTTTGTAGGTTTCCATGAAATCTACCCCATTTAACACGACCGTCATCAACAAAGGATCCATTATCTTTGGAATGAAAAAGATCTTTTAGGGTGTTTGTACGTATTTACTATTAGTAGACAAAGTTTATAAACCTAAAACTTACTTCTGGGAGAATCTGTTATCTGTAATAACTAATATATTCATAACATCTTCATAATCTTTGTGATTGTCAGTTTCCACAGTTTGCACGACACGGGAAATCGATTTAAATTTTGAGGAAATGCGAACATTCAAGTAGGTCATATATATATATATATATATATATATATATATATATATATATATATATATATATTATATATATATATATATTATATATATATATATAATACACCGGGGTGCGGCATAAGTCGGTTTACCGAGAATAATGGAATCACCTTGTGAAGACTAATATTTATTACAGAAATTGTTCAAAGTGTTCTCCATCATGTTCAATACACATGTTGCATCTTTGAACTACTGAACAACAAATAGGGCAGAACAGTTCTTTGTTATTATTCAACGGCTCGAATTCTTGGCGTATGAAAGTCATCGTGTGATCGAAGTTCCGAGGTTTCTGGCCGTTGACGCTGTCTTTAATTATAACCCACATTGAATAATCACTAAGGGCACTCAAATATTTTGCCCCACCCTTTTTTCACAGCTAAATAATAGGCCATGGGGCTGAAATGTCTTTAGGGCCGTAAGTTTGAACTTTCTGCGCTTCACATAACCAGATTTTTCCAGTTTGAACCTCCTCTCCTTGTATAAAACTGCTTTTAAACGTCCTTGTATAAAATCGATGGTTAACGCAGTTTCGAAAATGGCGTCTGACAGTGATGTGCGTCGTAAACAGAGAGCTGTTATCGAGTTCTTAACCGCAGAGAAGGAAACAGTTGGAAATATTCACAAACGTCCATAAAACGTTTACGGAGATGCTGTTGTTGATCGAAGCACAGTTGGACGCTGGTCTAAACGTGTGAGATCATCGGAGAGAGAGAGAGAGCCAGCCTCGATGATGAGCCACGCAGCGGTCGCCCGGTATCGGCTGTGACATCTCACACTGAGCAACGTGCTAACAGCATCATTCGATCAAATCGGCACGTCACATACAAGGAGCTATCACTGGAGCTAGGAATTAGTGAAGGAAGTGTGAATACGATAAATCAGCAACTGGGATACTCAAAAGTGTGTTCACGGTTTGTTCCTCGCGAACTGACTGAAGATCACAAAGCCCAAAGAAAACGAATTGCTTCCGAGTCGTTGGTTCGATACGAGACAGAAGGGGATGACTTCCTTTTACGAATTGTGACTGGGGATGAGACTTGGGTACACCATTTTGAACCTGAAACAAAACGCCAATCCATGGAGTGGCATCACGCAGACTCCCCACGCAAGAAAAAGTTAAAATGGCTCCCTCTGCACGAAACGTTATGGCCACCATCTTCTGGGACATGAAAGGAGGGGTGGGGTGATTCTGATGGACATTATGAAGAAAGGACAAACAATCAACTCAGAGGCATATATTGCTACCCTATAGATACTCCAGAGACGTATATAGCGAGTTCGACCGAAGAGAAAACTGGAAGACGTCCTTCTTTTACACGATAACGCAACATCACACAACAGTTTGCAAACAAGAGATGCCATCACAAAAATGCGCTTCACTCTGTTACCCCACCCTCCATACAGCCCGGATCTGGTACCTTCAGACTTCGATTTGTTTGGGCCAATGAAGGTATTCGTGGAAGAAAGTTTCAGAGTGACGATGAGGTTGTTGAGGAGGTTAAGAGGTGGCTCCAGCGGAACCCAGCGGACTTTTACCAGCAAGGAATAAAGGCCTTCGTTTCGAGGTGGAGGAAAGCCGAAGAAAAGGATGGAGACTATGTGGAAAAATAAAAACTTGTAAAAAAGGTATGTAACTACTTGTGTTCAAAATTTCTGGAACTTACAAGGAAACTTGGAAAGAAAAAAAAAAGGTGGGACAAAATATGTTGAGTGCCCCTCGTGTGTTATATATATATATATATCAGAGGACATTTCCTCAGAAAATTACTTCATGAGTGGGGTATATCGCCATTAAGCTTTTTCTTGTTCATAATTATTTCATCGTCAATTCGTTTATCAGATCAGTCAACAATACAATATAAAGTTCGTTTAACTTTATCTAAAATCAGCGATAACCACATGGAATATTAAAGTCGGTAACAAAATAAAAAATTCATTTTTACTTTTATTTACCAAACGTTTCGGAATATTTAATATTATAAATTTTTTAAAATTAAAATGTTTTATACTTCATTTTACAATTAATTTTTAAATATGCATTTTTAAGATGTATATTTAAAGACGATATTAAGCTCGAAAGAAGATATTAAGCTCGTAAAATCGTATAAATTTAAAGTTAAAATTTAAAACTGCTTTTATTAAAAATATTAAATTATATGAAAAGATCTAAATTAAAGCTCATTTGTTGAAGTAACTACATATAATTATTAGGTACAGTTTAGTTCCTCTAAACGAAGAACTAAATTGAGGGAAAATCTGAACCAAATTTGAAACGAGTTCATGATTTTTAAAACTTGATCGGACTCTGACGAATAACAATATTCGAAGTTGCTTAACCTCCTTTGTACCGGTGGATGTTATGTGACGGGAAAGTCCTGCGGCTTTACGTGGAATTCGAACCACGGGTCGCTACGTCATCTGAACGTAGAGGACGGTTACCCATGTACTACTGATCAGATACAACGTTGCTTAACCTCTCTCATCTCACTGGAAGCAGTATTGCGACGTGGCCACGTCGAACCCCAACTCTGACGAAGGGTCATCGGAATGAATTCCCAATGATCCTAATGATGATTCCAGTGATCATCCCAATGATGATGATCCCAGTGATCATCCCAATGATGATCCCAGTGATCATCCCAATGATGATCCCAGTGATCATCCCAATGATGATCCCAGTGATCATCCCAATGATGATCCCAGTGATCATCCCAATGATGATCCCAATGATCATCGTGTTCGCACAAATTTAGAAATATACCAAAAAGGCAAAGAAAAAATAATTAGCCGGAACTCATTTCCTCTCAGTGTGGAGGTGAGTATACCCCGAGGGTCACCTGAGTCCGAGCATTAACAGGGTTAGTGGCTGGCCCAACCCAACCCATGCAGGCGCCAGCAGCCAGGAGCGAACCCAAACCCTCACCGCCCAGAGTCCGGCACCGAGACCAAAAAGTACCATCAAATATATTAAAAGAACCGTCATGAAATATATCAAAAAAGCAACAGAAAACAAATACTTGCCGCAACCTTCTATACGAAGAAATATTACCTTCTATTGTCTGAAATCACTCAAAAAAGAAGTTTTGAAGACCATTTCTTCTATCTAAAGAAGTTATATATCATTAAAAGAAGTTATTATATCATCTGACGAGAAGCTTAGATACCCAAAAGAAGGAAAAAACTTGCCCTAGAATGCACCCTCAAAAAGAAGTTATAAGTTCTAAATTTAGGTTTTATTTTGAGTGTACGATCAAAGTACTGCGCGAGGTTTCTTCAGCAAAGCTTGATTTTTAATCAAATTCAGTCGGCTGAACCGCCTTGACTGGTGTTTATTTATCTGTAGTTTCCCCTTCTACAATTACATAATATGGTGGCATTTGTAGTGATAAACTAATAAAAATTAAGTATAGTGTCCTTGAATTTAAAAATATCATCTATATTTTGTGAGGTTTATAGGTTACTCAGGTAAATGGTTAGAGGTAATATTTATGATCCACTGGGTTAACCTACTTCATATACTGGGTGATCCAGATAAATGGGACCCATAAAAAAAAAGCCAAATATTCTTAATATTTAATTCCTTTCATAAAAACTATATATCATTCGAAAGAGTAGAGTTACAAGTTTATTATGAAATATTTATTTTTTTAAAATGACTCCTTTCAAATGTGCTCCATTAGTTGCCAAGCATTCCAGTGTTCTCGCTTGTAAGTTCTGCATCACTTTTGCAAGAGTGTGCGGTGGTATGGCCTGTATCTCATTTGTGATGGCGGCCTTCAATTCTTGCAAGGTCGTTGGGTTATTTCTGTAGACCCTACTCTTTAAATATCCCCAGAGATAATAATCTAAGGGAGAAAAATCCGGAGACCTTGCGGGCCATTCAACGTCTCCAAATCTTGAGATTAACTCGCCTGGAAACGTTTGACGCAAAACTGCCATGCAGTTCCTCGTGGTATGGCAGGTAGCTCCGTCTTGTTGGAACCAGTGGTTTTCTAGACAAAGATCTCTTAATTTAGGAATAAGGAAATCGGTCAACATTTTTTCGTAGCGATCACCATTTACAGTGACCGTGTTTCCGGTGGAATCCTCGAAAAAGTACGTCCCTATGATCTGAGATGCAGTAAGACCACACCAAACAGTTACACGCTGACTATGCAACGGGACTTCGGTAATATTCAATGGATTTTCTGTTGCCCAGAAACGACAATTTTGTTTGTTTACAGTTCCATTCAAGTGAAAATGGGCTTCGTCTGACATAATCAAAGTTGCTAGAAAATTGGTGGTGTCATTTACCTTCTGTTGGATCCATTGACAGAATTGTGTCTTCGTGCGAAATCTCCATCGTTTAGTTGTTGCACTGTTTGAATTTTATATGGAAAGAGCATTAAATTTTGCTTGAATATACGGTGTGTTGTTCCATATCCAACTCCTAACAGCTGAGAAGCACGTCTGATGCTTATGTTAGGATTATCCTGTACAATTTCATGAGTTCTGTTAATGATCACGTCTATCCTTGCTGTGCGCACTCTTCCAGTTGGTTTTCTTTTTCCAATGCTGCCAGTTAGGGAAACATTTCTGACACACCGACGGATTACTTTCTTAGAAGGTGATTTTGACATCTGAAAATTTGTCTTGAAAGATCTTTGAGATGAAACTACACTTCTTCCATGCTCATAATATTGCTCAGTTATGAACGCAGCTGTTCCACAGTCCATGCAGTCATCTTGAAGGGTTAGTTTTAACTAACACTTTTATTTTGTTTTGTATCTTATCTTGTCTTGTATTGTCAAAACCTATACAATCCTGTACAAACTTGTAACTATCCTCTTTCGAATGATGCGTATGATTTTATAAAAGGACTTATACTTTAAGAGTTACAGGGGTTTCTTTTGGGTCCCATTTCTCTGGATCACCCTTTATATATATATATATATAATATATATATATATATATATATATATATATATTATATATATATATATATATATATATATATATATATATATATATATATATACTGTGTATATATATATATATATATATGCTTGTCCGAAACTTATGAAGTGCTTCGAAACATATTATTTTTATGATACAGTTCGTCACTGTGGTTTAGTAAATGAGGCCCTCCAAGGAAGAAATGACTAAACGACAAAAGTAAAAAACGCCAGAAAACGCAGTTGAAGTTGTACTATGTTGAAAGTGAAATAACTTTTGATTTTTTGAAGATATCTCGTCGAAAATTCTTCGACGACTGTCTTAACTACTTCTTCCTAGGAGGGCCTCTTATGTAATTGAATGTATTACTGCGTATACAAAATTCTTAAGAAGAAATATAAGTAAAAAAATTACACTAACACTGTTCACAATATTTATAATTGAAATACAGCGTTGTCTGATTTTTGCTTTGTTGCGATTAAAGAGCTGAAACATTTTGTAATCCACAACGATCCAGACTTCAATGTATCTCATCCAGCCATTGACAACGTATTCGAAGGGGTCTCCAGAAATCGACACGGGCGCATTCCTCTTGGGGCGTTCTAAGGTCTGAAAATTTTAAATATCAATTAGAAGTTGAATTTTCACATTCAAAGGTTTCCATTAACTCCTCATCACTCGCGTAAATATAAATAAATTAGACCTACAGTGTGTTAACAAAAGTAAATAGACACCTTCGAGTTTTGTTTTTTTTACCATAGTTCTTGATTTGATAATAAAAGTCAATATATAAAAACAAATGTATTGAATGAATATATTTAGAATCGTGTTGATTTTTCCCTTTTGCGTTACGTAAAGGTGACACGCGTTCTCTCATTCCATTGATGAGCTTTGCCATTTGTTCTTGAGAACAATCATCGTGGTGTCTATTTACTTTTGTCAACCATCTGTATATTAGACTTGTGCAAAACACAAATAAAAAGTTACATTCCATTTTCTTTACACGTTTGATCTAAGCTAATTTTACTCAGATGAATAATAACTTCATCCTTTGAATATTATCTGAGATAAATAAAACTTTTTTAAATGGGAAAATAAATTATTGTTTGTGTTTATTTATACAAACAATTAAGAAAGGAAGGTAAGGGAAGGCTATTTAAAAAAATTAGGAATTAAAAATTTTTTTCTTCATGTGGAATATTTATTGGATCACCTGAAGATCAGGGCCCCCAGCCTTCTTTAGTTAGCCTTATAAGGCTAACTAACGAAAATAGCACGACTTAACCTAACCAATGTCAAGGGCGTACTAACGATTGGTTAGGTTAAGTCGTGATATTTTCGTTAGTTAGCCTTATAAGGCTAACTAACTAAGGCTGGGGGCCCTGATCTTCAGGTGATCCTATTTATTTCATTTGGTGTTATTCAGAAACTGTGAATGAGGTAAACTGTTGTTGTAGAAAATAAATAATTTATGTTGTATTTAACAACACTGAAATTAGAGCTCTCTCTCTCTCTCTCTCTCTCTCTCTCTCTCATATATATATATTATATATATATATATATATATTAAAGAGTTAAAGACTGGTTCTGCTTCAGAGGTAGATGACCTATCGAATGAGCACTTAAAATGAGCCAGTGACGAGTATATCTGCATATATCATTGCTCTTATCAGCCATGCTTGCTCATAGCTCTATCTCTGCAAAGTTCATGAGGGTATATATCTTGCCTCTGGTCAAAAATAAGTATGGAGACTTCTGGCCAGCAATAATTATATATACAGGTCTATTGTTGTCGCTTCTTGCTTCTCGAAACTACGAGAAAAACTCTTGTTACTCCGATTAAATGATTACCTTTGGACATCTCCGAATCAGTTTGGTTTTAAAAGGTCCCACTCAACTGACCTATGTATTTATGTACTTAAAGAAACAATATCTAAATGCATTAACAGCAATTCAACTATTTATAGCTGTTTCCTAGATATAAGTAAGGCATATGATAGAGTGAACCACAGTATTTTATTTGCAAAACTAGAAGACAGGAAGGTTCCCATGTACTTATTACATTTATTGAAATTTTGGTATTCCCACCAATCTTTCACCGTTAGGTGGGGCAATGTACTATCCGAATGTTTTGGCTCTTCTTGCGCGGTGAGACAAGGCTCCTTACTCTCCCCTATGTTGTTTAATGTGTATATTGACGGATTAATTGCTTCACTTAATGAAGCAACAGCGGGATGTTGTATAGATAACACAAGGATAAATAACTTAGTTTATGCCGATGTATGGTGTTAATAAGTCCCTCTGTTAAAGGTCTGGATCGGCTGCTAAAATGAAAGTTGAAGTAATTGAGGAAGTACAAGAGTTTAAGTATTTAGGTCAAACTATTACCAGCTCCTTGAGTGATAACTCGGATATAAGAAAACAATCTCGAAGTCTTTGTGCTAAAGCGAATATGACTATAAGGAACTTTCGATTCTGTACAAGTGAAGCTAAAGACACTCTCTTTCGTACTTTCTGCAGTAATATATACGGACAGCAACTCTGGATGAATTATAAAAAAAGGTTCTGGCATAAATTACCCCCGAGATGCTCACCTTCGCAAATGTTTGCTACCCGCAATGTCCCGAGCTTCCTGGAGGTAACAAGATGTGCTCAATACAGTCTAATGCAAAGGATTAAAAAATCAACCAACCCGATTATTCAAGCTATCCATGAGGCCTGCCGTTTATCCTCTAAGCTATGGAATTCTTGGTACGAAAACGTCTGTCTGTAGCTCCACTTAACTCCGACATTACTGTATTATTTCTAATCAACTGTACAGGGTGTACATAAAGTCAGGATCTATTTTTGTGAAGCACTTGGAAATTATATGGAATTCAATCATAAAATGATAAAGTGGTAACATTTATTAAATAATTAAGAGTAGGATTCGACGTGACGCCCATCAGTATCCCTGCACAACTCAAATCGTTCCGCAGCATTTCTAAACACATTCTGGAGCATTTGCGGGGTTATGTTATCTGCAGCAGTTCGTATACGTGTACGTAAGTTTTCAAGACTCGTAATCTTCGTCTGATAGACGTGCGATTTGATAAAGCCCCATGCAAAGAAATCTAAAGGGGTTAAATCTGGTGATCTCGCTGGCCAAAGGTCTGTTGCTTCCGCGTCCGATCCAGCGATTTGGAAAACGTCCATTTAGATAATCCTGAACAATTTTGGCATAGTGACAAGGAGCACTATCATGTTGATAGACGACGGGGATAGGATTGTTAGTACCGTCGTCCATCAACATGATGGTGCTCCTTGTCACTATGCCAAAATTGTTCAGGATTATCTAAATGGCGTTTTCCAAATCGCTGGATCGGACGCGGAAGCAACAGACCTTGGCCAGCGAGATCACCAGATTTAACCCCTTTAGATTTCTTTGCATGGGGCTTTATCAAATCGCACGTCTATCAGACGAAGATTACGAGTCTTGAAAACTTACGTACACGTATACGAACTGCTGCAGATAACATAACCCCGCAAATGCTCCAGAATGTGTTTAGAAATGCTGCTGAACGATTTGAGCTGTGCAGGGATACTGATGGGCGTCACGTCGAATCCTACTCTTAATTATTTAATAAATGTTACCACTTTATCATTTTATGATTGAATTCCATATAATTTCCAAGTGCTCCACAAAAATAGATCCTGACTTTATGTACACCCATTTCTATCCTTAGTATGTGAACTGTCATTGTAGTAATAATATTTGTCATATGGGCTATAGTCTTCCAGTAAAGCTTTTCATTTCATTTCATTTAATATATGTAGTGGATGATTTTTTTTTAAGCATCTGACACTTTAAAAATTTTGTATTATTTTTAGTAACTGAAATAAAAGCATGAAATTTTTACTGTACCTTCTCTACACAAGGGGAATTAGTCTCCTAGTGCAAAACATGCTATATGTGATGTCCAGTTCACGATACTTGCATGATTTCCTGTAGTTTATGACAAAGGATTATCATTGTCACCAACATCACCAGATCTAAACGCCTGTGACTTTTATCTTTGGGGTTATTTAAAAGACAGAGTGTTTAAACACACACACACACACACACACACACACACACCACACACACACACACACACACACACACACAGAGTTAATGAGTTGAGAGGACATCACATGGAGCATGTTTTGCTCTAGGGGACTAATTCCCATGTGTAGAGAAAGAACAGTCAATTTTTTTTTATGTCAGTTCATAAAAAAATACAAACCTTTTAAGGTGTCAGATGTTTAAAAAATCACTGAATATATATATATATATATATATATATATATATATATATGTGTGTGTGTGTGTGTGTGTGTGTGTGTGTGTGTGTGTATATATTCTCGGAGGCCATTGATGACATCAGAAAGCTAATAAAGGCCATAAACCTTCCATCCCACAATATAATGATCTGCGGAGACTTTAACTTCCCATTTATAAAATACAAAAAGGTGGATAGGAATATATATAGTATACACGTGGACAAGGAGGACACAAGAGAAGACCAGGAGCAAGCAAAAATGTTGATGGTTCTCACAAATGAGTTTATGCTGACACAGGAGATAACAGAAAATACCAGAAAAAAATAACTGCCTAGATCTGGTATTCACGAATAACACGAACTTGAATGCTATATAAAAATAACCCCAACCATTATCTCGGAACACAATTTACCGAGATATCAACAAATATGACGACAACATTAAAAGACAATACACATATTGAGGAAAGAAGCAAATTTGGGTCCTTTAACTTAAACTCCAAGACTATAAATTGGGAAGCAGTCAGATCACACATGGCCCAAATAGAGTGGAGAACAGTTTTAGAGAATAAAACAAATGAAGAAATGCTAACAACCTTGGAAGAAAAAACGCTCAGAATTTTAGAAAAATATGCCCTGAAATCACAGGCAAAAGGAAAGACGAACTGGCTAGAGAGGCAAAAGAGAAGAATAATTCGCAAAAGAAAGAGAGCGGAGGCGAAGTTAGCCAACTGCGGATATAGTGCCAGGAAAGTAATACAAGAAAAACTGGAGGGTATCGATAGGGAAATACAAACCATGATTAAGGACCATACAGAGAGGGAAGAGGAAAAGGCGGTAGAAGCAATAAAGAAAATCTAAAATACTTCCATAGCTATGCGAAAAGGAAAACAAAAACCCGCGCCGCTATTGGGCCCTTAAGGAAGAGAAATAATGAACTAAACGACGATCCAAAAGAAATATCTGAAACATTGAGAGCCCAGGATGAATCAGTTTTTAGTATCCCAAAAAGTGACAAAGCGATACCTGATATAGATGCATTCTTTGAAAAGAAATTGCAAGGAGAGTGTATAACAGACTTTGATTTTACCTCAGAAGATGTAGCAGGAGCTATAGGACAAATGAAACCACATTCAGCTGCAGGTCCGGACAATTGGAACTCATTATTGTTTAAACACTATAAAGATGAAATAGCTACACCTTTATACTGGATATGGAGAAGATCCCTGGACACTGGAGAAATACCGAGCATCTTGAAAAGAGCAAACATTGTCCCTCTATATAAAGGAGAGGACAGATCTCAAGCAAAGAACTATAGACCAATGTCATTGACGTCCCACCTCACCAAAGTATTTGAAAGAATAGTTAGAGGGAAAATTTATGATTTCTTGGAGACACTGAAAAGATTCAACGAAAAACAGCACGGATTCCGATCAGGTAGATCATGCCTATCACAACTAATAGAACACTACAACAATATCCTAGATGTACAGGAAGGCAATGACAACTACGATGTCATATACACAGATTTTGCTAAAGCTTTCGACAAATGTGATCATGGTATAATAGCACATAAAATGAAATATATGGGAATAACAAACAAAGTAGGAAAATGGACCTACAACTTCCTCAGAGAACGTCTACAGGTCGTCAAAATTCAAGGTGTATCATCATCAGAATCGGAAGTACGCAGCTCAGTACCACAAGGGACAGTACTGGCCCTACTCCTGTTCATTATCATGCTAACAGACATAGACAGCGGAGTAAACAGCAACAGTATAGTAACATCCTTTGCAGACGATACAAAGATCAGCAGAAAAATCAGCGATGCAAATGAAGTGGAGGTCTTGCAGAGGGACACGAACAAAATATATAAATGGTCAGCAGACACCAACATGACATTTAACACCGAGAAATCTCAGTTCTTGAGATATGGTAGAAAAGAGGAAATTAAACAGACTACATGTTATACTCCAGATAGACAGGAAATTCAGAGAAGCACGAAAGCGATCGATCTGGGGGTAATAATGACAGATGATGTGAAATTCGAAACACAAAATCAGATAGCGATAAATAAAGCAAAAAGAATCGCGGGACAGGTACTAAGAACGTTAAAAAAAAAGGGACAGGACAGTAATGATTCCCCTGCTAAAAACACTGATTATACCAAAACTTGAATACTGCTCAGTTTTGACTTCCCCATATAAAAAGGAAGAAACTAATAAACTAGAAGAAACGCAAAGGCATTTCACAGCCAAGATTGATGGCTGCAAAGAACTCAACTACTGGGAAAGACTACGTAAACTAAATCTGTACTCCCTGGAAAGAAGAAGAGAGAGGTACACTATAATCTACATATGGAAAATGATCGAAAAACTGGTACCAAACCTTAAACTAAAACAATTACCATTCAAACAACACTGGAAAATAGGAAAGGCAGAATGTGTAGTATTCCCAAATTAAAGGCCAGACAAGGGCCCTCTTCAACACTTAAGAAAAATAGCTTGGTTGTCAGGGGTCCCCAAGACTTTTTAATCAGCTTCCAAAGGACCTCAGAAACGTTACATGGGTCAAAGTTGAAGTCTTCAAGAGAAGACTAGATGCCTGGCTCAGGATGGTACAACATGAGCCGGGTGTACCTGGCTATGTGTGGTGAAGAGCGCAAGAAAGCGGCTCACTTCTCCGCCAAGCCAGGCCTAGAGGCGGGGCCACCAGCTTGACCTTCGTGTGAAGAGAGACCAACACACGGAACACCAACGAGGTTAACGAGGATTTGCCTAAATCCCTAAGTAGCTCCAATGAAGCCACCTTTTTTACCCATTAAATCTGATTTTGTATAAATAAGTCGAGTTTTCTTGTAGGACATACTTTTCGAGGTGAGTTTAGGTTAACTTATGTTAACGTAACCTAAGCTAATCCAACCTAACCTAACCTAAAACAAATTACTGGGTGTCTGGGTGCATAAAAGCCTGAGGTAGCATGAAGTTGGAATTACTTGGTTTCGAGTTTTTAATTAAAATCCTTGTGCGGGTGAAATTCGGAAAAATAATCATTGTATATGGTAGAGAAGCGCTTTCTCTGAACTTTCTGATAAAACACCCCCTTTACCCCTACCATAACACAAGCGAAAGTAATTAAAAAATTTAAAATATAAAAAAAATTATCTGTTGGAGTTACTTAGCAAAATGTGAGCACGGTCGAAAATGTATACAAATGTTGGAGGGACTTGGTCATTTATATATATATTGTATACGTAAAAGAAACATTGTATACGTAAAAGAAACATTGACCAT
Organism: Bathynomus jamesi; assembly: GCA_023014485.1. NCBI lineage: Eukaryota > Metazoa > Arthropoda > Malacostraca > Isopoda > Cirolanidae > Bathynomus > Bathynomus jamesi. The sequence goes on from JAJOZX010000037.1 coordinate 2,117,551, forward strand.
AGGAATGAACAGTGTATCATTTACTGTCCTCTTCCGTACAATACTACATTTCTGCATCATACGATATGCAAAGTCATGTTACCGGGGACTGGGTTGAGTTTCAATTTTATGTTACCGGGACTTTCCAGTATTCATCATCCAATTTGAATACTGAAAGCTGGATTTTAGTTGGTTCCATAAATAAAAAGGAGTCAAACGAATTTCTGTTCTAAAGTCGTGGATCTCCACTCCAACCAACTCAGTACATTTTTTTATTGAAAAGACCAACCAAGGCGAATTTCAAATTTACCTTCTTCTAAAGAATTTGATTAACTTTTCCTTTCTTAGCTATTATTATTATTATTATTATAATATTATGGATCATCTGAAGATCAGGGCCCCCAGCCTTCTTTAGTTAGCTTTATAAGGCTAACTCACGAAAATATCACGACCTAACCTAACCAATCGTTAGGTCAACTGTACGCCCTTGACGATTGGTTAGGTTAGGTCGTTATATTTTCGTTAGTTAGCCTTATAAAGCTAACTAAAGAAGGCTGGGGGACCTGATCTTCAGGTGATCCATTATTATTATTATAGAAAATATCACACATTAATAAGTGTTTTTCGTTAAAACTTATCATTTACATAAATTATGGTCAAAGTCTTGAATCGACAGCGAGAAACTATCATTGTTAGCTTACGTCAACTTCATGATGTTGTTCCTCATTTTCTGCTTTCAATCTCTTTGTTCCCACATCTGAAAAGATGTTTTAGTTTATATTATTATTTGGGAAGGAATCTTTGTAATTTTTATCACTCCATCCAGTCTCTCTCTCTCTCTCTCTCTCTCTCTCTCTCATATATGTGTGTGTGTGTGTGTGTGTGTGTGTGCGAGCGCGCGCGCGAAACTTGTAAAACCCGATGAATATGCACGATCATGAAGTTAATATCTTGTTATGGTTTCGGATATTAATCGTATGATGGCGTACTTATTTTTTAGCTTCCTAATCATGTGACGTAACAAGAAATTTACATTTACTCACGAACAAAAACAAGAAAAGAAAGAAAGATATTTAACTGTTTATCATATTTCTGAGTGTAAATGTTTATAATATGATGGTTATACGCGTCTGTTTATTTCGAATTAATACCAAAAAATTATATATAAACTATTTACGTATGTTATTTATTTAAAACTATATCGTGAGGACATTATTTTATATAGGAGGAAGTTTCCTCATTTTATTAAACATGTTTTAAACATTCACTAAACGATCCACTGTTTTGGTCATCGTTTGTAATAATGATATTTTCAGTTAAAATGTCTCTTGTCATTTCCGTTTAGGCTTTTCTAACAAGTCCTCATTATTGTAGAATCCTAGACACCAAATTTCATAAATCAGGTTCGCTCTCCCAAATGTTTTTATCAGTAATAAATGCAGGGTGCTTCAAAAAATGTTGCATTTAGTGCTTCAAAATTTTTTTACCTATTTCCATTGAATGGGGTTCACTCATTAATCACACACAATCCTTGGAAAAAAATATATTATTATTAAAAAAACAAGCAAATAAACACGCAAATACTTACATAAACAAAAAAAAAACCAAACAAACTATAAGTGGTAAGCAATAACATATTAGCGCCATATAAGTTGTAAAAAATTTTTGAAGCACCCTGTATACTGGTTCCTAATTAAAAAAAAAGATCCTTTACCTTCAAAAGAAAATCTAATTATCACAACTGAATGATTGCTTTATAAAAACATCTGTAATGCGGAGGAAAAGTGCTCACGTTCATGAATTTCACTTATCCTGTTCCTCCACCGCTACAACAAGACAAGTGGAAAATTATTTAATTGATTACTCGCTCTTTTTCGTGGGACATTTTTGTTATTTTGTGATTTCCTGCACAAAACTGAGTTGCCATGATGGAAACTCATTCGTTAAAAGTGTTAAGAATTTTCCATTTAAACTCGATGTGATCGGAAAGTTAATAATTTTTTTCAGGATCAAATCTTGATCTAACCTAGTTTCATTCATAAAATGTCAGATTACTACATCCACGTCATTTACTACTTCTACAGCAGCGCCATCTAACAACACTTTCTGCAATGTCTTAAAGTGTTTCCTCGAAACTGTAACGTGAATTGAATTGAACTGAATAACCTTTATTATTATTAATAAAATAAATACAGTATTTTTACAATTTACAATAACATAAATAATTGTGAAGCTGAACTATTTATTTTATTGAATTTGGCCATTAAGCTTTAGACTTTACTGGGCTCTTATAATACACGTGTAAAGTGTCCAAGGATGAATTTACAGTTTATTTAGGCCTAATTACAGTTTTTTAATCATTCGAAGAGAGGTTAATTATTTATTGGAAGGCCGTCAAGGTGGGTCCACGAGACTGAATACACGATAAACAGTCTTATCCCTAAAATTATACATTTAAGAATGAAACATATCATTGCAGCAAATTGGCTTAAACTGCAGAAAAGGGTAGGGTCAGTTTTCAAAAAAAACAAAAAAATGAACACTGACTACGAATTGGAAAAGCTTTGCAAATCTGTAATAATTAGGGTCGTATCTTTACAATGTAATTTACTTTAATCCTGAACACATAAATACTGAAATAAAATTCTAAGTCCCAGTATATGCAATTAATTTGCTTTTTTTTTTAATTGTATCTTGAATCTTCAAAGCTATTTTTGAACACTACATGACCACAAATTACAAAATTTTGAAAATGTGCTCCATTTAGAATGGTTCATTTGCAGTCTAAAGTATTTTGTATTCAAAAAATAAGATCTTTAAATTTGCAATTTAAATTTACACATATTTCATTTTATACATCCAATGGTCTACACACACACACACACACACACACACACACACACACATATATATATATATATATATATAATATATATATATATATAGAGCAGTTAGGTCCATGGAAGCAATGGAAGCATTGCTTCCCTACTTAAATGATTAGAAGCGCTGTTAAACAATATTAATGACGATAAAATTATGATAAATTATCTCTAGGCTATACTCCTTTCAAATATTTTTTTAATACAAAAAGCTCAAAATCCAAATCAGTGCATTGAAAAAGGAGTGGGAGAGCAATAATTTTGTTGCGTCGAGACGGGCGCTAGTGGAAGCAACCTTGAGAATTGCTTCTTTTGTTTGACTTACTATATTCGTGTTTTATAAAAATTGCATCAATTCACCGATAATTTCACTGCTTATACAATACTATAAATGTAATAAATGATATGCAATAAAATTATTGATCGCTATACTTATGGATGAATTAATATTATGTCTTAAAAGAATAAAAAATATTCACCGATGGAAACAGACCCATAACGCATTCATTTCTTTAGGCAAAACGTGGATCGTGGAAGCAACTTAGAGAGTTGCTTATTCCTGCTAGTATGCTTAATTAATTAATGAGCTTATAGCATTAAATGACTAAATAACTGGCAATTATTACCAAATATATTTTTAGAAGAAGAAATACAAGCTAATTGTAATTAGAGTTTGCTTAATTATGAGTAAATCAAAGTGAAGTTGTTATATTGAGGTTAATGTCGTTCGTCAACTGCCCATCCCTTTCCTCCCCCGCCCTCTTCGCCCCCCCCCACAAGTGCACAAATTTAAATATAATTCGAGCGCATTTTTAACAGTGTTCAGTTGTTTATTTGATTTGTGATTGTTAGAGTGCGTTCAATGATCTTTGGCTGGATTATGCAGTCTTTTTATTTCTTTGGCAGATAATGATGGCGTGTAATAAGTGTAATTGTAAAATTGAAACTTTGTTATCTTGTTCGTTCAGTTCTAGACAATTTTAAGAAAAGCGAGACATTATTAAAATTGGTAGGCCTACGCTTAGCTTAAAAAAAATTAAGTACACAAACCAAAAGATTAAAACCTATCTTAGAAATTCACAGGGGCAAGACTGCCTTTCCTCTTTATCAGTCCTTTCTACTGAAAAGAAACTTTTAACTCAATTAAAGGAAAGAACCGATTTTTACAATAAAGTAATCGATGCATTTGCAAAAAAGAACAGGAGGATAGAGCTGGTGTATAAATAAAAGAGGTGGATATATATATATATATATACACAGTATAATAGGCTATGCATGCTTCCCAATATATAATTGTTACCGATCTCCACTGATATATATATATAATATATATATATGTGGGATGAATTTCACAGACACGTGAAATGAATGAATAATGCAAACCCACAAGGAAAAAGAAAAATGATTCCAAGGCCCTGACGAGGTGTACTTCTAAATACACGAAATGCCTTCCTTGGGATCATTTTTCTTTTCCTTGTGAGTTTGTATCATATATATATATATATATATATATATTATATATATATATATATATATTATCCACGTGGTATTTATGAATAACAAACAGAGACAAAAATAGAAGGAACGAAGATAGTACAAGAGAATACTGCGAAAAATGAACAGGAAAAAAAGAAAACGCGAGTAAACGGGAAGCAGAAATAAAAGAAACACCAACAGAGGAAACAGAGGCACAAAACCAAATCCAAATATTTCAAACAAAGGACATTAGCAGCAATAGGAAAAAACACGTAGACAATAAAGAAATCAAATTGAAACCACCAAAAACAAAGGCCCCCAAGTAAAAATGGGGAAGAAACTACAGTATATGTATGTAAATAGTATGTGAAAGGAATTTGCAGGTATAAGGGAGGAGAATGTACTAGTATATACGAACACCCTCCCTTGTGCAACACTTCTATAATAATGGTCACTGCAAATTCGGTGGAAACTGCAAATTTTACCATCCGGACATTTGCAAGACCGACGCGACATATGGAACCTGCCAGTACGGCAGAAAATGCTACTACCATCATCTCCCGACAAGTTCAAAGGACAAGTTCAAATGACAACAGGAGGAATGTCAAAAAAAATATGTACACAAATAGCAAACAAAACTCTTTAAACACAAATAGCAAACAAAAAATTTTCAACATCTTGGACACAATACGGCTGACACAGCTGGGAACCCTCGACCAGAATAGGTAGGCGGGAACAGATCCATCTCGGAGACCACAAGGCTACAAAACACGCGAAACCAAAGGACAACGAACTTAAAATGCACAAGAGGCAATGCAAAACAAAGAACATAAACATTGTCCTGGCAAATATTCAAGGAATAAAACCGAACAACTCATGAAACAAAGTTTCGTACCTGAAAGGATTTATGGACGAAACAAGGGTGGACATCGCATGCCTCATAGAAACACATCTTAAAGATTGCTAAGGAAACTGCGATAACTGCGAACACTGTATCGATAAGAAAGAATTACATATCGATGGATTCAACTTACTAAGAGCGGATAGAACAGCGAGACGTAAAGGTGGCTGTGTTATTTATATATATGAGAGTCATATGACAGAGACGGTAATAAGTAAATCCAACAGCTTCGTGGAAACCTTTGCAGTGAAAATAGAGAAACTAAACCTGGTACTGATAGTCATCTATAGACCTCCAAACTCTCCAAATGAAAAATTTTCGGATGTCATTAATGATATCAGAACCCTAATAAAGTCCGTAAACTCTCTATCACCTAATATAATACTCTGCGGCGATTTTAATTTCCCACTTATAAAATACAAAAAGGTGGGTAGAAATATATTTATACAGCAAGATAAAGGGGCCACAAGAGAGGACCAGGAGCAAGCAAAAATGTTGATGGCTCTCACAAACGAGTTTATGCTGATACAGGAGATAACAAAAAATACCAGAAAAAATAACTGCCTAGATCTAATATTCACGAATAACACGAACTTGATTGCTGATATAAAAATAACCCCAACTATTATCTCAGACCACAATATAATCGAGATATCAACAAATATGGCGTAACATTAAAAGACAATACATATACGGAAGAAAGAAGCAAATTTGGGGCTTTTAACTTAAACTGCAAGACCATAAATTGGGAAGAAATCAGATCACACATGGCCCAAATAGAGTGGAGAATAGTTTTAGAGAATAAAACAACGGAGGAAATGCTAACAACCTTGAAAGAAAAGACGCTGAGAATTTTAGAAAAATATGCTCCGAAAGCACAGCCAAAAGGAAAGAGGAACTGGCTAGAGAGGCAGAAGAGAAGAATATTCCGTAAAAGGAAGAGAGTAGCGAAGAAGTTAGCTAAATGCGGAGACAACAATGCCAGGAAAGTAATACAAGAAAAACTGGAGGGTATCGATAGGGAAATACAAACTCTGATTAAGGTCCATACAAACAGAGAAGAGGAAAAAGCGGTAGAAGCAATAAAGGAAAATCCAAAATACTTCTATAACTATGCGAAAAGGAAAACAAAAACGCTCGCCACTACCGGGCCCTTAAAGAAAGAAAATAATGAACTAACGGACGATCTAAAAGAAATATCTGAAACATTGAGAGCCCACTATGAATCGGTCTTCAGTACCCCGAAAAGTGACAAAGCGATACCTGATATAGATGCATTCTTCGAAGAGAAATCGCAAGGAGATTGTACAACAGACTTTGATTTTACACCAGAAGATGTAGCGAGAGTTATAGGCCAAATGGAATCACATTCAGCTGCAGGTCCGGACAAATGGAATGCACTATTGATTAAAAACTAAAAATGAAATAGCTACACCCTTACACTGGATGCGGAGAAGATCCCTAGACACTGGGGAATTACCGAGCATCTTGAAAAGAGCAAACATATTCCCTATATATAAAGGAGGGGACAGGTCTCAAGCAAAGAACTATAGACCAGTGTCATTGGCGTCCCACCTCACCAAAATATTTGAAAGAATAGTCAAAGAAAATCTATGATTTCTTGGAGACACTGGAAACATTCAACGAAAATCAGCACGGATTCCGATAAGGAAGATCATGCCTATCACAACTTATAGAGCATTATAACAATATCCTCGATGCACTTGAAGGCAATGAAAACTATGATGTCGTATACACGGATTTTGATAAAGCTTTCGATAAATGCGATAATGTTATGATAGCACATAAAATGAAACATGTGTGAATAACAGGTAAAGTGGGAAAATGGAGCTACAACTTCCTCAGAGAACGTCTACAGGTCGTCAAAATTCAAAGTATACCATCATCAGAATAAGAAGTACGCAGCTCAGTACCACAAAGTACAGTACTGGTCCCACTCCTGTTCATTATCATACTAACAGGCATAGAAAGTGGAGTAAACAGCAACAGTATCGTAACATCCTTTGCAAACGATAGAAAGATCAGCAGAAAAATCAGCGAAGCAAATGAAGTGGAGGCCTTGCAGAGGGGCACGAACAAAATATACAAAGGGTCAGAAGACAACAATATGACATTTAACATCGACAAATTTCAGCTTTTGAGATATGGTAGAAATAAGGAACTTAAACGGACTGCATATTATGCTTCAGATAGACAGGAAATTCAGAGAAGCACGAAAGCGGTCGATTTAGGAATGTCGCGATTCCCCTCATTTGCAATTCATTATTTACTTTACTTTATTCAGTTTCTTTTATCATTGCTTTTTCTTCTCTTTACACTCGCTTCACTGTGATTTATAAACATGGGCAGAAGACGGGTAGACGCGGCCGCCATTAAACTCTCAGACACAAAGCAAAGGGACCGGGGATAATTACACACTTATTTACTGACTTTTTATTTATGCCGAAATACTTTAGACCAGTGATGCACAAACCCTGGCCCGCGGGCCAAATGTGTCCCCCACGGGTCTTTTCAGTGGCCCCACGGGTCTTTTCAATTCAATGAAAAAGTTAGAATATAAAAGTGATCCAATTTATGACTTAGATGGAAAGTAAGTAGGCTAATACATTTAGTTATTTTCTTGGCCCTCACATCAAAAAAGTTTGTGCACCACTGCTTTAGACGAACAGGGTAATGCGAGGGCGGAATTAGCGTTAACATTTAATATTTGAAATAAACTATAACATTCTAATACGAAAAACACCTTATTGGGGCAAACCCCCGCCCAAGACTGAATTGGGCATTTCACCATTTCTCTAGACCCATTTCAGATGTTGCCAACTAGCACTTTATATTCTTAATTTCAAACAAACCATTATTAATTTCTTATTAAACATTATTTTCTGATTTATTAAACAAAACATTATTAAATTCTTATAAACAAAACATTTAATTCTTATGAAACATTATTATCTTATCTTTATTAAAAACCAATACACTACACTCGCATCACCCCCTTGAAAATAAGTTTTCACTTGGAAAACTTGTTTATTTCATTTATTTTCTTTTAACAATTTTATTTATTTACTCAAAACTTTATTTATTTTTCAGTTTTTTCTTTAACAAGTTCAAATTAGAATAGACAAGAAATCATTTCACTGACAAACTTCACACATTAGATATTTTGTATCATTTTATAAAAATCGAAAGAAAAATTGATAATTTTCACATTTGCATAAAATAACATTTCACACTAATAAATCAAATGTACGACCTGTAACAAGGTTGTTACGTGTAAAATGTAAGATAATTTTCTCAACTGGTTACAACAAATTTCAAGTTCACAATCTATTCCAGCGATTACTCATCAAAGCTTGCCTTACATTCGAAAACTATTCGTGTAGTTACATAGTTATTATCAGGGCAACATGTTTACAAAAAATACTGACCAGAGCGCACATACCTTTACACTAAACACAAAAACAAATTGGGCAATAATCGCACCCTTTCACTTATAATTTCATTAAATAATAATCAGTATACATTAATTTCTGGACGTTGTTTAGATAACAATCAGCAAAACTGACAACGGACTTCTTAAATTTTCAATCGAGCTCTCCTGCTCACTTCGCTAGAATGCAAGGGGTTGCATCACCATGCAACAGATCAGCACGCTTGAGGTTCCGCTCTCTCTCCAGAAAATGGCGAAAAAACAAGAGTCGTCCAATTCAAAGAGGATCAGGGGATGGAGATATACTGAAAGTGGAATCACGCACCGGAATTGGAGAGAATTTGCAATTCTAGAAGTCGACGAAGAAACTCGCCTCTCTCATCTCAATTTTTGTCGGTGAACGCTGCTCCTCCTACGTCCAGCTGAAAGACTCCCTATATGGCATTAATCAAACGATCACTTCGCCGTAGGTGGTTTCACAACGAACCTACTATATGCCTGTATGGACAGTAAAGCCTTAAACACTCGTTCAAAAGCCCGTGGTTTGCCTACCGAGTGCTAAAACGTATATTGAGCAAAGCATCGAGCAGCGAGACCAGGACTGCCCGAAATACCAGTAGACCAACTTCGATCAAAACTGTCCTGCACTAAGTCGCTGCGCATTCGGTTTCGTTTCTCTCGCTCTCTCTCTCTCTCAGCTCTCTCATCGATGATCGATCACCTAATTCGGGTCAATTAAACGCAATGAATGGAATTCGGATTCAACTTAGTTGCTTCCAAATCGAGTCCTCGAAATTTTGAAGAAAAAAAATATCTAAAAGTTTGTACTCATACTAATTATCATTTTTCACATTTTATTTACAAAATTTTATCGACACTTCACTTCGAAACAATAACTAATTTGCTCTGGCCAAATTTACGGAAAAATATGACAAATTTTAAAGATTTCGCAAAAATTTTAATCACAGCCTAGCTACCAATAAGGTCACATGGCAGTTATATCGGAGAAGATAAAAAAAATCAATATTGCACAGTATAAATATAAACGCGCCCATACATAGTAACCGTTATTATAAATTAAAAAATATTATTTTTCAAACTACTTTCAGAAATCACATCGATACATTTAAATACAAAAGACAAAAATGAAAACCAGAAACTTCACGTCATCAATTCCCGATAACAATGAACCCTCTTACACTTTATGGGGAGCGCACATAGATACCACAAAAACGTTACTGGCAATCTAAAATGTTGCATTTCCAGTCAGCACTCAATCTAAAGTTCCAAATTGCACGAGTAAACTCAAATGAATTTAAAAAATAAGTTTCCAAAATAGAAGCATTAAATAACAATTTAAATATTAATATCGAAAATTAATTTAATATATTAATTCCAACCTCCAACGTTAAATTTCACAGGAAGAAAACGCGTAATTCACAAAATGACATCTGAGGGACAACTCTCTCCTTCAACACGAAACCCAGCATGGTTGTAAATCACAGGAATTCCAGTAATTTATCGTTTCCAAGTGAAACTAAATGCAAATTTTCATCGTTATTATAAATAAGAAAAGATATTATAAACCCAAAAATACAGCGCAACCTACTAAGTAAACAAAAATGAAAATAATTCACTGTATTATGAAGCGAGTGTTCACTTGTTTGTAAGCGAACCTCTATAAAAATATCCCTAACCAAATCAAACTGTATTACATCATGAAATAATTTTGTAATATTTTCTATGCAAACGCGCGAACGTAAAAAACAAAAAAAAGTTCATTATTTATACAAAGAATTAAAATTTTAAGCAAAACACTACATATCACAATAAAATCTAATTTCAGAATAAAAAAATAATAATCCATACAAAATACCACTTGGAATTTTCATTAAAACTCATGAAAGAATGAAAAAAATAGACAACAAAAATCAGGCCACCTATAAAATGAAAATGACTATAAAAAGTCAAAGAACCGGAATTAATTTATCAAAAGAATTTACTAAAACGATTCCTGTATTTGAAATAAATTTTTACCTTTTTATAACAAATTTAGCTTACTTTGAGGTCTGACACAATTTACATACGGCAAGCAAATAAACTCAAGCAGTCCGAATCGACCCAGTATAAATTAGTGTCTTTAACCATTATTTTTCGACTTTGAACAAAAACTTTAAAATTACATTTAACTACCTTAAAATTATAAAGCTACCTTAAAATTATACACATATGATGGTCATGTGTAGCTTGAAATCTTAATTATATACATCCAGTCAGAGAATAACTTTAAAAACTGCCTACTAGATACTGGAAAATTTTGTTACTTATCCAATCTTTTACAATTCGTTACTATATACATATATATACACCTAGAAATGTAAGCGTCATATTTACGCACCGAATTTTAGACCTACCGTATAAAAATGCATGTCAATTTAATTACAACTCAGATAATTTAACTCTGTATATGCTCTATTTACTAATTATTATTATCACAATTATTATAATGCCGAAAACATAAACACCAAGCAATTTTTAAACACAAAATACTGTAGATAGTCTGTATAAAGAGTAATAAAAGTTGAAGAGAAAAAATGAGCCATCGGACGGGATTTCTAAATTTTAAAGAAGTCTTTCTCCACGACTGAAGAAAACGAAATCTGAAGAAAACAAAATAACGGCCGAAAACAGACTCATTTTATTCTTGGAGTCAAAATTTTGAGTTGAAACGGTTGAAACAGAGTCTGTCTCCGGGAAGATTTCGAAAATGCCGCTATGAGAAGAAATTTCAAAAATGACACGCCATACTGAATTATAGATACAACGAATTTTTAAGGAATGGGAATCGAAATTTGCTTGCAAATGGAGTACACAATGTATTTTACTGTTTAAATTACCGAAACAGAATATCTACTAATTTTATAAAGATTATAAAACTGTTAGCAATGTAATTTGGCCGAAATATAAGGCGCGTACAGAGGACGTAGGAACACCCTTATATTAATTTAAAGGAACACCGCTTAGACACCAAAAATGTAGTAAACAAAACTCTTTCCTTCTTATTTTGCCCTTTTAACTATTTGCTTTCTTCTATTTTCAATCTTTACTCTTGTTTTCTCTTTGTGTCTTATTACGGACGCGGGTAGCTTGCTTGAGCCGGTGGGTGTCATTTAACTTTCGAACAAAGCAAAGGGACCGGGGATAATTACACACTTTTATTTATACCGAAATACTTTAGACGAACAGGGTAATGCGAGGGCGGAATTAGCGTTAACATTTAATCGCGGAAAGAGATATAATTAGTATTTTAAATAAACTATAACATTCTGATACGAAAAACACCTTATTCGGGCAAACCCCCGCCCGAGACTGAACTGGGCATTTCACCGTTTCTCTATACCCATTTAAGATGTTGCCAACTAGCACTTTATATTCTTAATTTCAAACAAACCATTATTAATTTCTTATTAAACATTATTTTCTTATTTATTAAACAAAACATTATTAAATTCTTATAAATAAAACATTTAATTCTTATTAGACATTATTATCTTATCTTTATTAAAAACCAACACACTACAGGGGTAATAATGACCGATGATGCCAAATTCGAAACACAAAATCAGATAGCGATAAATAAAGCAAAAAGAGTCGCGGGACAGGTACTAAGAACGTTCAAAAACACTGATTAATTCAGAGCTGGGCACTTGCGGTTTTTTTTGCGGTACTGCGGTACTACCGTGTTGGTCGGTACCGCGGAAAGTACCGCGGGAAATTTGAATGCGGTAGCGGTACTGCTGTACTTTCAGCGATCCTTTGCGGTACTGCGTTATGCGGTACCGGTTTGGTAGTGCGGTAGTAGTACCGCAGTACCGCAGTACCGCAAAAAAACGGGCAAAAAAACGCAAGTGCCAGCTCTGCTGATTATACCAAAGCTTGAATACTGCTCAGTTTTGACGTCCCCATATAAAAAGGAAGAAACTAATAAACTAGAAGAAACGCAAAGGCATTTCACAGCCAAGACTGATGGCTGCAAAGAACTCAACTACTGGGAAAGACTACGTAAACTAAATCTGTACTCCCTGGAAAGAAGAAGAGAGAGGTACACCGTAATCTACATATGGAAAATGATCGAAAAACTGGTACCAAACCTAAAACTAAACCCAATTACCATTCAAACAACACTGGAAAATAGGAAAGGCAGAATGTGTAGTGTTCCCAAATTAAAGACCCGACAAGGGACCTCCTCAACCCTGAAGAAAAATAGCTTGGTTGTCAGGGGGCCCCAAGACTTTTTAACCAGCTTCCAAAGGACCTCAGAAACGTTACATGGGTCAAAGTTGAAGTCTTCAAGAGAAGACTAGATGCCTGGTTCATGACGGTACCAGATGAGCCAGGTGTACCTGGCTATGTGCGGTGGAGAGCGCAAGAGAGCAACTCGCTCCTCCACCAAGCCAGGCTTAGAGGCGGGGCCACCAGCTTGACCTTCGTGTGAAGAGAGACCAACACACGGAACTTAAAAGAGGTTAAAGAGGAAGAGGTATATATATATATATATATATATATATATATATATATATATATAGATAGATAGATAGATAGATAGATAGAGATACAATCTGATTAACCTAAGTCTGTAAACACAGACGTTGTAGAAGTAAAGGAAAATTTATTTGGAAATGAGCTAATGAAACCAATGTAAAATACATTGAGAAAAAATAACGTTATAAAAGCGTAATGATTTCACTATTTTTTTAATGCTTCCATTCTTTTGGAAGATAAGCCGTTTTCACTTCAAAATTGTAAACAAACAATCGTAACTAACCGCTTTTGCACTTTCCTTTCATCCTCATTTATAAAACACTTGTCAACTTGATAAAAAAAAAAAAAAAAAAAATCCTCCAACTGTTTCTAGTCTTAAAGCAAATAACACCTTTCTTACAGTGAAAATATTGTCTATTTTTCAGATCTTTGCGCGAATGATATTGATTACGACATTTGTAAAGAGACATGTTTGTTTTAAAGTCTTTATACAAACTTTACTTTTGTTATAAATCTAACCATTCACGGAGGAAAAGGAGAGTCATCCATCCAACTACTGCATAGACCCAACGTCGCTTAACCTCGCTGATCTAACGGGAAGCGATGTTGCAACGAGGCCACCACGTAGCCCACATCAAGAAAAAAATAATATATTTGTGTATATTTTTTGAAAATAATAAAATTCTAGTAATACTGGGTGTCCATAAAGTGTCTTTACAAACTGAAATTCAATTAAATTTTTTTTAATAATTTATGAACACCCTGTACGTAAAATAATGTTACTTGCCACTTTATAAAACTAAAGAGACAACGGAGCAAGTGTAGTGTACGTCCCCCTATGGTGCCTAGTGTAGTTTACGTTCACCCACATTATCCTAGTGTAGTTTGCGTTCCCCAACTTTGTCCGCGTATACCTAATCAAATAAAACGTTAAAACTAACGAAAATATTATGACTTAACCTAACCAATCGTAAATTTATTTATATATATATATATATATATCAGTGGCGTGCATTCAGGGTAAGCTAGGTAAGCGCCGCCTACCCTAATAAAAATCTTATTAAAGATATTAAAGACAGTACCGTATTTTTCAGAATAGTCTACAGTACATACCCACTAGCCAGTTATGAAGTTTATCATTAGCTACTATAATTACTATAATTATATAATATATACATATAGTGCGTGTGCTCGCATGCAATACCGCTTACCCTGTAGACGTACCCATCGCACGCCACTGATATATATATATATATATATATATATATATATATATATATATATATATATATTGACGATTGGTTAGGTTAAGTCGTAATATTTTCGTTAGTTTAACGTTTTATTTGATGGATTCATTTCAAAAATGTTTCCTAAAGATCCTAGTTTAGTTTACGTTCCTCAACTTTGACCGAGTGTAGTTTGTGTCCCCTTTTGCGTCAGGGGGATGTAAACTACACTTGCTCCGAGACAACTTTATATGATCTTCGGAATCATATAGAAAACGTAATGCGGACTTACGACATTTTTGTTCGGAGCTTCTCATAACAACCGATAAAGGTTGTACCAATACCTCTTCTGAATAACCGGTTGCATTATTCGTGCTGTCAATACTCAAAGTTGAATTTCCATCAAACAAGAGACCACTACGAATTATCCAAAAATAAAAAAATTATTTAAGTATATCAGAAAAAAAAATTGTCAGAAGAAAATGTTTTTAAAAAATCCTCAAAACATGGAAGTTTGTCTACCTTCCTTATACAGGGTGAGCGAAAAGTCCTTGTGCATCTGCAAGACGTGTAGTGAACCCGTACCTGCGCTGTGTTGAAAGTGAAAGGTGCACAGGGACTTTTCGCTCACCCGGTACTAAACTTCCTTTCTTCAAAATGCTTCTTACTTACCTTATTCCGTCGCAGAAGGAAATCGCTGCCCAAGAGTCATGCCGCCCTATCATTTTACCTACATAATCGCAAGACTCAAAAGAACTGTTCGCCATTTCTTCAGTGTTCTTGTAAAGGAGTAATTCAGTAAATTAGGATATCAATTAATGTAATACTCGTTCCTAAGAATACCGATTTGAAACTATTTTTCTACGGGTAAAAAACAAAAGATAGAAACTGGATTTCGTAGACAGGTTATTAGCCAGCCCTCTTGGCTCAGTAGGTAACACCATTCGCGAAATGAAGACACTGAGATCGGAGGTTCGATTCCCTGGAGTGCTGGTTAGTGATAATTAATTAATCTAGGAGTTAGCGCAATGGGCCGCATTCGTTTAACCTGAGCGGTGTGCCTGGCTCTCCCATCTGAATATTATTATTATTATTAGGCGAGGGTTATTTAAAAAATAGTTGGGTGTCCATAAATTATCTTGAATAAAAATTCACTTTAATTTCAAATGAATTTGTAAAGATAATTAATGGATACTTTATATATCTACATTTCTAATATAAATTAATAATTAATTTAAATTTTGTATCAATGATCCAGTGATATTTTTAACAGTGTTACATTTTAATACTTGATAACATGCATTCACGCGATAGATTACATTCAAAAAATACACAAAAAAGTATGAATGTACCTGATCAAAGTGAGCAACATTTTCATTTAAGAAAGAAAAGAGTCGTTTTCCAATAAATTTTCTGAAAAAGAATTTAATTATAAAAGTACTACGTGAGTTTCATGGTTCAATATACGTTTAAAAATTAGTTAACATGGTTGTCTTGTCGTATTATTCTTCAACTAATTGGACTCTTTGAAAGATTCATTAGGTAGTACATTATATTTAAGCATCGTATGCGTGTCTTCTGGAAACAAATTAACAATGTTGTATTTTAACAAATACGAATCTCAATTTGGTTTGAAGATTGGAGAGCTTTAAAATATCGTAAAGATCTGTCACGTTACCTCGTTGAATGTAAATCCAAAATGAAATTACTGCCACGCGACGAAGAAAATACAATTTTCATCTTCGTTTTAGTCTGTAAAATAAAATTAGTTAATTGGTAACGCGTGTTATTCAGCAATAGTATCCAGCAAAGTAAATTTAGCAATTTTTACTGAAATGAGCAAACAGAAATGATTAACAACCTTTGCAGACTTCATCAGCGTGTATGTTCGTGAAGAGGACCCCAAGTTATTTATTTCTGGTCCGTCAGCCTCAGAAATATTAAAAGTTACAGACCCCTGAAAGACTTCTGTAAAGAGAGTAAATATATATATATATATATATATAATAGGATCGCTCCTAAGGAGACGTAGTTTTACATTTAGGATAAAAACGAAGACGTAGAGCAAAAAAGTCATTATATTTGGCTGCAGCCGACGTTTCGGGCAACTCTACCCATTTTCAAGGCCTAATAAATAAAAAGCTAAATTAATGCATGACAAAAATATATGAATGTCAAAAACTAAAACTAATTTACAGTACAGAATAAAACCACTTCAAGAATAAATTAGTTTTAGTTTTTGACATTCATATATTTTTGTCATGCATTAATTTTAGCTTTTTATTTATTAGTTCTTGAAAATGGGTAGAGTTGCCCGAAACGTCGGCTGCAGCCAAATATAATGACTTTTTTGCTCTACGTCTTCGTTTTTATCCATATATATTAAGAAAACCTAATTATTACAAAATTTCCAACGAAAAAGTAAAGTCCTGAAGTATTTCAGCATCTCAAATGGTATATCAATCACCTACGTTTTCTAAGCAAACTGTTGTGTTAAGTTTGGGACTTTTAATTGTTAGTTTGCATGAGGAATTAGGAATGTATGGTTTTATATTTCTGAATAATCCTATTTTCCTACTTTTCAAAATTCAGTCATATTATATGTAATTTCCTAATATTTTAATACTTTTTGTTTTCATAAAATTTAACGAAACTTTTTACGGGACACTTAATACAATTCGACCATTTTACGATAAAACAATAGAGCAGCGAGAGTATATCAACTAAGAAGCTAAATTATGTATCTTGTAAAGTGTGTTTATGACGGGTATAGGCAGAGTTACTATGGGTACCGGAGGACGAGGGTTCGCGCGTTGAAAGAGGAAACGTCAGATTTTGCAGTGAGACTAAATTTGTATTTTAAATTCGGTACTAACATACTCTATACAAACTTTCATATTTCGAGATGCAATAAGAGTTGTTTTTGCGTGGCTTTGTCAATTTTAGTGTTTATTTATGCTGTGAGGTTCCCTGTGAGATTCACTGACCTTTTGCAAATCAGATGGAATAACTGAGTAATGAAAAAACCCTTCGGTTCCCCCTGGCAGGCCGGCCACCAATACCATGTTTTTTTTATACAGGAAGAAAGGGCCAAGGGCGAATGTCCGCAAAAACGCCCTCCCACCCCCTCACCTCCATAGAAGAAGAAAAGAGCTAAACTCAAGGTTCAGGGTTTTCGAGATGCCTGGACACTCTGCGTTTGAAAGATTGGAGGTCATAGACAGGGGGGAAAGATGGATTGAGGAAGATTGTTCCAGAGTTCACCAAAACGTATCTCTAAGATAAGGATGATACGTTTTTCCCATCTGAGATGAATGCATTGCATTTCTGTTTTCTGTCACACCATCTCAGCATATGAAAGAGTTTACTCATAGCCTTTCAAATGACCACTCAAATTTTAAAATTACTATTACACTATTCTAAACTATTTGTGTATGTATTAACATCCATTGCTGTCGTATCACCTACATTTATACAAAAATATAAAAACACGTAAAATTCATTAAAATTTATTTTTATTCATTAAGATCAATTAATTTGCATTATAGCTATAATACCGTCGTCGTGTCCTGGATTCGGTGTTCGGTTAAAATGCCAACGGTAATAATGTCATAGGTAAAAATGCTAGAGGAAATAATGCCATAGGTTCAACGTGCCACATAGTAAAAATGTCTTATGTTAGGTTTGGTTAGGTGAACCTAATTAATACTATATTAAAACTAATACAGCATTAGTATTAATACTATAACTGTGTATACTATGCCATTTTTACCCTTTGGCATTATTACCCATAACATTTTTACCTCTGACATTTATACATAGCTATAATCCCTGGAGTCAGTTTTTATTGAAACATGTCGCCTAAACAATAAGAAAAAAATCTATTTATATAACCAGACGTTGCATAAACCAGTTATATAAACCAGAAGTTTTTGCCTGAAGAAATTTTGCACTGATTTTTCATCTGAATAGAGAGTAAAAAGTAAATTACTCTCTGAAAAAGAGAGTAATTGTGGTACCGAAGTTCAAATCGGACGATTACACGAGATTACAGGATAATTGAATAAACAATATAAATGAGCTGAACCTAAATAATGTACAGTTTCGGGAGAAAAAGTTCAACTAGAAACGCAAAATTTAAAAGCATGAAAAATTACTAATTCCTAATAAATATCTTTTTTCTTTCTTTGTTGTAAATTTCATTCGTTTTTGGTGGCAGTAAGAAAATTTCCACTACTTATTACTCATCAGTAATATTTAACTTCTTTTAAAATGCTACCTATGCTCATAGGCGAACTTTTTTCCAAAAACTATAGAGTATACATTATATTTGGACTGTCTTTACCAGACATTTGGGAAAAAAAAAATCCCAAATGAATAAGGAAGATTTGAACAACAGTTTAAATGACAGTCATTGGGTAAAGTCCCAGTAATAAAAATTTAGCCATAAAAATTACAATTTTCAAATTCCTAATCGAAATTATAAATTATATCGCCTATATATTAAATGTAGACCATTGAAACTACTTATGTTTTGTAGACCTAATTTAACAATCCGCGCTCCTATAAATAAGAATGATACTTCACAATTAACTCGAAGCGATAGGAAATACGAATTGGAGCAATGGTGTGTGGTCTACACACCAAACGAATCGTCTGCTTTTTCTCATGCTATTTTTCCCCCCCATCTTTACGTTCGTTCATTTGCGAATGAATCAGAATCGCTGTACAAAATGGAAAATAATTAAATCCTTTACTTTCAAATAATACTTTTATCAACTACTTTTAGCCTTTTTCATTTGTATTATTATTATTATTATTATTATTAGTAGTAGTAGTAGTAGTAGTAGTAGTAGATTCACCCTTATTTGAATTTATGAGAAAACGTAAAATAATCCTTTGAATTACATGACTATCGTAAGGTATAATTTAAGTTGATTTCGTATTCTATAATTTTAGGTCGATTCATCTTTATTTCAGTTCGGTTTAATAAATTCAAATGTTTTAGTCTCCTCACCTTTAATTACTGAATCTTATAATTTGACATTTTCCGCCTCCAAATTTTCGAGATGAATATTATCTTTTGTATTGAGTTCACAACAGACGATCTTTGGTGATTATTATTAATGAGAAACTATTTTTCACGCATTTTTTATGGTCTCTTCAACTCTAGAATGGTTATACATATTAGCATTTTCCTATCTCTTTCCCATCTCCTCTCCAACATTATATATATATATATATATATATATATATATATATTATATGTGTGTGTGTGTGTATGTATATATATATATATCATATCTGACCGGCAATCGGAAGATCCTGGGTTCGATTCCCGGGCGGTTACCTCATTTTTTCATTTGTTTCGTTCTTTTGCTCTCATCTTGCGCGGAATATTCTCCTATACAAAGCGTCGTTCTTTACGTTAATTATACTGCGTGTTTGCAGTTATAATGTATATAATGTACGGCATGCGGGAGGTGCCCCTTTGGGGAATTGGTTTCTGCGCGTATGTAATGTAGAGGAATTACGGCATTTGATTGAGTGAGGCCCGTGGTGTAGTGGTTATCATATCTGACCGGCAATCGGAAGATCCTGGGTTCGATTCCCGGGCGGTTACCTCATTTTTTCATTTGTTTCGTTCTTTCGCTCTCATCTTGCGCGGAATATTCTCCTATACAAAGCGTCGTTCTTTACGTTAATTATACTGCGTGTTTGCAGTTATAATGTATATATATATATATATATATATATGCTTACATAAAATTTTCATGAGGTCACTCAGAGGTCAAGCTCATACATATATATGTTCCTCGCTTGGAGAATTTTCTGTATATTAGATTTTTGTTACGTTAAGCTAAAATAATTCCTCGGGTGGAGTGATTTCATTTCTCCTTTAAAAAAAAAAAATCTGAGAAGCTCAGATGAGTCGAGCTACAGTTCAATATCAGTAGCCATAAAACGCTGCAACGAGATTCTCTTCGGGACCCTTTTAAAGGCCTCACTGAGATGTTAATCTAACTAAAGACAAGCGGTTTTACAAAGTTTTGCTCAAACAAATGTGTGGCAAGTCTTCCACGCCAAAGATCGATCCATTTTATTTTATTTTATATATTTTATTTTATTTTATTATTATTTTTTATTTATTTATTTATATATTAGTTTGTTTTGGCCGGAATTCATTTATGGCTCGATTTACTTGCTCCTGTGGAAGCTCTTCCCATTTTTGAATGATGATCTCGCGTAAATGAGCGACATCTTTTATCCTAGTCCTGTAGATTCGCTCTACTAAGTTCTCCCATATTCCGGCCAAGAATAAAAAAAGTTATTGAAATGGAAGGAAAGCATTTCGAACAACTTTTTTAATAATTTCAGGTAAATTTTATGTCAAAAATTATTTTTATTAAAAAATATTAAAAAGGTTTAATAATTTTTGCATGTTAAGTAGAAAAATCATACTCTTTCGTTAAATGTTGATAGAATTTGAATTATTTGATATTTTAGTCTGAAAACTTGTTTGCATATAGATAAATACATATGTTTTATTGTGTAGAAGTTTTATTAAAATTAAATGACAAATGTTGATTTTATAGCGTTTTTAATATGTACCCTTTTTTATGGCACACCCGGTTATATATATATATATATATATATATATATATATACAGTACTGCAAAAGTCAGACAACACTGTCGATCTGATAACTATTAGATAATCTGTTGTATGAAAATTGGTTTTCATACTAAAATACATATTAAATAGAACCTCTGGTTCATATTAGTAGTATAGCCGCAAAAGGTTAGAGTGCAAGAATGTTGCAAGTGATTACGTAATGTTGCAAAGGGGTGGGGGTGTTGCAAAGAGGGATGGGGTGTTGCAAAGGGGGGTGGGGGTGTTGCAATTTTTTTTACCCCAAAGGGCCCTTTGTTGCCAACCGGGGTTGCAAGGGGCATGCAACTTGGGGGCGGAGTTCTCCCCCAAGCTATTCCCCCCAAAGGGCCAGAAAGGAGAAAGGAGGAGAGAAAGGAGGAGAGGTGTTCACCTGGCAGGAGCCAAGTGCATATTAAGACTTCAGCCGAGTAGGCGTGTTTTATAGGCTCCTAATCAGCCAGTTGGCTGAGCCAAGGGGGGGTAGGGGTACACCTGCAGGAGAGAGAGAGAGAGAGAGTAGTTGCCTTTGATTGCAAGGCATGCAACTTGGAGGCGGAGTTCCCCCAAGCTATTTTCGTTTACCTAACCTAAGAGGCCTCTAAGGGGTTTTCCCAAAGGGCCAGAAAGAGAAGGACCAGAGGTCCTTGCTCGGCTGGGAGCCGAGCTTGAATGACTCCGTCAGTCGTCTCTCGGTCTTTTATAAACCTCTATTCTGGCTGAGTTGCCAGATAGCGCCATGTATTCAGTTGCTGAGTTGCCAGATCACGCCATGTATTCAGGTGCTGTGTTGCCAGATCGCACCATGTATGCAGTTGCAGAGTTGCCAGATCACGCCATGTATTCGGGTGCTGAGTTGCCAGATCGCACCACGTATTCCAGATAGCGCCATGTGTTCCAGATAGCAAAAAATCATATATTAATCATCCATTTAAATAGTGTACCACAATATATGATGGTAGATGAATCCAATTAAATTCTGTTTATTAAATAAATAATTTGTACACACTTAATCTTTATTATAAATATTTAAGTCAAGAATAACGAAAATTTACGAAACAATTCATGTAAAAGTTGAAATTAGCCAAAACACAATCCGCTATAACGGGGTCGGTTTCGAAGAACACCTGATGGTTGAGAGACCTTCCCCCCAATCCCTGATAAGCCTCCCTTCACTCTCCTCTCTCTCTCTCTCGTCCCCCTTCACTCCAAATCTTAACTTTCACACAAGCACACACACACACACACAGACACACACACACATACACACACGCACGAGGAAAGGCAGAAACTAGAACAATTCGAATCGTGTCCCAAGAGGATTTTCTCCCCATAATTTTACCTTTCTTGAAGTCACATCGACCAAAAACTCTCCTGACTCCCTTTCTTAGCGAATTGTGAAAAATTACTAATAAATTGTAAGTAAAAATAAAAACCACATTTGGAAATCATACAATGTTTTGCATTGTATAAAAAACATTGCAACTGTTTGGGAGGATGATACTGCGATTGAAAATGTCGATGAAATTAATAGAAAAATAGTGCTACTCGCCAATACCATCAATATATATATATATATATATATATATATATATATATATATATATATATATATGTTAACCCCCCTTTATGGCCCTGAGTCGGTTCGGATTCGACGGAGGGGTTCTGGTTAGGAGGCTGCAACGGATGCTTCTTCTTTATACTTTTCTATAATTCTTTTCTCTCGCTTTATGGGGTCGGCACTCTGTTAATTCTTTTCTTCCAATAATAGAAGATAGCCCAACTCGAGGGGGAAAATAAAATCTTTCTCTTACTTTGGTTTACTTCTTAAAAATTACAGTTGGTACTTTGAATTTACAAGGGTAGAGGTTCGACCTCTTTCGACCATGGCTCAGGCCGGAATCTAAAAATATATTAAGGAGGCAAGGGGCCTCTGCCCCCTCCTAATGAGGTGCTAATCTGAAGTACAATGATGAAGTGCTAATCAGAAGTACAACGATGAAGTGCTAATCAGAAGTCTAATGCAGAAGTGAAGTAATTTTATAAGTACAGTATAATATAGTCTAAATGTTTGGGTGAGACAATCGAAGGTTAAGTTTCCCCCCTTTTTAAATACATGATCAGATGTTTTTTTTTTAAAGATTTCAACTAAAAAGAATAAAAAAAAATAAAAATAAAAAAGAACAACTATCGCTGATTCTACATTCCTGAAAGCGATATAATTTCGTATTAGCACATAAGCACAATTTTGAGTACATGACTGAGTACGTATGAATTTTGGTTCATTACAATTACGATTACAATTACCAATTAATTCATATTCACTCATTGTTTAATTACACTTCTATTAAAGTACATTCTTACATTATAAATTAAATCATTACATTTAATTAGTTTCACTGAAGTACATTACAAGTTATTGTTCATTACAGTTTCATTAAAGTACATTACAAGTTATTGTTAATTTACAGTTAATTACAATTCAACAGTTACTATAACTTTTCGTTTTTACAGTGTTTCATATTAATAGACAATTAAGATGTTAGAAATATAATACAAAGTACATGGGCACATAACACATAATATAACATAACACATGATAATGTTATAAATTCGAATCAAAGCGAAAGGAGACTTTTTAACTTTGAGCGTTCGAATTCTGCTGCGATGAGCGGAATGTGATCTTACTAAGCATTGTTTTGAGTTCACCTCGGGAGGTCATATAATTAAAAATAAAAATGAAAAAAATAATACGAGAACGTTTTTTCGCGTTCTCGAACGAACCTAAAGTTTCGCGCCGACACGAGTAAAAATGAATATTTAATAAAATTTATATTGGATAATGGTCAAGATAAGATATGAATGTAAGAATGAGTGTGGTTGAATAATAATTATATTTATACTACATAACATATAAATAATGACTTCTATAGAGTGTTTAGTCCTTAGGGAAATAAATGACGGGAAAATGTGACGTCATAGTTATTGAATTTTTACGTATAGTACAAATCATTGTTAGGAAGATTTACAAGAACGAATTAGAGACAGAGTGGGAAACGTAAAGAGAATAAAGTTATTTTGTGACGTCATAGTGTATAAGTCATTATTACAAATCGAAATTTTACCCAAAACTCGCTTATGTGATTTTTGGTTTCTTATGTAAAAATGGACAATGAATTCATATAATGATGGTGTAGGAATTGTTCATTGTTCACTTTTTACATTACTCTCCCCTTTTAAAAATTATATTTATACAATAATCTAATAGGGTACCATTAATACAATACAAATGAGGAAAATAACATCCTAACAGGGTACCATTAGTTACAATACAAATTTTATACAGAACGATTTCGCGTGGTCGAGTACAATGCAGAGTATCCAAATTTTTAAAATGACACTTGCTTACAAAATATTAAAAAATCAAAGATTAATACTTTAATTTCGATAAACAATTAAGCTAGACAAAGAATGATATTGTAAAATTTTTAGCAAAATTTTTTTTTTTTTTTTTCTTTGGGGAAAATTACATTCACAATGAATAGGTAAAAGGGAAAAATATAAATCGTACAATCTTTAAGCTAATTTTTATTGACTAGTGTAGGTAAAAATAGAATTACGTAATGGATGATGTATAGACCTGTGGTCTAGTGTGTATTTTTGTGTACTAGGTATAAAGTGTGTATCTGATAATTTCGAGACAGATTAGCAGAGATGATTGTTAAATTAACTAAATAAATGCATGAGCAAAAATTTATATATATAAGCAAAAATGATTAAGATTAAATTACGCGCAATGAAATAGTTTATTGTGATATCCAATGATTTTAGCATGAAGTTTGTATATATAGTATATATAGTGTGCATGCATTTTTATTGACTGTTGTAGGTACAAATCGAATTACGTATGGATGATGTATAGACCTGTGGTCAAATGTGTAGGGATTTGGAAGTTTTTTTTGAATTAACAAAGTTTAAAAATGATGTATAATAATTTAAGATGGGTTTAGGGTTATATATATATATATATATATACATTTACGTTAAGGAATAGATAAAACAACTTAATAAATGCATGAACGAGAATTTATATATAGTAAGCAAAAATTATTAAGATTATAACGATGATGTTTGCATACGAGTTTTTAATGCAAAAGCGACTGAAGGGACGGAACGTAAATGAATTCGAATATGTGTCAAAAGTAATAAAATTCAATTAGGATTATAGATTTTACATAATTAATTAGTTACACGTATAAGGTAATTAAAAAAACGAACTTAGAGGTCTTACAATTAATGAAAGTACATCTCACGGTTTTAAAATTGAATTTTGACAAACAATTAATTTCGACAACTAAAATTCATAGCCATATACTGTAGTAGTATGTCAATTTGACTATAATTTTCGTTTGATACCTTACAAATGGTACAATAACAATTTAAGGACAGTTACTCACGATTAATTGAACAAAATAAAATTAAAATACAAATTAAAAAACATAAATCAATTATGCATTTTAATGAGCTAACATAATTTTTTATAATATTCTTAAAAATAAAAGTAAATCGAACCATAGATGAATTTCGACCAAGAATAAAAAAGTTATTGAAATGGAAGGGAAGCATTTCGAACAATCTTTTCTTTTAATAATTTCAATTAAATTTTACATTAAAAATTATTTTTATATAATAAAAAAAATATTAAAAAGGTTTAATAATTTTTGCAGGTTAAGTAGGAAAATCATACTCTGTCGTTGAATGTTGATAGAATTTTGAATTATTTGATATTTTTGTCTGAAAACTTGTTTGCATATAGACAAATACATCTGTTTTATTGCGTAGAAGTTTTATTAAAAATTAAATGACTGAAATTTAGGGTATGTGCGGTCATACGGGTAAATTTCCCGATCGTACAGAGCAGGATAAATTAGGTACATGATCGATTAATTGTTACGCTATTTCTGTCATCATATAATCAAAATATTTATAAAAACTCGTTAAAAACTTTGTAAAAACGGTTTTGGTCGACACTGGGTTCAACTGGGGTTGGGGTGTTAAAATAAAAATTAAAAAAAAGACAAAGGTTGGAGTACGACATTCGGGGGAATTGAGTGACTAAGCGGGGGATATAAGTTTGAAATTGACAATTACATCTTTTCGTGAGCACTTTGCTCTTTTTTTTTTTTTTTTTTAAAGATTGCTTGTCACACTACTTAGAACAAAAACTAAAAAAAAGTTGAAACAAAACGGAGGGACGGCATGTTCCTCATATACATTACAATAATTACCAAAATCGTTACAAACAATTGTAAAAACGGTTTTGTGACAATTAATGAATTACATAACTATATCTATATACGTAACAATGGCATGAAAAGAAAAGACAGATAGGTCAATTTTCTTCTCACAAACACAAAAAAAGGTTGAATTAAATTCTCTTGAACAACAAAAAAAGGTTGAATTCAATTGACTGCATTGAAATGAATGGGTATTTGAAACTAACAGAGACTGACTTAAAACAAAACTCTCTGACTTCAAATAAAACTGTCTGACTTCAAATAAAACTGTCTGACTTCAAATAAAACTCTCTGACTTGAACTCTATCAAGTATTTCTATAAAAATCTCTGGGGCAGTTGGCCGTCTTGGCGCAACCTTCTGACTTGACCTCTTATCAAGTATTCTGAAACTATCTGACTTGAACGCTTGTCAAGTATTCTGAACTGTAACTTGAACTCTTATCAAGTATTCTTGAAACTTAACTGTCTAACTTGAAACTGCTTCAAGTATTTCTATAAATCTCTAAACTCTCTCTAAACTCTGTAAACTCTCTCTCTCTTAATTTGCAAGTCAATTCAATTCAGTAATTGAAGAAAAATTTGCAAACAAAAAATAAAAAAATGTAAACAATATTTCACTCTGGTATTATTATATTTGGTACATAAAATAAAATTATTCTATACTGAATATAACAGTGAAAATAACTCTGAAAATAACTCTCTTGAAATTAACTCTGTTACAATTAACTCTGTTACAATTAACTTTTGACTTTTAACTTTTGTGACTTTTAACTTTTGTGAAAATTACTGTTTCACTAAAAAAAAATGTATCACTGGTGTATGAAATGTTCACTGTGTTTTGTGTTAAATTCTGGCTCCATACTAAATATTAACTGTTAATAGTACTGATTTTTTTCAAGTGTTTATAAATTTCTTAAAAAAAACAACTCTTACTTAACAAGATTCCTACGGCGAAATCCTTAGAGACGTGTCCTGAAGACGTCTTGCTGGCTGCTTGTTCCTGGATGAAAACTAGGCGTGAAGAACTTGGAGTCGTGACGCACCGGTTCAAGGGTGGATGTTACGAACTAGAAGTCGTGACACGCCGGTCAACTGGTTTTATCCTGATGCAGGGTAATTTCTATTCTTGGCCAAAGAGTGGCCTCTTCTTAAAATAATCTTCTTAAAATCTTGTTTTTATCCTGATGCAGGGTAATTTCTATTCTTGGCCAAAGAGTGGCCTCTTCTTAAAAACCTTCTTGTTAAACATCTTCTTGTTAAACATCTTCTTGTTAAACATCTTCTGGTTAAAATCTTCTGGTTAAAATCTTCTGGTTAAAATCTTCTGGTTAAAATCTTCTTAAGATCCTGGTAAAGGGTCTCCAGTTTGTTAGAATCCTCTTCTTAAAATAATCTTGATAGTACGGTCGCCAATTTTTGTTTATCCTGGCTATAGGGTCTCCAGACTGTTAACCCCCCCTTTATGGCCCTGAGTCGGTTCGGATTCGACGGGGGGGGGGGTTCTGGTTAGGAGGCTGCAACGGATGCTTCTTCTTTATACTTTTCTATAATTCTTTTCTCTCGCTTTATGGGGTCGACACTCTGTTAATTCTTTTCTTCCAATAATAGAAGATAGCCCAACTCGAGGGGGAAAATAAAAACTTTCTCTTACTTTGGTTTACTTCTTAAAAATTACAGTTGGTACTCTGAATTTACAAGGGTAGAGGTTCGACCTCTTTCGACCATGGCTCAGGCCGGAATCTAAAAATATATTAAGGAGGCAAGGGGCCTCTGCCCCCTCCTAATGAGGTGCTAATCTGAAGTACAATGATGAAGTGCTAATCAGAAGTACAACGATGAAGTGCTAATCAGAAGTCTAATGCAGAAGTGAAGTAATTTTATAAGTACAGTATAATATAGTCTAAATGTTTGGGGGAGACAATCGAAGGTTAAGTTCCCCCCCTTTTTAAATACATGATCAGATGTTTTTTTTTGAAAGATTTCAACTAAAAACAAAAAAAATAAAAATAAAAAAGAACAACTATCGCTGATTC
Organism: Bathynomus jamesi; assembly: GCA_023014485.1. Lineage (NCBI taxonomy): Eukaryota > Metazoa > Arthropoda > Malacostraca > Isopoda > Cirolanidae > Bathynomus > Bathynomus jamesi. The sequence continues at coordinate 2,145,987 of JAJOZX010000037.1, forward strand.
TACATTCCTGAAAGCGATATAATTTCGTATTAGCACATAAGCACAATTTTGAGTACATGACCGAGTACGTATGAATTTTGGTTCATTACAATTACGATTACAATTACCAATTAATTCATATTCATTCATTGTTTAATTACACTTCTATTAAAGTACATTCTTACATTATAAATTAAATCATTACATTTAATTAGTTTCACTGAAGTACATTACAAGTTATTGTTCATTACAGTTTCATTAAAGTACATTACAAGTTATTGTTAATTTACAGTTAATTACAATTCAACAGTTACTATAACTTTTCGTTTTTACAGTGTTTCATATTAATAGACAATTAAGATGTTAGAAATATAATACAAAGTACATGGGCACATAACACATAATATAACATAACACATGATAATGTTATAAATTCGAATCAAAGCGAAAGGAGACTTTTTAACTTTGAGCGTTCGAATTCTGCTGCGATGAGCGGAATGTGATCTTACTAAGCATTGTTTTGAGTTCACCTCGGGAGGTCATATAATTAAAAATAAAAATGAAAAAAATAATACGAGAACGTTTTTTCGCGTTCTCGAACGAACCTAAAGTTTCGCGCCGACACGAGTAAAAATGAATATTTAATAAAATTTATATTGGATAATGGTCAAGATAAGATATGAATGTAAGAATGAGTGTGGTTGAATAATAATTATATTTATACTACATAACATATAAATAATGACTTCTATAGAGTGTTTAGTCCTTAGGGAAATAAATGACGGGAAAATGTGACGTCATAGTTATTGAATTTTTACGTATATTACAAATCATTGTTAGGAAGATTTACAAGAACGAATTAGAGACACAGAGTGGGAAACGTAAAGAGAATAAAGTTATTTTGTGACGTCATAGTGTATAAGTCATTATTACAAATCGAAATTTTACCCAAAACTCGCTTATGTGATTTTTGGTTTCTTATGTAAAAATGGACAATGAATTCATATAATGATGGTGTAGGAATTGTTCATTGTTCACTTCTTACATATATATATGGCGTGATGTAGTATCTCGCTTCGCCGAACTAAAACCAAAACACTCGATCGTATTCACAAATCTACACACACACACACACACACACACACACATGCCCCGGAAACCAATGCATTTTTCATCTCCGTGGAGCAGAACGAATCACACGTGCTCGCCTTGATGAATTTAATGTTAATGAAATCGTCAAGTAGAATATTATGGTCTATTACATCAATCACCTTACTCAAATCCACCGCCAATACCCTCAATTTAGTAATAATAACAACTATCTCTCATACACTATATATATATATATATATATATATAATGGACTTTCACCGAATTAAAACAAATCACTAAGCAGTTAAAAATTCGCTCTATTATCATATTCACAAATCTACACACACACACACACACACACACACGCCTGTATATATATTCTGAAAATCAGGAAAAATACCAAATGTATATTAATTCAAATGATGCTAAACGTATATTAAAAGAAATTAATAGACTTATATTTTTAAGTCCGAAATTCTCGAATTTAAAGGCTCTTTTTATATTTTCCATTCACCGAAACATGGTCCTGAATGCCGATTAATATCCTTTTAGGAAGATTTCCCATATGTGTGTCTATTTTGTTTTGGTAAGCCTTTCAAAAACAAAAAATATTACGCGCTTTTCACCTTAAAGTGTCGATGACGGGGATGAAATAAAAGGTAGGACGCGAGTCTACATTTGTCAAATTAGCTCAGACGAAATACACACACAAATCTTTCAACCCTGATATATATATATATATATATATATATATATATATATATATATATATAAATGAACTTTCACCGAATTAAAACAAATCACTAATCAGTTAAAAGAATTCGCTCTATTATCATATTCACAAATCTACACACACACACACACACACACACACACACACAAACCTCTGTATATATTACGAAAATCAGGAAAAATGCCAAACGTGTATTAATTTAAATGAAACTAAACGCATATTAATTTAAAACAAATGAATTTTGTCATTTTAAGAGAATTATTTATTATAAGAATTTAATTACTCAATATAAGAAATTAAACATTAAACATCACACACACACACACACACACACACACACACACACACACATCCCGGAAACCAATGCATTTTTTCATCTCTCCGTGGAACAGAAAAAATATTACGCGCTTTTTCACCTTAAAGTGAATTAAAGCAATTTTACGAAAAAGAATAGGAATTTCAGAATTAAGTTAACATTTATACATAAATACAAGGTTAGAAGCTTTATCAACTCCTAATTTATTTCTCAATGATAACCTATATTTTTAATATAATTAATTAATTTTCTTTTTATCATAACTCAGCCGAGCAACGATGTTAAGCAACGTTGGAATCCAAAGGATACTTCCCTTACACTTTCCTCACCAGCGAGACTTTAAACTACGTAGGCCCACCACCGCCCAAACATTATTTTGACTGTATGGATGAACGTGAAGACTTTGATCGATACTACAACAGTTTTAATGAAAGTAACCCTTATAATATAACTGATGAATGTGAGCGTTATTGCGTGAACGATGTGAGCGTGCTTAGAGTATGTTTCCAGGCCTTTAGAAGAATGTACATAACCCGTTTCAAATGCGATCCACTGCAAGTAGCATTCAGAATTTTTCTATCACCCATAGTTTTCGAGAAAATAATATTTCCATTTACTCAGAGTTACCCGCAGATCTTATATAAACTCCTCCTAAATACCAGTAAAACAAATTTCATGATTTTACTAATAAAATAAATGTATATCTTGATAAATTTAATGTTAATGAAGTCACCTTGGCAATTTCCAGTTCCGAGAAAAAGACTCAAAGCCATTTCTCTCTTTGTGCATATATATTATTAAAAATGTTATTTGTTCTAAGACTATTTATAAAAGAAAATGGGATTTTGGCACAACTTGCATAATTATGTATTCTACAACTTGCTTATTGTAATTTTAAATATGTTATGAACGTTATACGCGTCACTATTAAATATCATTTATATTTTTTTTTTTACTTTCGATTTGATTTTGGATTGTGTGTTTCAGCTTTGTAATTTTAATTTTTATTATTGAGCAGTTTTAATTTTGTACTTTAGATTTAGTTTTAGCTCTCCACGTTTATATATTTTTGTCATTTATACATTTTTAGCTTTTCTTTACCAGGCTGAAATGCGATAGAGTCCCCCGAAACAGCGGATGCTGCCAAATATAATAACTTTTCTGCGCTACGTCATCGTCTTTATCCTAAATATAAAGTTCAATACAGTTCTTAGTACCTCTGTCATTCAATTATTAATCTTATATGTTATAATGTTTCAGAACATTCATATGATCCCTTTCCAGATAAAATCCTAGTCCAAACTTATTTGGTTTTAGAATTTATAAATCTTAAAAAGATGTAGGAAAACAAGAAATACAAAGGAGAATATTAATTCCTAACTGATGCATTTACATGCTCAAATATATGTAATAATAATAATAATAATAATATCGCTAACAATAGACATATATACTATTCAAGTACTGTCATCAAATGAATTAGCCACAGCCTACTAAGGGCCTACCTACCAAAGCCCCACCAAAGGCGTCTCACAAAGTGTGTGGAACTACATTTGCATGCAAGTTAGAGGTCTTAGTGACAGAATGGGTTATCTCAGAGTCTAGCATCAGCTAAAAGACAATTTTTCTACAAATGTTTCTACATGTTTAATATATATACTGTATTTAGTTTGTTGTCAGGAAAGGAACCCAAAATGATTGTAATATAAGTTAGTCATTACTATTGCTTCAGGTAGCTATTATTATTATTATAGATTTTGGGCATGTGTGTGTGTGTGTGTGTGTGTGTGTGTGGTGTGTGTGTGTGTGTGTGTGTTTTTCACACATTAGGATCATCGTTCTTTTACAATTTTCTAGTTCATGTAAACATTGTATGAAAACTATAAGTATATTTATTACTTTTGATATGTTCCACATACTCTTTAGTTTTAGACTTAAGGTTTTATCCAAAATGTTTGTTATTCTGTTAAAATGATTTGCAACTATAGTTTACCTTGACTTTCATATGCTTCTATCCTGTTTTATTAATAAAGATTTTTAACTTTGAATACAAAATAATGACATAGATCTAGAGAAATCATCATGGTTTATCCAAGCCATAATATTTGATTGTTTACCTACCCAAATTAGGGATATTTTCCAAAGAATAACGGGAAATACATATCCTAACCTTGGTGAAATAAGGAATGAATTTCCAAATGTTTTGTCAATGTACAAATCTTCAAAGATTGATTCACAAATAAACCAAACAAAGATTGATTCACAAATAAACCAAACAAAGAAAATTCAAACAAAACCAAAGCAACAACAACAAAAAGACAAATCAGAACAAAAAGTGATAGGTCTAACTCCTACACTACAAAATTTTAATATTACGACAGAATTTGTACGTAAGTGTAAATTTTGTTCGGCTGATGATCACAACAGCACACGATGTACTAAATATGTAGATTTAGAATCCCGGATAAACAGGTGTTCTCAGTTAAACCTTTGTACTAAATGCACAGCTGCAGGACATACTAACAAGACTGCAAAACAAAAATAAGATTCAAATGTGTTAATTGTGGAAGTTTAAAGGCTCAATACTTGGATCTACCTAAGTAAATCATGTAGAACCGTGTTCTACTGCTCTTTAAGCACTTCCTAGTAATTTAAATTATGCAGTTAGTACAGATAAACTAGCAGTAACCACCATTTTCAGTACAAAACCTTAAATTTAAGTAGCTTTGTTGTATTACTTCCCTTAATACCAGTGTACAGTACTTAGCTATATATAATAATGAATTCCTGAGTTTTTAAGCATGTGAATTATTGGCTATAAGTTCATATTCTTTTTTAATATGTGTTGTTTTATGTAAATTCGTATGTAAACTTATATACAGCTAATAACTCTTATGTTTAGACACTGACTCAGGAATTTATTATTGTACTCAGGCTTTAAGTCTGATTGTCTTCAACACTCCATGGCCTCACAGCCATAAATTGACAATTTATTATTCAGCTTGATACAGGTCTGTAGTTACTTAGGCTTTTTTTAAATACTCCTCAATTTTAGATGAATAATCATTTGATAACTTGTACTGTCTCCCCATTTTCTCAGCAACTGTAGTTGGTTCAATTGAACACAAAACATGTTGGAATGGAATCCAGCAAACGTCCTCTTGTTCAGGCCATTTAAAAGGATTCTTTTTCATGAAATTTACTAATAGATCCTTCTCAGTATCACACACTTAAACTATGTTTCCAACAAACCAGTCACCTTCATAGAAACAGGCCACATATGTACCAGGTTTATATTGGTAAGCCACATTTTCTTGTGTAACATTGAGGAAGGAAAGTTGTACGTTAAAGAAATTTTCATCACTAGAAATTTTGTACAGTTTAATGCCTGTTAATGAAGGTCTAAATCAGTGATATGAACGGGTTCCTGGGATTGTCTTAATTAAGGAATACCTTTTTTCTAACTCAAATAAATTAGCATTTTTCCTCAATTTTAGCTGAATCAATGTACAGAAATTGTATACCATTAATATTAGATTTGCACCAATCGAACATCTCTTTTGCATTGGTGATGTGACCTTTACTTGACCAAGACCAAAAATTAATTACTTTAGATGTCACAAATACAATTTTAAGGTATGTATATAGTATAAGGGTTTTGTCAGCTATCATGTATTTGTTTTGAAGTTGTAGCAAAGTTTGTTTTAACCCAGCTATTTTTATTTTTCTTGCTCTACTTTGTCCCACAACCACCACCTTAAGGGTTTCAAATGTTCAATCAAGAGTTAAAGTTACATTTGCAGTTTTAAAACAGGTTTGTAATGGGCTTTCATTGATAAATGATGAAATAGAGAAATCTTCATTTCCTTGTCGGTTCCTTATTCTTTACATTCAAGGCCTATCCTAACTAAAAACATTGTAAATTTTTAATTCAACCTGCGTCACAGGTTGAATAAAAAAAAATTTATTACAGTAATTTAACTTGCTCAGCATCATAAAATTAAACTCAGAACTTTAACACTAACAACAATTATGGAAGATTTCAACAAAAGGGCAAAAACCCAGACTAAAAAGCAAAAACACAGACATTGGGGACTATGGCACCATCTCAAAACTACAAAATATGATCTTGATACAACATTAAATTCGGTTAATATTCGTCTTTTAACCCTCTCACGCGCGGCTAAATCAGTACAATATATTGAATTGCCATTGAAAACTGACTAAGAAAATATATATCTTATATTGTGCAAATTTGTTGAAATGTACTTTTTTTAATAAAATATATTTCCTGTTTTGGCTATAATGTACTTTTTTCATAAAATATTTTTCCTGGTTGGGCTATTTTTCACTACTCTGCGATTTAATTAGCTGGTTGGGTTTTGTTCTGGCTATTTTTTCAAATTGGATTCAGTTTAGTGGTGTTTGTGATAGAATTATGACGTGCCACTCGTGTGATTTTGACCTGAATCATCATGTGTCCTAGATGAAGACAAAGGATTGGATGTTTTTATCAATTACGGCGTTATTCTCTCATCCTTAACTTGTCCGAAATGTAACAGTGAGTGCCTAACACGAAAAGATCAGAAGATATTTAGGTGAAATAACCAATATCAGCCTGTTAGGTTAATTGAATGTACGGCTAGGTTAATTGAATGCCTGGTTAGGTCAACTATACACCCTTGATGAGCCAATAAAACATGTTTAGGGCCTACATTTCTAAGTTTAAACGTTATAACTGAATGCTCAGAGTGTGAAAAAGTAATATATATATATATATATATATATATATATATATGGGAAGGGTTCACGTTCCTCTTCACCACACCATTGCCTGCTCCAACAAAACATCATTACCAAATATCTCTTTCGGTCATTATTTTATCTAGTTTATTCTTAAAAGTCTCCAAAATACGGGAACTCACAACTTCTTCATCTGAGCTATTCCAGAATTTTACTATTCTGTTTGAAAACTATGTTGTACTAACTACGATTTACATCTTTGTTGAAAAAGCTTAACGCCAGTGTCTCTTGTCCTATTATTGCGATCTTTTGTAAAAGTTTCCGCATTAGGTTCAATCTAACATTATCCTTATTTCTAATTTCAATACAGTGAGTTGTAGGCTTAAGAGCATGATTCACATTGGCACCCAAATCTCGCTCCTTCTTTTCTTCATTTATCCAACTTCCAACCAAGTTATACTCAAATTCTGGATTGTTATGATCAGGGTTGTTTGGCTTAAACCATTTGGTTTAAACCATGGTTTAAGTCATTTTTTAAAAAAAAAAAAAGCCATTGGCTTTTATAAAAACCATTGGTATTTGGCTTTTTTCAAAAAAAGGTTTTACCAGCCCTTGCCACGACCAACATGCATACTTTACACTTTTCCACATTAATTTTCGTCACCCATCTATCTGCCCAAGCATCTACTTCATCATAGCCTTTTGCTTTCTCATGACATCTGTTAAAGATCTTACGTTTTGGCCCAATTTTGTATCATCTGAAATAATGAGGTTTTACTATTTAGATCCACATTCCAAGTCACTAATATAAACAATAAAAAGTAGAGGTCCAAGTACTGGCAATCTTCAAACTTAATATGTAAGAGCAAATTGGCTACTCTCTCAATTTATTAGCTCTTTTCATAGCCCTCTGGGGCCAGCACAGAGCTCTCATGTCACACACATATATATATTATATATATATATATATATATATATATATATATATTACTTTTTCACACTCTGAGCATTCAGTTATAACGTTTAAACTTAGAAATGTAGCCCTAAACATGTTTTATTGGCTCATCAAGGGTGTATAGTTGACCTAACCAGGCATTCAATTAACCTAGCCGTACATTCAATTAACCTAACAGGCTGATATTGGTTATTTCACCTAAATATCTTCTGATCTTTTCGTGTTAGGCACTCACTGTTACATTTCGGACAAGTTAAGGATGAGAGAATAACGCCGTAATTGATAAAAACATCCAATCCTTTGTCTTCATCTAGGACACATGACGACTCAGGTCAAAATCACACGAGTGGCACGTCATAATTCTATCACAAACACCACTAAACTGAATCCAATTTGAAAAATAGCCAGAACAAAACCCAACCAGCTAATTAAATCGCAGAGTAGTGAAAAATAGCCCAACCAGGAAAAATATTTTATGAAAAAAGTACATTATAGCCAAAACAGGAAATATATTTTATTAAAAAAAGTACATTTCAACAAATTTGCACAACATAAGATATATATTTTCTTAGTTTTTCAATGGCAATTCAATATATTGTACTGATTTAGCAGCAGAGCGTGAGAGGGTTAAAAGACGAATATTAACCGAATTTAATGTTGTATCAAGATCATATTTTGTAGTTTTGAGATGGTGCCATAGTCCCCAAGATCTGTGTTTTTGCTTTTTAGTCTGGGTTTTTGCCCTTTTGTTGAAATCTTCCATAATTGTTGTTAGTGCTAAAGTTCTGAGTTTAATTTTATGATGTTGAGCAAGTTAAATTACTGTAATAAATTTTTTTTTTATTCAACCTGTGACGCAGGTTGAATTAAAAATTTACAATGTTTTTAGTTAGGATAGGCCTTGAATGTAAAGAATAAGGAACCGACAAGGAAATGAAGATTTCTCTATTTCATCATTTATCAATAAAAGCCCATTACAAACCTGTTTTAAAACTGCAAATGTAACTTTAACTCTTGATTGAACATTTGAAACCCTTGAGGTTGTTGTTGTGGGACAAAGTAGAGCAAGAAAAATAAAAATAGCTGGGTTAAAACAAACTTTGCTACAACTTCAAAACAAATACATGATAGCTGATAAAACCCTTATACTATATACAGTACATACCTTAAAATTGTATTTGTGATATCTAAAGTAATTAATTTTTGGTCTTGGTCAAGTAAAGGTCACATCACCAATGCAAAAGAGATGTTCGATTGGTGCAAATCTAATATTAATGGTATACAATTTCTGTACATTGATTCAGCTAAAATTGAGGAAAAATGCTAATTTATTTGAGTTAGAAAAAAGGTATTCCTTAATTAAGACAATCCCAGGAACCCGTTCATATCACTGATTTAGACCTTCATCAACAGGCATTAAACTGTACAAAATTTCTAGTGATGAAAATTTCTTTAACGTACAACTTTCCTTCCTCAATGTTACACAAGAAAATGTGGCTTACCAATATAAACCTGGTACATATGTGGCCTGTTTCTATGAAGGTGACTGGTTTGTTGGAAACATAGTTTAAGTGTGTGATACTGAGAAGGATCTATTAGTAAATTTCATGAAAAAGAATCCTTTTAAATGGCCTAAACAAGAGGACGTTTGCTGGATTCCATTCCAACATGTTTTGTGTTCAATTGAACCAACTACAGTTGCTGAGAAAATGGGGAGACAGTACAAGTTATCAAATGATTGTTCATCTAAAATTGAGGAGTATTTAAAAAAAGCCTAAGTAACTACAGACCTGTATCAAGCTGAATAATAAATTGTCAATTTATGGCTGTGAGGCCATGGAGTGTTGAAGACAATCAGACTTAAAGCCTGAGTACAATAATAAATTCCTGAGTCAGTGTCTAAACATAAGAGTTATTAGCTGTATATAAGTTTACATACGAATTTACATAAAACAACACATATTAAAAAAGAATATGAACTTATAGCCAATAATTCACATGCTTAAAAACTCAGGAATTCATTATTGTATATAGCTAAGTACTGTACACTGGTATTAAGGGAAGTAATACAACAAAGCTACTTAAATTTAAGGTTTTGTACTGAAAATGGTGGTTACTGCTAGTTTATCTGTACTAACTGCATAATTTAAATTACTAGGAAGTGCTTAAAGAGCAGTAGAACACGGTTCTACATGATTTACTTAGGTAGATCCAAGTATTGAGCCTTTAAACTTCCACAATTAACACATTTGAATCTTATTTTTGTTTTGCAGTCTTTGTTAGTATGTCCTGCAGCTGTGCATTTAGTACAAAGGTTTAACTGAGAACACCTGTTTATCCGGGATTCTAAATCTACATATTTAGTACATCGTGTGCTGTTGTGATCATCAGCCGAACAAAATTTACACTTACGTACAAATTCTGTCGTAATATTAAAATTTTGTAGTGTAGGAGTTAGACCTATCACTTTTTGTTCTGATTTGTCTTTTTGTTGTTGTTGCTTTGGTTTTGTTTGAATTTTCTTTGTTTGGTTTATTTGTGAATCAATCTTTGTTTGGTTTATTTATGAATCAATCTTTGAAGATTTGTACATTGACAAAACATTTGGAAATTCATTCCTTATTTCACCAAGGTTAGGATATGTATTTCCCGTTATTCTTTGGAAAATATCCCTAATTTGGGTAGGTAAACAATCAAATATTATGGCTTGGATAAACCATGATGATTTCTCTAGATCTATGTCATTATTTTGTATTCAAAGTTAAAAATCTTTATTAATAAACAGGATACAAGCATATGAAAGTCAAGGTAAACTATAGTTGCAAATCATTTTAACAGAATAACAAACATTTTGGATAAAACCTTAAGTCTAAAACTAAAGAGTATGTGGAACATATCAAAAGTAATAAATATACTTATAGTTTTCATACAATGTTTACATGAACTAGAAAATTGTAAAAGAACGATGATCCTAATGTGTGAAAAAACAACACACACACACACACACCACACACACCACACACACACACATGCCCGAAATCTATATAATAATAATAGCTACCTGAAGCAATAGTAATGAGTAACTTATATTACAATCATTTTGGGTTCCTTTCCTGACAACAAACTAAATACAGTATATATATATATATTAAACATGTAGAAACATTTGTAGAAAAATTGTCTTTTAGCTGATGCTAGACTCTGAGATAACCCATTCTGTCACTAAGACCTCTAACTTGCATGCAAATGTAGTTCCACACACTTTGTGAGACGCCTTTGGTGGGGCTTTGGTAGGTAGGCCCTTAGTAGGCTGTGGCTAATTCATTTGATGACAGTACTTGAATAGTATATATGTCTATAGTTAGCGATATTATTATTATTATTATTATTACATATATTTGAGCATGTAAATGCATCAGTTAGGAATTCATATTCTCCTTTGTATTTCTTGTTTTCCTACATCTTTTTAAGATTTATAAATTCTAAAACCAAATAAGTTTGGACTAGGATTTTATCTGGAAAGGGATCATATGAATGTTCTGAAACATTATAACATATAAGATTAATAATTGAATGACAGAGGTACTAAGAACTGTATTAAACTTTATATTTAGGATAAAGACGATGACGTAGCGCAGAAAAGTTATTATATTTGGCAGCATCCGCTGTTTCGGGGGACTCTATCGCATTTCAGCCTGGTAAATAAAAGCTAAAAATGTATAATGACAAAAATATATAAACGTGGAGAGCTAAAACTAAATCTAAAGTACAAAATTAAAACTGTTCAATAATAAAAATTAAAATTACAAAGCTGAAACACACAATCCAAAATCAAATCGAAAGTAAAAAAAAAATATAAATGATATTTAATAGTGACGCGTATAACGTTCATAACATATTTAAAATTACAATAAGCAAGTTGTAGAATACATAATTATGCAAGTTGTGCCAAAATCCCATTTTCTTTTATAAATAATCTTAGAACAAATAACATTTTTAATAATATATATGCACAAAGAGAGAAATGGCTTTGAGAGTCTTTTTCTCGGAACTGGAAATTGCCAAGGCGACTTCATTAACATTAAATTTATGAAGATATACATTTATTTTATTAGTAAAATCATGAAATTTGTTTTACTGGTATTTAGGAGGAGTTTATATAAGATCTGCGGGTAACTCTGAGTAAATGGAAATATTATTTTCTCGAAAACTATGGGTGATAGAAAAATTCTGAATGCTACTTGCAGTGGATCGCATTTGAAACGGGTTATGTACATTCTTCTAAAGGCCTGGAAACATACTCTAAGCACGCGCACATCGTTCACGCAATAACGCTCACATTCATCAGTTATATTATAAGGGTTACTTTCATTAAAACTGTTGTAGTATCGATCAAAGTCTTCACGTTCATCCATACAGTCAAAATAATGTTTGGGCGGTGGTGGGCCTACGTAGTTTAAAGTCTCGCTGGTGAGGAAAGTGTAAGGGAAGTATCCTTTGGATTCCAACGTTGCTTAACATCGTTGCTCGGCTGAGTTATGATAAAAAGAAAATTAATTAATTATATTAAAAATATAGGTTATCATTGAGAAATAAATTAGGAGTTGATAAAGCTTCTAACCTTGTATTTATGTATAAATGTTAACTTAATTCTGAAATTCCTATTCTTTTTCGTAAAATTGCTTTAATTCACTTTAAGGTGAAAAAGCGCGTAATATTTTTTCTGTTCCACGGAGAGATGAAAAAATGCATTGGTTTCCGGGATGTGTGTGTGTGTGTGTGTGTGTGTGTGTGTGTGTGTGTGTGTGTGTGTAGATTTGCGAATACGATCGATTGTTTTGATTTTATTTCGGCGAAACGAGATACTACAGCCCTTCCATATATATATATATATATATATATATATGTCCTCTAATTATATTTTTAAAAGAGCATTCTTTCGTTTATTATATATACAATCACAGATGAGTGGTGGGGAGTGAGGGAGGACGAACGTGCGTTTTGAATTGTTTACCATATCTTCCTCTGACGAAAATCTGTGTGTTAATTTTGAAAAATGCACGATAATGATAATGATAATAATATACCTTTCCATTTTTATTCATTCATTTCAATAAATTAAGAAGCTGATACCATACAAGATTGCAAGAAAAATAGCCAGCGCCTTTAATAATATCATTTTTTAATTACAAGTCAAAGGCACGGAAAGTTAGAAGAGCAAGTTCGTACCAAAAATCCTTGACATAGAATCCTTTCAAAAGGTCTCCAGGGGCGAGCCCGTGTGATTCGTTCTGCTCCACGGAGAGATGAAAAAATGCATTGGTTTCCGGGATGTGTGTGTGTGTGTGGTGTGTGTGTGTGTGTGTGTGTGTGTGTTTAATGTTTAATTTCTTATATTGAGTAATTAAATTCTTATAATAAATAATTCTCTTAAAAGGACAAAATTCATTTGTTTTAAATTAATATGCGTTTAGTTTCATTTAAATTAATACACGTTTGGCATTTTTCCTGATTTCGTAATATATACAGAGGTTTGTGTGTGTGTGTGTGTGTGTGTGTGTGTGTGTGTGTGTGTGTGTAGATTTGTGAATATGATAATAGAGCGAATTCTTTTAACTGATTAGCGATTTGTTTTAATTCGGTGAAAGTTCATTTATATATATATATATATATATATATATATATATATATATATATAAGGGGTGAAAGATTTGTGTGTGTGTTTCGTCTAAGCTAATTTGACAAATGTAGGCTCGCGTCCTACCTTTTATTTCATCCCCATCATCGACACTTTAAGGTGAAAAGCGCGTAATATTTTTTGTTTTTGAAAGGCTTACCAAAACAAAATAGACACACATATGGGAAATCTTCCTAAAAGGATATTAATCGGCATGCAGGACCATGCTTCGGTGAATGGAAAATATAAAAAGAGTGCCTTTAAATTCGAGAATTTCGGACTTAAAAATATAACTATTAATTTCTTATAATATACGTTTAGCATCATTTGAATTAATATACATTTGGTATTTTTCCTGATTTTCATAATATATATACAGGCGTGTGTGTGTGTGTGTGTGTGTGTAGATTTGTGAATATGATAATAGAGCGAATTCTTTTAACTGCTTAGTGATTTGTTTTAATTCGGTGAAAGTCCATTTATATATATATATATATATATAGTGTATGAGAGATAGTTGATATTATTACTAAATTGAGGGTATTGGCGGTGGATTTGAGTAAGGTGATTGATGTAATAGACCATAATATTCTACTTGACGATTTCATTAACATTAAATTCATCAAGGCGAGCACGTGTGATTCGTTCTGCTCCACGGAAATGAAAAATGCATTGGTTTCCGGGGCGTGTGTGTGTGTGTGTGTGTGTAGATTTGTGAATACGATCGATTGTTTTGGTTTTAGTTCGGCGAAGCGAGATACTACATCACGCCATATATATATATATATATATATATATATATATATATATATATATATATTGATGGTATTGGCGAGTAGCACTATTTTTCTATTAATTTCATCGACATTTTCAATCGCAGTATTATCCTCCCAAACAGTTGCAATGTTTTTTATACAATGCAAAACATTGTATGATTTCCAAAAGTGGTTTTTATTTTTACTTACAATTTATTAGTAATTTTTCACAATTCGCTAAGAAAGGGAGTCAGGAGAGTTTTTGGTCGATGTGACTTCAAGAAAGGTAAAATTATGGGGAGAAAATCCTCTTGGGACACGATTCGAATTGTTCTAGTTTCTGCCTTTCCTCGTGCGTGTGTGTGTGTGTGTGTGTGTGTGTGTGTCTGTGTGTGTGTGTGTGTGTGCTTGTGTGAAAGTTAAGATTTGGAGTGAAGGGGGACGAGAGAGAGAGAGAGGAGAGTGAAGGGAGGCTTATCAGGGATTGGGGGGAAGGACTCTCAACCATCAGGTGTTCTTCGAAACCGACCCCGTTATAGCGGATTGTGTTTTGGCTAATTTCAACTTTTACATGAATTGTTTCGTAAATTTTCGTTATTCGTGACTTAAATATTTATAATAAAGATTAAGTGTGTACAAATTATTTATTTAATAAACAGAATTTAATTGGATTCATCTACCATCATATATTGTGGTACACTATTTAAATGGATGATTAATATATGATTTTTTGCTATCTGGAACACATGGCGCTATCTGGAATACGTGGTGCGATCTGGCAACTCAGCACCCGAATACATGGCGTGATCTGGCAACTCAGCAACTGCATACATGGTGCGATCTGGCAACACAGCACCTGAATACATGGCGTGATCTGGCAACTCAGCAACTGAATACATGGCGCTATCTGGCAACTCAGCCAGAATAGAGGTTTATAAAAGACCGAGAGACGACTGACGGAGTCATTCAAGCTCGGCTCCCAGCCGAGCAAGGACCTCTGGTCCTTCTCTTTCTGGCCCTTTGGGAAAACCCCTTAGAGGCCTCTTAGGTTAGGTAAACGAAAATAGCTTGGGGGAGAACTCCGCCTCCAAGTTGCATGCCTTGCAATCAAAGGCAACTACTCTCTCTCTCTCTCTCTCTCCTGCAGGTGTACCCCTACCCCCCCTTGGCTCAGCCAACTGGCTGATTAGGAGCCTATAAAACAACGCCTACTCGGCTGAAGTCTTAATATGCACTTGGCTCCTGCCATGTGAACACCTCTCCTCCTTTCTCTCCTTTCTGGCCCTTTGGGGGGAATAGCTTGGGGGAGAACTCCGCCCCCAAGTTGCATGCCCCTTGCAACCCCGGTTGGCAACAAAGGGCCCTTTGGGGTAATTTTTTTTGCAACACCCCCCCTTTGCAACACCCCCACCCCCTTTGCAACATTACGTAATCACTTGCAACATTCTTGCACTCTAACCTTTTGCGGCTATACTACTCATATTAACTTATAACTAAGTTATTACTTAAGTGTATAAAGTTGTATAAGCTGGGTGACCCTCTAGTCTGCATAAATTGGACTTGAGGGTTGATTCATTATATTACTTATAACGCATATGTTTAAAGATCTAGCGAACTACTGTATTACTGATGGATCTGCAGTAAATGCTCCTAAGCTATTGTTATATCAATATTTACAATTAAAAGTATTGACATATTCACTTAAATTCTGCAAAACAAATTTATCCAAAACGTTTCTCATTATAATCCTAATTCATGCTGGTTTTTTTTTCACAGGCTTAAGAAATGACAATTTATGATGAGATTAGATATAAAATAATACATTTGCATGGTGAGGGACTGAGTCAAAGAAAAATAAGTGAATCTACAGGCGTTTCCATAACTGGTGTACAAAAAATCTTGGCTCGTCACAGATCAAATGGGACCCCAGCTGATCGTCCTAGATCTAGCTTATACAACTTTATACACTTAAGTAATAACTTAGTTATAAGTTAATATGAACCAGAGGTTCTAGTTAATAGTATGTATTTTAGTATCAAAACCAATTTTCATACGACAGATTATCTAATAGTTATCAGATCGACAGTGGTCTCTGACTTTTGCACAGTACTATATATATATATATATATATATATATACAGGGTGTCCCCTAAATCCGGTCTCAGGAAAAAGGGGGAGGCCTTTTCCTCACGAATGTAACTCATTTTCATATTAGCCATTACGTGTTATTCTACCTGCAATATATAAAAGGTCCCAAAACAAGACATCAACTTGAACATTTGTTTTAGTTCTAATGTACTACTTTTGTAAATTTAATTTAAAATAAATTTTCATATAAGACCGGACTTATGGGACACCCTGTGGTGTAGTGGTTAGCGTCACTGACTACGAATCCATCGGCCCCGGGTTCGACACCCGACGGCAGCCGGCGCGCAGCAAAACCCAGCTGTTCATCCTTCCACACAATAAAGAAAGTGGTTGGTAGATAAATGGGTACCCTAGGTGGCCTAGTGGTTAAGACGCTGGGCTGCTGATGGGGCGTGGTTCGGATTCCACGTTAAACTGTAGGTCTAAGGTGGAGTGAAAAGCTTGACCTTCATCAGAATGAATAATTCCGGCGGAAGCTAACCAAAGGTTATATGGGGACCAAAGGTTATATATATTGTGGAAAATTTGGGAGTACCGAAATGGAAGACCCACCTAATCTTGGATAAGCCATATTGACATTAAAATAAATAATAACAATAAAAAATAACTCGGAAGGAGAACATGAACTCTTGCTGAGAAAAATTAAAAAGACACCAACGAAGAAACAAATATGGGATGAAAAGAAAAAAAGATCCCATGGCTAGAAATAGCAACACGGTTTTGGAAGAAGAAAAAGATCGGATAAGCAGAATAAGCAGAAGCTGAATAAGCATAAGGGGAGCAGCGACGAAAAAGCCGGAATAAAAATGTTTTATGGTGTCAAGAGATAAAATTTATAACAGTTTCAAGGTAAGAAGTTCATAAATTTCCCTTCGGTTATTAAATTTAGGTTAAATAAGCTGACATTTCAGCTGTAATTGTTTAACAAAAGAGTATGGAAGTCCTGTTTATGGACAAATAGTTAGGCTGGTTCATCTTTGGCCTAGGTCTTCCATCTCAACGTAGCCTAGGTTGTGTTTAGGCTACTCTGGTTGGAGCAGGACCTATTTTTTCCATATCTATAATGGTGGCCCGTGTGGGGAAGGGTTATTTGCTGTGAAAACCTTAACCTTGAATAAAATAAAATAAATAAAAAAAAAAAAAAAAATAATAAAATTACGCCTTATCAAACATTTTGACATCTGAACAGAATTTATTCCATGTTTGGCTTTTTCAAATACTTACTACATATAAATAATAATAAATTACGAAGCCCTAACTAAAAATAAAAATAAGAAATAATTCAAATGCTTCAAAACTTATCATTTGGTCATAAATGTGGTAAAATTCTAGAATAAGGGTAATCAGAAGCCTAGCCTATTTAACCAAAATAAAGCTTATTTATAGAGTTGAAAGGGTTTTAGGATTTTGGGGACTTAATTTTGGAAAAATAAAATAAACAAAATATGGCTGAATGTGAAGCAATTGAGGCAAAGATTAAATCATTAAAAAGGAAGAGATCAGCAAGGAAGGGAGTCATTACCAGGCTTTTAACTACCTTTAATAGCAAAGAAAATCCAAATAAAAGGGATTATGATACTATTTTGGGTGGTTTAAATAGAATTAAACAGGAAATAATAATTATAGACGAGGAAATTGTTACAGAAACTGATGCGTTAAATGTTGGTGAAGAGACATATACAGCACTTTTGTGTGAACAAGAACAGAATATTTTTGAAATAGATTCTCACATAAATGAATTATATGCTGCTTTAGATAATCTACCAAATAATTTAGAGGCTACAAATCAAAGTTTGATTGAGGCCTTCAGAAATGTATCCATTTCTAATGATGACAATAAACAACTAAAAGCCAAGTTACCAACATTACAAGTACCAATATTTGAGGGTGATCGAACAAAATTTCAGTCTTTTCTAGAAAAATTTGATAGTTTAATTGGCAACAAAGATTATATATCTGATGTTGACAAATTCAGTTATCTCCTTAATTATTTAAAGGGCCCAGCCCTAAAACTGGTTGATGCCTTACCGGCAATTGGCAGTTCATATAAAATAGCTCTCAAATTACTAGAAAGAAATTTCCTAAATAAAAAAGAAATAGTAAATGATTTAGCAATAAAATTAAAAAATATAAAACCAGCCAAGGATAACCATCAGGATCTGTACAATTTCTATTGTGAAATTGAATGCATGTTAGGTCATCTACAAAATAATGATATAGATCTAGAGAAATCAGCATGGTTTATCCAAGCCATAATATTTGATTGTTTACCTACCCAAATTAGGGATATTTTCCAAAGAATAACGGGAAATACATACCCTACCCTTGATGAAATAAGGAATGAATTTCCAAATGTTTTGTCAATGTACAAATCTTCAAAGATTGATTCACAAATAACAAACAAAGAAAATTCAAACAAAACCAAACCAACCAACAACAAAAAGACAAATCAGAACAAAAAGTGATAGGTCTAACTCCTACACTACGAAATTTTAATGTTACGACAGAATTTGTACGTAAGTGTAAATTTTGTTCGGCTGATGATCACATAGCACACGATGTACTAAATATGTAGACTTAGAATCCCGGATAAACAGGTGTTCTCAGTTAAACCTTTGTACTAAATGCACAGCTGCAGGACATACTAACAAAGACTGCAAAACAAAAATAAGATTCAAATGTGTTAATTGTGGAAGTTTAAATCATGTCTCTTGTCTTTGTGATTCATTTAAAAATTCAAATAAAC
The DNA here is from genome assembly GCA_023014485.1 of Bathynomus jamesi. Lineage (NCBI taxonomy): Eukaryota > Metazoa > Arthropoda > Malacostraca > Isopoda > Cirolanidae > Bathynomus > Bathynomus jamesi. The sequence goes on from JAJOZX010000037.1 coordinate 2,165,131, forward strand.
AAAACCTAAAGAAAAATGAAAAAACATTTAATGGACATATATCAATAAATAATGTCAATAAAAATTCTAGTGTACTCCTACCTACAATAACCTTGGATTTAAAAAATAAAAAGGTGGGACAACTCCTATAAGATGTCTAATAGATTCTTGTTCCCAACAAACATTTGTAGATCAATCATTAGTTAATCAATTAGGCCTACAAACTCATAAAAATGAACAAGAATTGTGTATAACATCATTTGTCAAAGAAAATGAACAGAAAGAAAAATATAATACAGTCAATTTAGATCTGGATATACCCACAGAGAATAAAACAACAAACATAGAAGCAGTAGTCATTGAACAAGTTGGTCAACAAAAATTTAAAATACCAAATTTAAAAGAAGTACAACAACTTAAAAAGCAATATAAAATTGCAGATAGAAATTTAAATGATGATATAATAGATAATGTTCAAATGTTAATTGGAGCTGATTATATTCACTTAATTCAGAAGGGCATAGTCAGAATAGGAGATGGGATTGCTCTAGATACTCACTGGGGTATAGCTCCACTGGGACACATAGATAAATATAAAATAACAATGAAAAATAAAAATATATGACTAACAAACTTGCCCTATTATGACAAGGTCTTACACAACTCAAATAATGACATAAATACTGAAATATTAAATAAATCATTAACAACTGAAGAATTAGATAAAGGTGTACAACAGCTCTGGCTATTAGAGTCAGTGGGGGTGCAAGATGGTGATCATACAGATGAAAATCAATTAATGGCTGAAAATTTTGAAAACACCATCATGTATGAAAATGGCCATTATTCAATTGAACTACCTTGGAAGATCAATAGTCCAAAATTAAATGATAATCTAAAGGTAGCTAAAGGTCATCTCTATAATTTGATGAAAAGATTAAAAAATGACAAGAGAATTAAAATGTATGATGATGTTTTCAAGGACCAGTTAGAAAAAGGCTTCATTGAAGAAGTTAAAGATCACCCCTTTAAAAAAGACAACTGCCATTATCTTACTCACACAGGAGTCTATAGAAAGGATGCACCCACAACAAAACTTAGAGTTGTGTATAACTGTAGTCTTAAAGATGGCAATAAGCATAGCTTGAATGACTGTCTCATAGAGGGGCCTAATCTTATTTCAGACCTTGTAAAAATCCTTCTAAGATTTAGATTAGATGACTATGCAGTTCAAAGTGATATAAGCAAAGCTTTTTTGAGAATTCATCTGAAAAATAACTATGACAAAGATCAACTAAGATTCTTGTGGTTTAATGATCCATATGACTTAAATAAAGGGTTTAAAACATTTAAATTTAATGTGGTTTTGTTTGGAGCAAATGCAAGTCCTAGTTTACTGGCTTTAACCATCAAACATCACTTAAATTTGTATGATGAAAATGATTTAACTGTTCAGTTCTTGAAAGATCACTTCTATGTAGATAACCTTGTAGGATCAACCAAAACAGAGTCAGAATTAAATGAAGTTTACATAAAAGCAGATAAAATAATGAAAGAAGGTAATTTTGAATTAAGAGAGTGGATCACAAATAATGAGAGACTAAATCAAAAAATAAAATCAGAAGACAAAGGATTAACAGAACCAACAAACAGGGTGAAAACATTAGGCATGATCTGGGATTTGAACTCAGATTCTAAAGTTCATGACTCACTCTGCACAAAAGGCTACACCTTAGATACAACAGCTAACACAAAAAGAAAGATCTTATCCGAAAGTTCAAAAATATTTGATCCTATGGGTTTACTCCTTCCTTCTACTATCAGATCCAGGGTTCTTTTACAAGAATTTTGGAAACAGAAAGTAGACTGGGATGATCCTATAACCAATAAACAACAAGATAGCTGGAAAAGGTTAGCTAAAGATCTCAATAAATTACAAAACATAAATATTCCCAGAGTTTGTGGACACAGAGATACACCTCAAACCTTGCATGTATTTGGTGATGCCAGTGAAAAGGTGTATGGCTGTTGCGCTTACCTTGTAGGTGAGGATGGCAGCCATTTGATCTATGCCAAGGGGAAAGTAACACCCTTAAAACAAAAGAAAACTATTCCTCAGCTTGAACTACTTGCGGGTTATCTAGCTGTAAAAATAACAGTATTTCTCCATGAAGTCTATTATGATGTAAACATCACAACTACATATATTTGGCTTGACAGTCAAATCTGCTTGGCATGGATCAACTCTGATGAGTAAACTCAAAAAACATCTTTGTCCGTAACAGATTAAGAGACATTAAAGAAGCTAGACAAAATTTGGACATAACCTTCAGATACATTCCAACAAAACAAAATCCTGCAGACTTTCTCACAAGAGGATTATCCTGTAAATTACTAAAATCCAACAAAAATTGGTTTCATGGACCTGAATTCATTCAGGATGAAACAATGTGGCCAGCAGAACAAATTAATGTAAAACTTAACATGATAACCACAAATAAAGTTGAGCCACTATTAGATTATAACAGTTATTCTGACTTTGGCAAACTTGTAAGGGTAACATCTTACTGTCTCAGATTCATTCACAACTGTTTAAAGAAAATAAATAAACAAAGAAATAATGATAATGAAATGTATACAAGTCTAGCTACCAAATATTGGATTAACCACATACAACAAACAGAATACAAAAATGAAATAGATTTTTAACAATTGGTAAACAAATGAACAAAGTACCCTCTGTGGTAATAAACTTGAATCTTTACATTGACAAAGATGGCTTATTAAGATGTAAGGGTAGATTAAACAAATCACAAATCACATATAACAGTAAACAACCCCTTCTTCTTCCTAGGTTCCATCACATTACAACCCTAATTATTAGAGAGAAACACAATGAACTTTATCACATGGGCGTTCCACAAACATTAAATGCCATTAGAAAGTTGTATTGGATACCCAAAGGCAGAATGACTGTAAAGACAGTTTTGAATAACTGTGTCACCTGCAAAAGGATTCATTCCAGATCTTTCAGGAAGACCAATCCTCCTGATTTGCCAACAGAGAGAGTCACCTTTAATAGGCCTTTTGAAACAGTTGGCATAGACTATACAGGAAGTTTGACTGTTGGTCTGGGAACAACAGAACAAAAAATGTACATCATACTTTACACATGTTCATCTTCTAGAGCAGTCAGCTTAGACGTAGTGAGTGATCTCTCCGCAGAATCATTTGTCTATAGCTTTAGAAGATTTTGTGCTAAGCATTCTGTACCCAAAATTGTTTGGACAGATAATGCAACCTATTTCAAGGCTGGTGAAAACCAAATAAATGACATATTACAAAATTCACATACCATAACATATCTACAAAATAACAAAATAAAATGGAAATACATCCCTGTTGCATCACCATGGTATGGAGCAATCTGGGAAAGGAATATCCAAACAATAAAGAATTGCCTAAAGAAATCAATAGGTAAAAAACAAGTTGAATTCTTTGAACTTCTCACTCTCGTTAGTGAAATTGAGAATGTTGTCAATAACAGACCTCTTACTTATGTAGGGGATACAGGGGCGGATCCAGGAATTTAAGCAGAGGGGGTCCAGTCTTGGTGGGGCTCGTTACTGATATGCGCGCGAGCGAAGCGAGCGCCAGGGGGGGTGCCCGAGGGGGGGTCCCCCCCTCCCCCCCTCGGTAGGAAATTTTCATATTTGAAGATAGCTTTAGATGGATTTGAAGTATATTCCCGTTATCAAAATCCTGCTTGTTCACACACCCAGGCCAGGTCTGAAATGTCTCAGGATCGGACATAAACTTTTTTTTCTTTATTCTTTTTAAGGAAATTAATTTTGTGGCAACCGGGATACATGTACCTTAAGCCATTTTAAGTCTTCAGGTCTTATTTTTCATATATAGGAGCAAACAAACGCAATCGAAAAATCGTTGGTCACCGTGAGCAGGGGGGGTCCGGACCCCCTCGACCCCCCCTGGATCCGCGCCTGGGATAATATTAATGATGTAGAGCCTCTCACCCCAAATCATTTGATTAAGGGAGAAGTCATTAACCTTCTACCTGATTACAATATCTCCTTGGATGATCCACCTTGGAGTGATAATAATCATGATTTGCAAAATAGATTATCACAAATAACAAATATAAAAACAAAATTTAAAAAGCAATGGAGTGATGAATACCTTGTTGGGTTGAGAGAAAGGCATAAATATATACAAAACAAAGACTGGGTTAATGAAATCAGGGTAGGAGATGTAGTTCTAATTAGACAAAATACACCAAGACAGTGTTGGCCATTAGGTAGAGTTTTAGAACTAAAAACTGGGGAAGATGGCTTAACCAGGGTTGTAAAACTTAAAACTGCTTCAGGTGAAACTATAAGAGATGTATCACTAGGCTGACCATATTTCCTTGAGACAAAAACGGGACATTGGGATGGCAAAAAAGGGACGGGGTTATATAATATTCTGTATTCATGAAAAAGTAAGTACATAAACCGGGACAAAATTGACATTTTTATTAAAACGACGGGACGGCCAGGAAATATAAAACAAATGGTACTGTCCCGTTCAAAACGGTACGTATGGTCAGCCTATGTATCACTCTTATACCCCCTAGAAGTAGGACCAACTACTGTTAACAAAAATGATCATGAAGATGAATCTATAATAGATTCTGATGATGATCAAAATTTGACCCAAACTATACCAAACCTAACCTGTTCAATAAATGATGTAACTAGTCCTACTACTACAATAACCTATACCACAAATAGTAGACCACAACGTTCAACTGCTCTACGAGCTAGGCAGATGCTACAACAAAAGATAAGGGCTGGAGTATTGTAATATTTCCTATGGAAAATAAATTAAAATGCAACACCCTTTCATTTTGGAAAGAGTGAGGACTTTATAAAATGCTACACTTTTTATATTAAAAAGTGAGGAAAAACAAAAATGGAATAACAAATAAAACATAAATTAATTATAGGTAATCTAAGATGGGTTAACAAATATTAAAGAAAAAATTGGGTTTCACATGCAATTTTTCCTTTCTGGCTGGCCCCAATGTGTGGAAAATTTGGGAGTACCGAAATGGAAGACCCACCTAATCTTGGATAAGTCATATTGACATTAAAATAAATAATAACAATAAAAAATAACTCGGAAGGAGAACATGAACTCTTGCTGAGAAAAATTAAAAAGACACCAACGAAGAAACAAATATGGGATGAAAAGAAAAAAAGATCCCATAGCCAGAAATGGCAACACGGTTTTGGGAAGAAGAAAAAGATCGGGATAAGCTGAATAAGCAGAAGAATAGAGAGGAGGGAGAGGCGCGAGACGAAAGAAGCCGGAATAAAAATGTTCATTATTGGTGTCAAGAAATAAAATTTATATTACAGTTTCAAGGTAAGAAGTTCATAAATTTCCCTTCGGTTATTAAATTTAGGTTAAATAAGCTGACATTTCAGCTGTAATTGTTTAACAAAAGAGTATGGAAGTCCTGTTTATGGACAAATAGTTAGGCTGGTTCATCTTTGGCCTAGGTCTTCCATCTCCAACGTAGCCTAGGTTGTGTTTAGGCTACTCTGGTTGGAGCAGGACCTATTATTTCCATATATATTATATATATATATATATATATAATATAAAACTGGCCAGCGCCAGTAGCTCAGTGCATGGGTACCACCGTTTCCCTATAAGCAGAGTAAAGACATTGAGGTCGCGGGTTCGATTCCCGATGGTGCTGGTACTAATAATTCGGAAGTTAGCGCAATGGACCGCATTCGTTTGGACTGAGCGCTGTGCCAGTTTCTGACCATCTTACTCACCAGTGGTGGGCAAAAAGTAATCGATTACAAATAAAAATTACTGATGTCTGAAAAGTAACTAAAAGTATAAAGTAGAAATTACTTCTCTGGATTAATTATAAATTATTAATCCAGAGAAGTAATTTCTACTTTATACTTTTAGTTACTTTTCAGACATCAGTAACTTTTATTTGTAATCGATTACTTTTTGCTCACCACTGTTACTCACTATTATACCCAGAATTGTGCGGTTTTCGTGCATATAAATAACGGTTATGTCCAGCTTCCTCTTATAATGAAGTTTTGTTTGAGGTTCAGTATTCATTTTTTATATTTAATTCATTGATGCATTTATAGTTTAAGTGCCAAGTATGAAGAGTTAAACATCTTTTCACATAGAGCATCATTCCGCTCATACGTCCATTTCAGGGTACGAGCAGCTCGCAGTAGCATTGTCAAGTAAATAGGGGGAAGGGCGGATCTAGGCATTTCATTAAGAGGGTGTCCAAAGAAAAAAGGGCACCCCCTAAAATAAAAAGGGCACAGTACTAAAAAAATTTTTTCTTAAAACAGACTACCAATGAACGAGTGTATAATTAATTAATCAATCTCATTTAAATATGATACAAAATAAAAATTTAATTTGGGTACAACAGTTATCACAGAAATTTTTTCAAACAATTACAAATGTCTTGCCAATTAAAAGAAATATCCAGTCCCGTAGACAGGACTTCCCGAGTGGGGGGAAGGTCGAAATTGTAGAAAGGCGGACCTTTTAGTGCAACGACCTAGTCACTGCGGAGGGGGTTTAGTTTAGAGTAGTTTGTGAAGTTTAAAAAAAATGCGAGTGTTTATTTACTAAATGATATTATATATTATAATTTCAAATCATAAGTTATAACTATGATTACAAAAGTGGACCTTTCCTGTCAGGGGGGAGGGGTCGTTCGACCCCCGATCTGGGGCCTGCTATCAGAATAAGATGAAGATAAAAATAGTGATATGGCTGCGCCAGTACTAAGGGCACCTATGAAAACCATTACAACTACAAATTTGGAAGTTTAATGTATACGGATAAAGACTCAAAATAGAATTTAAATAAAATAAACTAACCCTGATCTATTTACAAAAACAAAATTTGTTTTCAGAGGCATACACATCATTCAAATAGGGCACTTACAAGAAATTGAGGGGGGGTTGGACTAGGTTTGCCAGGTCTCCGGTTTTGGGCCGGAGTCTCCGGAAATTGAATTTTGTCTCCGGTCTCCGGTCAAGTTTATATATCATTATATCGTTATCGTTATCGTTATCGTTATTCTATATATATATATGAGGAAGTTATTGTATATATTAGTGGTGGACCGGATGTCAGTTTTTCAACATCTGCGGACGCGGATCTTTAATTTCAATATCCGCGTATGCGGATGCGGATATTTAGTTAATCTATCAATATAATATAGAATTATGGATATATGACATAATTTTTCAAATTTCGTGATATTACTATTATGGCAGGCAATGCATAAGAATTAAAATTAATATTAATGTTTTCATTATGATAAAAATAATAACTTTCTCGAGTTTCAGCAACAGAAAATTCAATGAAACAAGTTTCATTCAATTTTCTGTTACCAGCTATTTATATTTTGAGGTTTATATATTTGTTTGTTCATTAATAATTAATTAATACTTTACATGAAATGTGCATGACTGGGCCCTATAAGCTACTTTATAAGGTAATTTAATTGTAAATTGCATAATTTATTAGAGGTAATATCCGCATAACATCCGCAGTCAGAAGTGCGGATGCGGATGCAAATATCCGGTCCACCACTAGTATATATATATATATATATATTATATATATATATATATATATATATGAGGAAGTTTATATATCGATTTAGCTACATAAACAAATAATGATGAGCTTCGTAGGTAAAATCTCCTGATTTGGAAACCATTTGATCTAGCAACCCTAGTTCGGACGTCGTCGACCCACCCCCCACTAGATCTGCCCTTGGGGGAGGTCAAAGTACTGACGAGGCTTCCGTACTTGGTTATACTGTAAATGTATACACAGGCGTGTTTAACTTTAGTACAACAATGTGTTCAAAATAACACTTCCAGCGAAATGGCGGAACTTGGGAAGGGTCAACACTGCAATACAGCTTGGATATTACCGACTAGTTTCGGGTTTACAATATCCATTCTCAAAGCTAAACCAAACTAAAATAAATGAAAATTAGTTAAAATTAAAATTCTAAGAATTATAAATAATTAACCACTATTTGAAATAGTAAAAGTTTTAAAAAATATGAAAGGCAAAAATACATTTTAAATAAACATTATAAATGTTTCGTATGTCTACAAAACCGAATGATTACCTCGAAATAAGTTACTCAGTTGATGACCAATGATCATCATTAAAACGAGATTTATTTCTCCAAAATCCAAATATAAGAAATTTCCACAATTCTCAGTTCACAGATGAGAACCGTGATTTACGAGTGGAAAGGTACTTTGTCATCTTTGTCATCTTTACAGTAAACCAGTGTTTATCGTAAAAAAAAAAATTACTCGTCTGCCCTAAAAAATTTACCTAATTTATTCTAGTAAATTTTAGATGGAATCTGATTTTAACACTTTTTTTTTTTTTTGAGAGGGCCAATAATATTTGCTCTACTTACACATTTTTCATTTACTTTTTTAGAAGTGTTTATCTAGATCGATTTTTTCCAAACATGGTGCCGCAAAATTCTATGAAAATTACTAAAATACGTAATTGAAACTTCAAAAGTTACTGATCATATGCAAATTTCAAAATTCGTGATTTACTGCATCCATATGGGATTTGAGAACCTGGATATTGAACAATGGGGGGCGAAAATGGTCCCGAGGTATCGCGAAAGAAAAACAGATGGCACTGGGATGCGTTGAGCCAGAAAATGTTGGAAACCACTGGTATAAATTGAATGTCTACCCTATCTACACCTAATTGGCAAAACCTTTGAAGATGCCCTTAACAAAATTTATCTGAATTATAGTTGAACAGTCACTGTCAGTCCGTTGAGCCCTTCTTCGGTCGAATCGTTTAGCAGTTTTGATATTAGCCAGCGTCCGTAGCTTAGTGAGTAACACCATTTCAATACAAACGAAGTGAAAACCCTGAGATCGGGTGTTTGACTCCCGATGATGCTGATAATAACAATACAGGAGTTAAAGCAATAGGCTGATATTAATTTTAATTACTAACACTAACTAATTCTAATTATTAATTCTGATGTTAACGTTTTCTATTTTACAACTTTCGTGAAGTTCAGAAACGAGAATGGTGCAGCATACTATAAGTGAGGTTACAGATTTAGCAAGGTAAAAGAGAGGCCTGTACAGAGGGTTGACAAAAGTAAATAGACACCACGATGACCGTTCTCAGAAACAAATGGCAAAACCCATATATGGAATGCCAGAACTTGTGTCGGCTTTACATTACTACAAAGGGGAAAGTAACACGATTTTATATAATATATTGACTCAATAAATGTTATTATTTATTGACTTTTATTATCAAATGAAAGACTACGGAAAAAAACGAAAGGTGTCTCTTTACTTTTGTAACCCTTGTCTCACTCTGACTACCAAACAGAACCCGATTTGTTTTCACTTGGGAAGCAATCCGTTGTTTCGGCGAATTTAGATCCCTGCTGATAATTAATCATTTCAAGATCATATTTTTTCCCCAAACCATCCCTTGTACTCGTATGTTCTTATTCATAATGTAATTTTATTCTTCACTGTTCCTTTCGCTAAGCACGCTTCTAATTTCATTTGACATGTACTTCATTATTTGGCTAGATTATACGAGGATGAGAGAGAGAGAGAGAGAGAGAGAGAGAGAGAGAGAGAGAGAGAGAGACTGGTAAAGCCATATACAGATAATCTTTAGTTCCAACACCGCGCCACTGCGAACAGGAGGATTATTACGGATTAAAAGGTACCGAAGATATTATTAGTCTTTCATCTAAAATTAGGTGAGCTTAATTATAAACTTATACGTAATTTTACCTTTCTTTACTTGTTCAAATGACACTGTACGTATTCATAAAGGGCTTCCTATATTTAGGTAGTTTTAATTTTTTGTTTGACAAAGTTCGAATTTTTCAAATACGTCTTTTTAAAACATTGTCAATAGTCTTCTTGTAACATATTTAGTTAAAAAAGTTAAAAATCTAGCAATCGGTTCATTTGTCTATAGTGTTGATATATATATATATATATATATATATATATATATATATATATATATATATATATATATATACTCCCTGGAAAGAAGAAGGATAGGTATACCATAATCTTCATATAGAAAATGATCGAAAAACTGGTACCAAACCTCAAACTAAACCCAATTACGATCCAAACAACGCTGGAAAATAGGAAAGGCAGAATGTGTAGTGTTCCCTAATTAAAGGCCCAGTAGTATAGCTGAAAAAGGGGAGAGTGCAAGAATGTTGCAAGTGATTACGTAATGTTGCAAAGGGGGGTGGGGTGTTAAAAAAAAAAAAAAAAAAAGAGTACTGGCCTTTGTTGCCAACCGTGGTTGCAAGGGGCATGCAACTTGGAGGCGGAGTTCTCCCCCAAGCTATTCCCCCCAAAGGACCAGAAAGAAGGAGGAGAGGAAGGAGGAGAGGTGTTCACCTGGCAGGAGCCAAGTGCATATTAAGACTTCAGCCGAGTAGGCGTTGTTTTATAGGCTCCTAATCAGCCAGAATCAGCCAGTTGGCTGAGCCAAGGGGGGAGGGGTACACGTGAAGGAGAGAGAGACACCTGAAGGAGAGAGAGACACCTGAAGGAGAGAAAGAGAGAGAGTAGTTGCCTTTGATTGCAAGGCATGCAGCTTGGAGGCGGAGTTCTCCCCCAAGTTATTTTCGTTTACCTAACCTAAGAGGCCTCTAAGGGGTTTTCCCAAAGGGCCAGAAAGAGAAGGACCAGAGGTCCTTGCTCGGCTGGGAGCCGAGCATGAATGACTCCGCCAGTCGTCTCTCGGTCTTTTATAAACCTCTATTCAGGCTGAGTTGCCAGATAGCGCCGTGTATTCCAGATAGCGCCATGTGCCCCAGATAGCAAAAACCATATATTAATCATCCATTGTGTACCACAATATATATGACGGTAGTTAATCAAATTAAATTCTGTTTATTAAATAAATAATTTTTACACACAATCTTTATTATTATTAAACCTGGAATTGCATACCTTTCCAGTTTTTTTGCAATGATCGGATTGTTCTTGCTAGATATATATTATTATGCATCATTTTAATGAGAAAGAAATGTACTTTAATATTATGTTTATTAAATTCTCCTAAAATAATTATATAAGACCAAAGTAATGGTCTGACGTTGGGATGAATCCAATTAAATTCTGTTTATTAAATAAATAATTTTTACACACTTATTTTTATTATAAATATTTGAACAACGAAACAATATGAAAATTTACGAAACAATTCAATTAAAAGTTGAAATTATCCAAAATACAATCGGCTATAACGGGGTCGGACGACATGAGAGATCTTCCTTCCAGACCGCTCTTGATGTATATATATATATATATATATATAATAAACGAATAAACAACTCGTACACACACACACACACACACACACGAAGAACACCTGATGGTTGAGAGACCTCCCCCCGCCAATCCCTGATAAGTCTCCCTTCACTCCATACGAAATGAAAATTTATGAAACACACGCTTGTCTGTGCACAAAGCATATAAAACACCATAATATATTTATATAGTTAATCAATCGAGCCCCATCTATATATATATATATATATATATATATATATATATATATATATATATACTCGTACATTCCCCAGCTGTGTTTGTATATGAACAACTCGTACACACACACACACACACACGAAGAACACCTGATGGTTGAGAGACCTTCCCCCCAATCCCTGATAAGTCTCCCTTCACTTCAAATGAAGAGAAATTTATGAAACACGCTTGTCTGTGCACAAAGCATATAAAACACCATAATATATTTATATAGTTAATCAATCGAGCCCCATCTATATATATATATATATATATATATACACTCGTACATTCACCAGCTGTGTTTGTATATGAACAACTCGTGCACACACACACACACACACCCTGGAAACCAATGCATTTTTTCATCTCTCCTGGGGATCTTCTGAATGGATTATCGACCCACAGTTTAATGTGGAAACGAATGCTCTTTTTAAAATATAATTAGAGGATATATATATATATATATGGAAGGGCTGTAGTATCTCGTTTCGCCGAAATAAAATCAAAACAAGCGATCGTGTTCGCATCAATTCGAATCGTCCCTAGAGACCTTTTTCGGGCCGAGGGAATATCCTTCTACAAGCTATTCGAGCAGAAACCACCACTTACTTCAAATATTATTATCTTCAAATATTAATATTTTCATTATTATTATTTCTACAATGAAAATATTTACGCGTAATTTGTATGGTATCATATTCTTAGCTAACTTCTCTGTTATTGAAAGAAATACACACAATTATATTAAATAACAATCCGCGAAAGAAATAAGGTAGGCATACCTGAATTTACTAATACTATATATATATATATATATATATATATATATATATATATATATATATATATATATATATAGAAAGAGAGCGAGAGTTTTGTTCAAATAAAGGAATCCAAATAATATTTCCATTTACTCAGTTTTCCAATGAGTTATTAGTAATATAACAGAATTAACAAAGTTACCCAATAAATAAATCGTTAGACTGAAAATTATCATATTCACAAATCTACACACACACACACACACACACACACAACACACCTCTGTATATATTACGAAAATCAGGAAAAATGACAAGCGTGTATTAATTTAAGTGATCCTAAACGCATATTATAAGAAATTAATTACTATTTTCACCTTTTAAGAGAGTCATTTATTATAAGAATTTAATTACTCAATATAAGAAATTAAACGCGCGCGTAATATATATAACTCAAAACACACGTGCCTGCGTTGAAACCTTTGAAAGGTGTGGGCGTCCACAGAGGAATTTTTGCTGGAACTTCCTCTCTCTCTCTCTCTCGTCTCCCTTCTCTCCAAATCTTAGCTTTCACACAAGCACACACACACACACACACCTGTATATATATATCATGAAAATCAGGAAAATAACAAACGTATATTAATTTAAATGAAACTAACATACGAGCCTCATTCCCCAACCCGGCTATATATATATATATATATAATAAACGAATAAACTCGTGCACACACACACACCCACACACACACACTTCCCGGAAACCAATGCATTTTTTCATCTCTCCGTGGAGCAGAAAAAATATTACGCGCTTTTCATCTTAAAGTGAATTAAAGCAATTTTATGAAAAAGAATATGAATTTCAGAACTAAGTTAACATTTATACAAGGCTAGAAGCTTTATCAACTCCTAATTTATTTCTCAATGATAACCTATATTTTTAATATAATTAATTAATTTTCTTTTTATCATAACTCAGCCGAGCAACGATGTTAAGCAACGTGGGAATCCAAAGGATACTTCCCTTACACTTTCCTCACCAGCGAGACTTTAAACTACGTAGGCCCACCACCCCCCAAACGTTATTTTGACTGTATGGATGGACGTGAAGACTTTGATCGATACTACGACAGTTTTAATGAAAGTAACCCTTATAATATAGCTGATGAATGTGAACGTTATTGCGTGAATGATGTGCGCGTGCTTAGAGTATGTTTCCATGCCTTTAGAAGAATGTACATAACCCGTTTCAAATGCGATCCACTGCAAGTCGCAACCACCATCGCATCATTATGTTTTACGGTGTTCAAGAATAACTTCATGCCTAAAGACATCTTAGCCATTATTCACCGAAACAACCCCCGCAGTTACGGACACAAGGCTATTTACTAATAAAATAAATGTATATCTTGATAAATTTAATGTTAATGAAGTCGCCTTGGCAATTTTCAGTTCCGAGAAAAAGACTCTCAAAGCCATTTCTCTTTTTGTGCATATATATTATTAAAAATGTTAATTGTTCTAAGACTATTTATAAATGAAAATGGGATTTTGGCACAACTTGCATAATTATGTATTCTACAACTTGCTTATTGTAATTTTAAATATGTTATGAACGTTATACGCGTCACTATTAAATGTCATTTTTTTTTTTACTTTCGATTTGATTTTGGATTATGTGTTTCAGCTTTGTAATTTTAATTTTTATTATTGAACAGATTTAATTTTGTACTTTAGATCTAGCTATCCACGTTTATATATTTTTGTCATTTATACATTTTTATCAGGCATTGAAATGCGATAGTCCCCCGAAACAGCGGATGCTGCCAAATATGATAACTTTTCTGCGCTACGTCATCGTCTTTATCCTAAATATAAAGTTTAATACAGTTCTTAGTACCTCTGTCGTTCAATTATTAATCTTATATGTTATAATGTTTCAGAACAATCATATGATCCCTTTCCAGATAAAAGCCTAGTCCAAACTTGTTTGGTTTTAGAATTTATAAATCTTAAAAAGATATAGGAAAACAAGAAACACAAAGGAGAAAATGAATTCCTGACTGACGCATTTTACATGCAAAAATATACGTAATAATAATAATAATAATACGCTAACAATAGACATATATCTGCTCTTATTTAGCTATTTGTTATTTGTAGTTAAACAGCGGTGAACATTCCTCAAACAGTAGGCTGTAGACCTGACATACTATGCACGAGAATTTTGTCAAATTTCCAGATTCCAGACAGTTCATAATACAGCTCAGTCCAGACCTCATTTTTTATGGTGACTGTCACTGGGACACATTTTCCAGATTGCTAGGAACAAATGAATAAAATGCCATGACTACAATCTTGTAGCTCACCAACCTTTTTCCTGAGCTTTAATTCTGAAAATATTTTTTTTTCATCAATACTATATATTTGGTTCTTAGTTATAAAGAACACATCATTTGATGTTTAAAGACTCCCAAGTTCCAGGAAAATTGAGATGGTCATTTCACTAAAAAATCTGACAAGATAATTGATCACACAGTTTCCAAATTAGTTGGCAAATTTATGAAAAAAGTGTGTGGAAACCATTCATGTGCAAAAGTCTTAGTTTGATAAAATATGGTAAATGTGGTACACAGTAGCTCTTTAGTTAATTTCAAGAAAAATTTAGACACTTTCATGAGTGAAAGAGATAGTTTGTAGATTGTATATCGTGTACATCCTTAGTTTCAGTTTTGTAGGCTCTTTTGGTGGAAGTAAATAGTTGTATATTAATTAGCTAGTTTGAGATTGACATTTTACAAAATTTTATTATTATTAAAATGTAGCTGATCACTTGGATTACCTCAATAGGCCCAAGTGCCTTCATGTTTTCCAAATGAAATGTAATGTAACGTAATAACTTAGCTAAGAATACGGTATACACTATTCACATTCAACAAACTATCTCTTTCATTCATGGAAGTGTCTAAATTTTTCTTAAAATTAACTAATGAGCTACTGTTTACCACATCATATGGCAAGTCATTCCAAAAATCTACTACTCTATGAGTAAAGAAGTATTTTTGTAGATCAAGTCAACAAGTCTGTTTTCTAATCTTCTTATTATACCCACAAGTTATCCCATCAGTATCTAGTGAGAAAAAGTTATGTACATCTAAAGTGTCCAAACCTGAAAACATTTTAAACATCTGTATCATATCTCTCTTCATGTCTCTCAAAACTAAACATGCCTAGTTCCTTTAATCTTTTCCAGTATCCATAACTACTGTCATCAAATGAATTAATTAGCCACAGCCTACTAAGGGCCTATTTCTTTTTACAACATTGAATTGTAATTTTACTTCCATTTTATTACTTGGTAAGTTAATTCACAAATGTTAAATTATCTAAATAAGTTTTACTCATAAAAAAAGACATATACCTAGATTATTACTACATTTTCAGTACAAAACCTTAAATTTAAGTAGCGTATTACTTCCCTTAATACAAGTGTACAGTACTTAGCTATATACAATAATGAATTCCCGAGTTTTTAAGCATGTGAATTATTGGCTATAAGTTCATATTCTTTTTTAATATGTGCTGTTTTATGTAAATTCGTATGTAAACTTATATACAGCTAATAACTCTTATGTTTAGACACTGACTCAGGAATTTATTATTGTACTCAGGCTTTAAGTCTGATTGTCTTCAACACTCCATGGCCTCACAGCCATAAATTGACAATTTATTATTCAGCTTGATACAGGTCTGTAGTTACTTAGGCTTTTTTTAAATACTCCTCAATTTTAGATAAACAATCATTTGATAACTTGTACTGTCTCCCCATTTTCTCAGCAACTGTAGGTGATTCAATTGAACACAAAACATGTTGGAATGGAATCCTGCAAACATCCTCTTGTTCAGGCCATTTAAAAGGATTCTTTTTCATGAAATTTACTAATAGATCCTTCTCAGTATCACACACTTAAACTATGTTTCCAACAAACCAGTCACCTTCATAGAAACAGGCCACATATGTACCAGGTTTATATTGGTAAGCCACATTTTCTTGAACCAAAAATTAATTACTTTAGATGTCACAAATACAATTTTAAGGTATGTATATAGTATAAGGGGTTTATCAGCTATCATGTATTTATTTTGAAGTTGTAGCAAAGTTTGTTTAACCAGCTATTTTTATTTTTCTTGCTCTACTTTGCCCACAACAACAACCTTAAGGGTTTCAAATGTTCAATCAAGAGTTAAAGTTACATTTGCAGTTTTAAAACAGGTTTGTAAGGGTTTTTTATTGATAAATGATGAAATAGAGAAATCTTCATTTCCTTGGTGGTTCCTTATTCTTTACATTCAAGGCCTATCCTAACTAAAAACATTGTAAATTTTTAATTCAACCTGCGTCACAGGTTGATGTCTTAGTGACAGAATGGGGTTATCTGGCAAACTTTTTTCCTGAAACTGTACTGTGCATGTTTAAAACTAACATTTATTTCAGAAGTTTTGCGCAATGATTCCTCATTTCATGAAAGTAATATAAGTTACTCATTACTAAAACACTTGGTTTTGAATAATAAATATTACACCTTTTGGTTTAAAGAGAAAATATTTGTGAACAAAAAGGGTTAAGAACTACATGTTTAAGTTTAAACGTTATTGTAACCCCTCCTGGAAATCTCTTCAGAGATAATTATGTGACTCTTACATGGTAAATTGGTGTCAATTGTTACTCCAATGAATTTTTTTAACTTCTATTAGGATAATAGACTTAACAATTCAGTTAATCCAAATATATATATATATATATATATATATATATATATATATATATATAAATAAATTTATGAAACTGAAAACTTTTAGTATTTCTTATATAATTTAAATTGCCGACAGTTAGAAAAAAGAAAGAAATCAATAGTTTAACCATAAACTAAATAAAATAAGCATTTAACTTGACTTTGTGTGTACTTTTTTCATAAAATATTTTTCCTGGTTGGGCTACTTTTCACTACTCTGCGATTTAATTAGCTGGTTGGGTTTTGTTCTGGCTATTTTTCAAATTGGATTCAGTTTAGTGGTGTTTGTGATAGAATTATGACGTGCCACTCGTGTGATTTTGATCTGAGTCGTCATGTGTCCTAGATGAAGACAAAGGATTGGATGTTTTTATCAATTACGGCTTTATTCTCTCATCCTTAACTTGTCCGAAATGTGACAGTGAGTGCCTAACACGAAAAGATCAGAAGATATTTAGGTGAAATAACCAATATCAGCCTGTTAGGTTAATTGAATGCCTGGTTAGATCAACTATACACCCTTGATGAGCCAATAAAACATGTCTAGGGCCTACATTTCTAAGTTTAAACATTATAACTGAATGCTCAGAGTGTGAAAAAGTTTGAAGATAGCCAGTACTTGGACCTCTACTTTTTATTGTTAATATTAATGACTTGGAATGTGGATCTAAATAGGAAAACCTCACTATTTTCAGATGATACAAAATTGGGCCAAAACGTAAGATCTATAACAGATGTCATGAGAAAGCAAAAGGCTATTGATGAAGTAGATGCTTGGACAGATAGATGGGTGGTGAAATTTAATGTGGAAAAGTGTAAAGTTATGCATGTTGGTCGTGTCAAGGACTGGTAAAAACCTTTTTTGAAAAAGCCAAATACCAATGGTTTTTATAAAAGCCAATGGCTTTTTTGTTTTTTTAAAATGACTTAAACCATGGTTTAAGCCAAACAACCCTGATCATAACAATCCAGAATTTGAGTATAACTTGGTTGGAAGTTGGATAAATGAAGAAAAGAAGGAGCGAGATTTGGGTGTCAATGTGAATCATGCTCTTAAGCCTACAACTCACTGTATTGAAATTAGAAATAATGATAATGTTAGATTGAACCTAATGCGGAAACTTTTACAAAAGATCGCAATAATAGGCCAAGAGACACTGACCTTAAGCTTTTTCAACAAAGATGTAAATCGTAGTTAGTACAACATAGTTTTCAAACAGAATAGTAAAATTCTGGAATAGCTCAGATGAAGAAGTTGTGAGTTCCCGTACTTTGGAGACTTTTGAGAATAAACTAGATAAAATAATGCCCGAAAGAGATATTTGGTAATGATGATTTGTTGGAGCAGGCAATGGTGTGGTGAAGAGGAACGTGAACCCTTCCCACATATATATATATATATATATATATATATATATATATATATATATATATGTGTGTGACTTTTTCACACACTGAGCATTCAGTTATAATGTTTAAACTTAGAAATGTAGGCCCTAGACATGTTTTATTGGCTCATCAAGGGTGTATAGTTGATCTAACCAGGCATTCAATTAACCTAACAGGCTGATATTGGTTATTTCACCTAAATATCTTCTGATCTTTTCGTGTTAGGCACTCACTGTCACATTTCGGACAAGTTAAGGATGAGAGAATAAAGCCGTAATTGATAAAAACATCCAATCCTTTGTCTTCATCTAGGACACATGACGACTCAAATCAAAATCACACGAGTGGCACGTCATAATTCTATCACAAACACCACTAAACTGAATCCAATTTGAAAAATAGCCAGAACAAAACCCAACCAGCTAATTAAATCGCAGAGTAGTGAAAAATAGCCCAACCAGGAGGGGTTACAATAACGTATAAACTTAAACATGTAGTTCTTAACCCTTTTTGTTCACAAATATTTTCTCTTTAAACCAAAAGGTGTAATATTTATTATTCAAAACCAAGTGTTTTAGTAATGAGTAACTTATATTACTTTCATGAAATGAGGAATCATTGCGCAAAACTTCTGAAATAAATGTTAGTTTTAAACATGCATAGTACAGTTTCAGGAAAAAAGTTTGCCAGATAACCCCATTCACTAAGACATCAACCTGTGACGCAGGTTGAATTAAAAATTTACAATGTTTTTAGTTAGGATAGGCCTTGAATGTAAAGAATAAGGAACCACCAAGGAAATGAAGATTTCTCTATTTCATCATTTATCAATAAAAACCCCTTACAAACCTGTTTTAAAACTGCAAATGTAACTTTAACTCTTGATTGAACATTTGAAACCCTTAAGGTTGTTGTTCTGGGCAAAGTAGAGCAAGAAAAATAAAAATAGCTGGTTAAACAAACTTTGCTACAACTTCAAAATAAATACATGATAGCTGATAAACCCCTATACTATATACATACCTTAAAATTGTATTTGTGACATCTAAAGTAATTAATTTTTGGTCCAAGAAAATGTGGCTTACCAATATAAACCTGGTACATATGTGGCCTGTTTCTATGAAGGTGACTGGTTTGTTGGAAACATAGTTTAAGTGTGTGATACTGAGAAGGATCTATTAGTAAATTTCATGAAAAAGAATCCTTTTAAACGGCCTGAACAAGAGGATGTTTGCAGGATTCCATTCCAACATGTTTTGTGTTCAATTGAACCACCTACAGTTGCTGAGAAAATGGGGAGACAATACAAGTTATCAAATGATTGTTTATCTGAAATTGAGGAGTATTTAAAAAAAGCCTAAGTAACTACAGACCTGTATCAAGCTGAATAATAAATTGTCAATTTATGGCTGTGAGGCCATGGAGTGTTGAAGACAATCAGACTTAAAGCCTGAGTACAATAATAAATTCCTGAGTCAGTGTCTAAACATAAGAGTTATTAGCTGTATATAAGTTTACATACGAAATTACATAAAACAACACATATTAAAAAAGAATATGAACTTATAGCCAATAATTCACATGCTTAAAAACTTGGGAATTCATTATTGTATATAGCTAAGTACTGTACACTTGTATTAAGGGAAGTAATACGCTACTTAAATTTAAGGTTTTGTACTGCAAATGTAGTAATAATCTAGGTATATGTCTTTTTTTATGAGTAAAACTTATTTAGATAATTTAACATTTGTGAATTAACTTACCAAGTAATAAAATGGAAGTAAAATTACAATTCAATGTTGTAAAAAGAAATAGGCCCTTAGTAGGCTGTGGCTAATTAATTCATTTGATGACAGTAGTTATGGATACTGGAAAAGATTAAAGGAACTAGGCATGTTTAGTTTTGAGAGACATGAAGAGAGATATGATACAGATGTTTAAAATGTTTTCAGGTTTGGACACTTTAGATGTACATAACTTTTTCTCACTAGATACTGATGGGATAACTTGTGGGCATAATAAGAAGATTAGAAAACAGACTTGTTGACTTGATCTACAAAAATACTTCTTTACTCATAGAGTAGTAGATTTTTGGAATGACTTGCCATATGATGTGGTAAACAGTAGCTCATTAGTTAATTTTAAGAAAAATTTACACTTCCATGAATGAAAGAGATAGTTTGCTGAATGTGAATAGTGTATACCGTATTCTTAGCTAAGTTATTACGTTACATTACATTTAATTTGGAAAGCATGAAGGCACTTGGGCCTATTGAGGTAATCCAAGTGA
Organism: Bathynomus jamesi; assembly: GCA_023014485.1. Taxonomy (NCBI): domain Eukaryota; kingdom Metazoa; phylum Arthropoda; class Malacostraca; order Isopoda; family Cirolanidae; genus Bathynomus; species Bathynomus jamesi. The sequence goes on from JAJOZX010000037.1 coordinate 2,186,009, forward strand.
TCAGCTACATTTTAATAATAATAAAATTTTGTAAAATGTCAATCTCAAACTAGCTAATTAATATACAACTATTTACTTCCACCAAAAGAGCCTACAAAACTGAAACTAAGGATATACACGATATACAATCTACAAACTATCTTTTTCACTCATGAAAGTGTCTAAATTTTTCTTGAAATTAACAAAAGAGCTACTGTGTACCACATTTACCATATTTTATCAAACTAAGACTTTTGCACATGAATGGTTTCCACACACTTTTTTCATAAATTTGCCAACTAATTTGGAAACTGTGTGATCAATTATCTTGTCAGATTTTTGAGTGAAATGACCATCTCAATTTTCCTGGAACTTGGGAGTCTTTAAACATCAAATGATGTGTTCTTTATAACTAAGGACCAAATATATAGTATTGATGAAAAAAAAATATTTTCAGAATTAAAGCTCAGGAAAAAGGTTGGTGAGCTACAAGATTGTAGTCATGGCATTTTATTCATTTGTTCCTAGCAATCTGGAAAATGTGTCCCAGTGACAGTCACCATAAAAAATGAGGTCTGGACTGAGCTGTATTATGAACTGTCTGGGATCTGGAAATTTGACAAAATTCTCGTGCATAGTATGTCAGGTCTACAGCCTACTGTTTGAGGAATGTTCACCGCTGTTTAACTACAAATAACAAATAGCTAAATAAGAGCAGATATATGTCTATTGTTAGCGATATTATTATTATTATTATTACGTATATTTTTGCATGTAAAATGCGTCAGTTTGGAATTCATTTTCTCCTTTGTGTTTCTTGTTTTCCTATATCTTTTTAAGATTTATAAATTCTAAAACCAAATACGTTTGGACTAGGATTTTATCTGGAAAGGGATCATATGTTTGTTCTGAAACATTATAACATATAAGATTAATAATTGAACGACAGAGGTACTAAGAACTGTATTAAACTTTATATTTAGGATAAAGACGATGACGTAGCGCAGAAAAGTTATTATATTTGGCAGCATCCGCTGTTTCGGGGGACTATCGCATTTCAATGCCTGATAAAAATGTATAAATGACAAAAATATATGAACGTGGATAGCTAGATCTAAAGTACAAAATTAAATCTGTTCAATAATAAAAATTAAAATTCCAAAGCTGAAACACATAATGCAAAATCAAATCGAAAGTAAAAAAAAAAAATATAAATGACATTTAATAGTGACGCGTATAACGTTCATAACATATTTAAAATTACAATAAGTAAGTTGTACAATACATAATTATGCAAGTTGTGCCAAAATCCCATTTTCTTTTATAAATAGTCTTAGAACAATTAACATTTTTAATAATATATATGCACAAAAAGAGAAATGGTATTGAGAGTCTTTTTCTCGGAACTGGAAATTGCCAAGGCGACTTCATTAACATTAAATTTATCAAGATATACATTTATTTTATTAGTAAATAGCCTTGTGTCCGTAACTGCGGGGGTTGTTTCGGTGAATAATGGCTAAGGTGTCTTTAGGCATGAAGTTATTCTTGAACACCGTAAAACATAATGATGCGATGGTGGTTGCGACTTGCAGTGGATCGCATTTGAAACGGGTTATGTACATTCTTCTAAAGGCATGGAAACATACTCTAAGCACGCGCACATCATTCACGCAATAACGTTCACATTCATCAGCTATATTATAAGGGTTACTTTCATTAAAACTGTCGTAGTATCGATCAAAGTCTTCACGTCCATCCATACAGTCAAAATAACGTTTGGGGGGTGGTGGGCCTACGTAGTTTAAAGTCTCGCTGGTGAGGAAAGTGTAAGGGAAGTATCCTTTGGATTCCAAGTTGCTTAACATCGTTGCTCGGCTGAGTTATGATAAAAAGAAAATTAATTAATTATATTAAAATATAGGTTATCATTGAGAAATAAATTAGGAGTTGATAAAGCTTCTAGCCTTGTATAAATGTTAACTTAGTTCTGAAATTCATATTCTTTTTCATAAAATTGCTTTAATTCACTTTAAGATGAAAAGCGCGTAATATTTTTTCTGCTCCACGGAGAGATGAAAAAAATGCATTGGTTTCCGGGAAGTGTGTGTGTGTGTGTGTGTGTGTGTGTGTGTGTGTGTGTGTGTGCACGAGTTTATTCGTTTATTATATATATATATATATATAGCCGGGTTGGGGAATGAGGCTCGTATGTTAGTTTCATTTAAATTAATATACGTTTGTTATTTTCCTGATTTTCATGATATATATATACAGGTGTGTGTGTGTGTGTGTGTGTGTGCTTGTGTGAAAGCTAAGATTTGGAGAGAAGGGAGACGAGAGAGAGAGAGGAAGTTCCAGCAAAAATTCTTCTGTGAACGCCCACACCTTTCAAAGGTTTCAACGCAGGCACGTGTGTTTTGAGTTATATATATTACGCGCGCGTTTAATTTCTTATATTGAGTAATTAAATTCTTATAATAAATGACTCTTAAAAGGTGAAAATAGTAATTAATTTCTTATAATATGCGTTTAGGATCATTTAAATTAATACACGCTTGGCATTTTTCCTGATTTTGGTAATATATACAGAGGTGTGTGTGGTGTGTGTGTGTGTGTGTGTAGATTTGTGAATATGATAATTTTCAGTCTAACGATTTATTTATTGGGTAACTTTGTTAATTCTGTTATATTACTAATAACTCATTGGAAAACTGAGTAAATGGAAATATTATTTGGATTCCTTTATTTGAACAAAACTCTCGCTCTCTTTCTATATCTATATATATATAGTTATTAGTAAATTCAGGTATGCCTACCTTATTTCTTTCGCGGATTGTTATTTAATATAATTGTGTGTATTTCTTTCAATAACAGAGAAGTTAGCTAAGAATATGATACCATACAAATTACGCGTAAATATTTTCATTGTAGAAATAATAATAATGAAAATATTAATATTTGAAGATAATAATATTTGAAGTAAGTGGTGGTTTCTGCTCGAATAGCTTGTAGAAGGATATTCCTTCGGCCCGAAAAAGGTCTCTAGGGACGATTCGAATTGATGCGAACACGATCGCTTGTTTTGAATTTATTTCGGCGAAACGAGATACTACAGCCCTTCCATATATATATCCTCTAATTATATTTTAAAAAGAGCATTCGTTTCCACATTAAACTGTGGGTCGATAATCCATTCAGAAGATCCCCAGGAGAGATGAAAAAATGCATTGGTTTCCAGGGTGTATGTGTGTGTGTGTGTGTGTGTATGTGTGTGTGTGTGTGTGCACGAGTTGTTCATATACAAACACAGCTGGTGAATGTACGAGTATATATATATATATATAGATGGTGCACGATTGATTAACTATATAAATATATTATGGTGTTTTATATGCTTTGTGCATAGACAAGCGTGTGTTTCATAAATTTCTCTTCATTTGAAGTGAAGGGAGACTTATCAGGGATTGGGGGGAAGGTCTCTCAACCATCAGGTGTTCTTCGTGTGTGTGTGTGTGTGTGTGTGTGTGTGTGTGTGTGTACGAGTTGTTCATATACAAACACAGCTGGGGAATGTACGAGTATATATATATATATATATATATATAGATGGGGCTCGATTGATTAACTATATAAATATATTATGGTGTTTTATATGATTTGTGCACAGACAAGCGTGTGTTTCATAAATTTTCATTTCGTATGGAGTGAAGGGAGACTTATCAGGGATTGGGGGGGAGGTCTCTCAACCATCAGGTGTTCTTCGTGTGTGTGTGTGTGTGTGTGTGTGTGTGTACGAGTTGTTTATTCGTTTATTATATATATATATATATGTATATATATATATATATATTATATATATAATGTATATATATATCAAGAGCGGTCTGGAAGGAAGATCTCTCATGTCGTCCGACCCCGTTATAGCCGATTGTATTTTGGATAATTTCAACTTTTAATTGAATTGTTTCGTAAATTTTCATATTGTTTCGTTGTTCAAATATTTATAATAAAAATAAGTGTGTAAAAATTATTTATTTAATAAACAGAATTTAATTGGATTCATCCCAACGTCAGACCATTACTTTCGTCTTATATAATTATTTTAGGAAAATTTAATAAACATAATATTAAAGTACATTTCTTTCTCATTAAAATGATGCATAATAATATATATCTAGCAAGAACAATCCGATCACTGCAAAAAAAACTGGAAAGGTATGCAATTCCAGGTTTAATAATAATAAAGATTGAGTGTGTAAAAATTATTTATTTAATAAACAGAATTTAATTGAATTAACTACCGTCATATATATTGTGGTACACAATGGATGATTAATATATGGTTTTTGCTATCTGGGACACATGGCGCTATCTGGAATACACGGCGCTATCTGGCAACTCAGCCTGAATAGAGGTTTATAAAAGACCGAGAGACGACTGGCGGAGTCATTCATGCTCGGCTCCCAGCCGAGCAAGGACCTCTGGTCCTTCTCTTTCTGGCCCTTTGGGAAAACCCCTTAGAGGCCTCTTAGGTTAGGTAAACGAAAATAACTTGGGGGAGAACTCCGCCTCCAAGCTGCATGCCTTGCAATCAAAGGCAACTACTCTCTCTCTTTCTCTCCTTCAGGTGTCTCTCTCTCCTTCACGTGTACCCCTCCCCCCTTGGCTCAGCCAACTGGCTGATTAGGAGCCTATAAAACAACGCCTACTCGGCTGAAGTCTTAATATGCACTTGGCTCCTGCCAGGTGAACACCTCTCCTCCTTCCTCTCCTCCTTCTTTCTGGTCCTTTGGGGGGAATAGCTTGGGGGAGAACTCCGCCTCCAAGTTGCATGCCCCTTGCAACCACGGTTGGCAACAAAGGCCAGTACTCTTTTTTTTCTTTTCTTTTTTTCTTTTTTTTTCTTTTTTGCAACACCCCCACCCCCCTTCGCAACACCCCCACCTCCCTTTGCAACATTATGTAATCACTTGCAACATTCTTGCACTCTCCCATTTTTCGGCTATACTACTGGCCCGACAAGGGACCTCCTCAACACTGAAGGAAAATAGCTTGTTTGTCTGGGGCCCCAAGACTTTTTAACCAGCTTCCTAAGGACCTCAAAAACGTTACAGGGGTCAAAGTTGAGGTCTTCAAGAGAAGACTAGATGCTTGGCTCAGGACGGTACCAGATGAGCCGGGTGTACCTGGCTATGTGCGGTGGAGAGCGCAAGAGAGCAACTCGCTCCTCCACCAAGCCAGGCCTAGAAGCTGGGCCACCGGCTTGACCTTCCTGTAAAGAGAGACCGACGCACAAAACTGCAACGAGGTTAACGAGGTGTGTGTGTATATATATATTATATATGATACACGATACACACAGACCGTGCATGGAACAAGGAACTCTTCTGGGAAATTACATCCACTATAGTTCGAATAAGTAATGATAAATGACACATACTATAGTTTTTTCTTTTTCATGATGGAAAACCCAACGTGGGCACCGGGTTACTCGCAAAGAGGCCCCAAAATATAGCTTCCCTCACCAGCTATCTGCAAAGCAGATAGGGTCCAGCTTTGGGACAGGATCTAGGGGTTACAGCTACACCTAGCCTACTATATCCAGAACCTCAATATAAGCAAAAGACTCGTTGCATTCGCGTCGGATTGAATACATCATACATCATGAAAAAGAAAAAACTATAGTGTTTGTCATTTATCATTACTTATTCGAACTATAGTGGATGTAATTTCCCAGAAGAGTTCCTTGTTTCATGCACGGTGTGTGTGTATCATGAAAGAACCTCAGGGGACCATTCTGAGCTCAGTCCCATATATATATATATTATATATATATATATATATATATAGGATGATGCATAAATCTGTTTCATAAATCGCAGGGTGTATTCTTGAGACAAAAATAAAGAAAAAAGACCATATAAACACAGTCGAGAAACCCGTAGGTTTCGAGCTATATATAGCACGCGACAGAAAAATGAAACTCCTAAAGATTTTTTACATTTTATGCAAATACAGAGCGTGATACATTTGCTTCATTAAAGTAAATGTTCGAAATTCTTTCCTACTTCTTGAATGCACGCCTCAGCACATCACACCAGTGACTGTCTGACGCACTCAAAAATTTCTGGAGTATCGCGGATCGTTTCGCAATTGTCTCGAACTCGTTGCCACAATTCATCACGTGCTCGGATTTCTGTAACATAAACTAGGCTTTTTAAATGACCCCACAAGTAATAATCAAGAGGATTTAAATCTGGTGACCGAGGTGGCCATAGAATAAGACCACCCCGCCCTATCCACCTGTCAGGATACACAGCATCGAGATATTCTCTCGTTAAACGGGCAAAATGAGCTGGTGCACCATCATGCATGAACCACATTAGTCGTCGAGGGTGCTAGGACAACTGCCCCCCGGACAACCGCCCACCGGACAATTGCCCCCCGACAACCGCCCCCCGGACAATTGCCCCCGTAGGACAATCGCCCCCCGGATTATTGCCCCCCATAAGTAAATAAAAATTAAATAGGATTAAATTTATTAATATTTATAAAAAACAAACTTATGAAAGAGTTCATATTTATTAAAATTTACTAAAAAAAAATTAAAACTTGCTTGGAAAAGAGGTTTTAATGCTAAAAATTCAAATTATAGGCGATACCTCTTAAAAAATTAATTAGTTCGCGATTCTCAAAGTCTTCAACGATGTTCAATATTCTTTTTGTTGAGTCTTCATATTTTCTTTTTCTCGGGGGTTCTTGACGACCTGCAATCATTTGGTTAATTGTAACGTTGTTTAGAGCCTGTTCTCTCTTTAAAATTTTAAGGAATTTCCAGATGTTCGGATGATGTGCAGTAATGTTTGCAGCAATTAATTTAACTTTCTAAGGCAACCACCAACTTTGACTTTCAAAACGACCTTTCAATAAGTGTTGCCAACTGTTTAAATATAATTAATTAATCCATAGTATATATAAAATACAATAAGTCTTGCCAACTGTTTAAATAAAATTAAGTAGCTAAACTTCATAATTTTATTATAAATAAGTAAGCAATAATTTGAAAAAATTTTGTTAAATATTGCTAACTTTTTAAATATAATTTTTTTTCAGGCTACAAGCAAAATTAAGCAAGAATTGGCAATAATGTTGTTAAATATTGTTTTAGCTTGCCATTTTTTAAACGTAAATTTAATTTCTATTTAATTTTTATTTACTTATGGGGGGCAATAATCCGGGGGGCGATTGTCCTACGGAGCAATTGTCCGGGGGGCGGTTGTCGGGGGGCGGTTGTCGGGGGGCGGTTGTCCGGGGGCGGTTGTCCGGGGGGCAGTTGTCCGGACACCGTCGTGGAGTTCTGATAGGCACATCTGCAAGTAGCAATTAGTAGCATTGGCAAAGTCTGCTCATGGAAACGTTGATACAAATCTCCAGTTAGTCGCTGTGGTAGCAGATATGGGCCGATAAGATGATCTCCAATAATGCCAGCCCACACGTTGACTGCAAATCATTCCTGATGTGCTCTACTAGTTGTTGCGTGTGTCCTCTGCCCAAGTACCGTATATTGGGGCGTATAAGTCGTATTTTAAGCTTAAAATTATGCCCCTAAAGTTATAGTAAAGTAGGGAGTCGACTTATAGACCCAGTCTAAAAAATTAACCTTCCACTTTCCATTTTAGCTTGTATTTAAAGACAGGTCTACCTCTCATAGGTCCTCAGTCCTGCATTAGCTTGCTTTTGGTCAACATCTGAATTGGATCCATATGACGAAGCACTTGCAAATATATCTCAGGATGTATATAATGAACTTATGATGTCAGATGATGATTATGATGATGATTATGAAGGATGTGATAACTAACTTTTATAAGGTTTTTACAAAGTTTTACTTTTTTGTGTTGGCAAGTTAGTGGTCGACTTAAACACCCAGAATAGGCTAAAATCTAAATCTGAAATTGAAAGTTAGGGGATCGACTAAACTGGACCGTAGACTTATACGCCCCAATATACGGTATGCATGCTGTGAGTGTTAACAATGTCGTCCCTTGAAAAGGTTGCTTCATCTGTAAATAACGCTTGACCTGAAAACAAGCGATTATCAACATAGCGGCATAAAAACCACTGACAAAACACCATTCGTCAAAGATAATCAGCCGGATTCAATGCTTGGACTCTTTCATGGTGAAATGGGTACATTGCTGTTCGTGGAGAGTCCCCCAAACGGACGATCGTGAAATGTTCACAGCAGCAGCAACTCGTTGAGTACTTGTGCTAGAATCTTCTACAATGTTCAGAATCTGCTCCTCCAGGAGTTTCATTTTTCTGTTGCGTGCTATAGTTCGAAACCTACGGGTTTCTCGACCTATATTTATGTGGTATTTTTCTTTACTTTTCTCTCAAGGATACACCCTGTGATTTATGAAACACATTTATTCATCACTCTGTAAATCGGATATAGATAAGAAGGGCAAGGATGTCATTAGACGAAAGCGCCTGAGCACTATCTCGAGTTTTAATGTCCGTTTTTATTTTCATCATAAATATTATTCACGTGTTACTTTCGTGAAATAATTTTCATATACTGTACCGTAAAACCTCACAATAACGACACCACTCTAACGAAACCTCTCTCTACTGAACACCTTGGGCATTTCGAAAAACTTCTCTTTATCGAAAACACGTTTCGTTATAAGGAGGTGTTTTCACTAACTCAGCCTGAGCTGCAGGTGTTCATCTCTACCTCCATTTCCTCAATCAAGAAAGTAAGCGATATGCTGATTGGCTGATGCCTAAAAGCTGATGCGTAATTGGCTAGAATGTTTGTCCCTCATATACACCAAGCTCATCGGTGACGCGAGAGGTTTCAGACATTTTATTTTTATTGAAAATCAGAGAATATCATGAAAAAAGCTTAATATTGAAGGCGGTTTCTAAATATATATATATATATATATATATATATATATATATATATACAAGGTCTGCCAAAAAAAGTAAGCCAAATTCAAACCTTTATTAAAACAAAACCATTTATCTAATTAAGTTGAATTTTTTACACAATAAAGTATAGGTAATCACCTATTATCCTTTAAATTTTTATGACGATATCTTCAGAATTGTTAATTTTATTAATAATTAACTAAAAAGTGAGATTCTCCTACTTAACATGAAAAATTTTTTTTTTACGATATACTGTAGATAACTTTTAGTTTAATAAAATTAAAAGAACTGTTCAATATGATTCCCTTGCATTTCTAGCACTTTTTTTAATCTTGGTCTGAATTCGTCTATTGCTCGATTTATTTGCTCTTGGGGAGCTCTGCCCATTTTGCGATAATCAACTCACGCAAATGATTGACATCCCTTATTCTGTTCCTATACACTCTCTCTGCCAAGTTTTCCCATATTCCGTAGTCTACAGGGTTTAGGTCAGGGCTGTTAGGTGGCCAATTATTCGGTTCCAGAAATTCAGGCACATTCTTTTTCAAATATTCGATGGTTGTTTTGGCAGTATGTGATGTTGCACCATCTTGTTGAAAAATAAAGTAACCTTGACTAGCCAAGTTTCTCATTTCTGGAAGCATTTTCTCAAGCAGGGTATTTGAATAATATTGAGCATTAATTTTCACTCCTGGCTCAATAAAAAATATTGAAGTTTTTCCCAACTTGGACACTCCAACAGAAACCATGACGCTAGAAGAAAAGTGACTCCTTGTTGCATACAGTCTTTCATCTTGGATTTCATTTTTCTTCGCAACATCAGAATAAACCCGGTCATTCTGTGAGTTTCTTGGTGGCTCTACCGTAAAACGTTTTTCAGCCGTAAAAAATGTCATGGAAAGTTTATCTTCAGTTATTATACGTAAAATACGTTTGGATTTCTCAACTCTTTTCTGACAGTTTACTTTTGACGATCTTTGTCCATGCACTCTTTTAAATGTTTTAAATTGCAGATCAGATTTAATAATCCTTCCTACGCTTGATTCTGATGTTTCTAGTTCTTTTGATATTTGAGCAGGTGTCATGTGGCTACCAGGTCGATCCTCTTGACTAAGGATACGTTCCTCCACTTTCTGAATATTTTCATCTACTCTAACTGATTTTGGTCTCCCACTACCAACCTTCCTTTCAATGCTTCCTGTTTCATCGATCGTTCTCAATAAGTAATCTAAACCTGATCTAGTCCATCCTTTATAATCGAATTCAGAAAGTAATTTCCTTGCACTATAACCTTTTTCAACTCTATAATGCTTTATAATTATTTTATCTTCATGTGAGAATGGCATATTTAGAGGTATTCACGAAAAATTTTAAATCTAAACAAATTCTGAAAAAGAGAAAAAAGAAGATATTACATAATGAGAAAAACTGAAATTTTCGCAATCTGTAGAAATAACCGCATAACTCCTAAAATATTTAAAATAAAGTTATAAAATTATCACAGATTATTTATGAGCCTTTTATTTATTTAGTGTAAAAAACTATTTGAAATCTCTATCAAATTGTGCATTTTATAGAGATTTCAAATTGGCTTAGTTTTTTTGACAGACCCTGTGTATATATATATATATATATATATATTATATATATATATGTGTGTGTGTGTGTGTGTGTAAGCATCTCCTTTGGGTTGACAGAAAAGAATCATTTCAACTCACCACTCATCCCGATGACAAAACCCAAAACGAGGAAAAAAGTTCCCGTACACAAACCAAACATGATAATATACACTAAATTAATTTTCAAGTCCTCCCAAAATAAAACCAAAATATAAATGGTTAAATATAACAGAAAAACAAACGATTAAATCATTTTAACACATTCTTTACGAACGTGTTATTCAGTCGTCAATTTTAAATGAATCTCACATTATGGAGCACGAAATTACGCTTCATGAACATTCCCCATTCAATACAATATTTTGCAGTTTATTTTTCATAACTTTGAACACTCGTTATTTAGGAGTCCACTTTGAGAAGGATTTTGCGACTGAAGTATTCATAAATTGAGTTACAATATCGTAAATTGAGTGGCAATGCATTTATCATGTTTGTGATCCGCAGGAAATCCCTTCATGTTATCAGTGAAAGAAAAAAAAAGGAAACATGTTTACATAAACATATCTCCTGTCTCATGTTTTCAAACATTCGATGATTTCAATGAGAATAAAAAATAACGACAAATTGTACTCATAAATTTTATTTTATTTTAATTTTAATATATATATATATATATATATATATATATATCGTAAAGAACGACGCTTTGTATAGGAGACTTATCCGCGCAAGATGAGAGCGAAAGAACGAAACAATTGAAAAAATGAGGTACCCACCCTGGAATCGAACCCGGGATCTTCCGATTGCCGGTCAGACATGCTAACCACTACACCATAGGCCTCACCCAAACAAATGCTCGTAATTCCTCTACATACGCGCAGAAACCAATGCCCCAAAGGGGCACCTCCCGCATGCCGTAACATTTATACATTATAACTGCAAACACGCAGTATAATTAACGTAAAGAACGACGCTCTCATCTTGCGCGGATAAGTCTCCTATACAAAGCGTCGTTCTTTACGTTAATTATACTGCGTGTTTGCAGTTATAATGTATAAATGTTACGGCATGCGGGAGGTGCCCCTTTGGGGCATTGGTTTCTGCGCGTATGTAGAGGAATTACGAGCATTTGTTTGGGTGAGGCCTATGGTGTAGTGGTTAGCATGTCTGACCGGCAATCGGAAGATCCCGGGTTCGATTCCCGGGTGGGTACCTCATTTTTTCAATTGTTTCGTTCTTTCGCTCTCATCTTGCGCGGATAAGTCTCCTATACAAAGCGTCGTTCTTTACGTTAATTATACTGCGTGTTTGCAGTTATAATGTATAAATGTTACGGCATGCGGGAGGTGCCCCTTTGGGGCATTGGTTTCTGCGCGTATGTAGAGGAATTACGAGCATTTGTTTGGGTGAGGCCTATGGTGTAGTGGTTAGCATGTCTGACCGGCAATCGGAAGATCCCGGGTTCGATTCCCGGGTGGGTACCTCATTTTTTCAATTGTTTCGTTCTTTCGCTCTCATCTTGCGCGGATAAGTCTCCTATACAAAGCGTCGTTCTTTACGTTAATTATACTGCGTGTTTGCAGTTATAATGTATATATATATATATATATATTCAGAGGGTGATCAAATTATTAGAGCCACTACATAAAAAATAGTTTTTCTTGTATAAGTTTATTTCTAATGCTAATAATAGTAAAATTTGGCTAATTTAAACACTTATTTTATTTCAGAATATGTTTATATACACTCTACAGTCATATTAAACACATTTAGTACTTAGTGGGTCCTCCTTTGGCCTTAATTAAGGCAGCAGCCCGTCTAGGCATACTCTCTATACAGGCTTTGCAGCTGGCCTGTATCTCAGGATCACGGTTCCAAACGGCAATTATTCGTTCTATTAATTGTATTCGAGTTGTTATTTCCTCGCCTTTCAGTCTAAGCTTTACTGTTTCCCATAGGTTTTCGATAGGGTTCATATCCGGAGAATTTAGTGGCTAATCCACGAGAGGAATATTCTTTACAGCCAGAAAACTTTTAACTGACTTTGCAGTGTGGCATGGGGACGAATCTTGCATAAAATGGAATGGCTCACCATTTGGAAACCAGTCGGCGATCTGTGGAATAAGTCTTGTTTCCAAAACCTTTCGGTATTGGTCCTGCCTCATAGTACCCTCAACAATGTAAATTCGTCCAGTACCTTTACCGCTTATCACTGCCCATATCATGACAGATGTTAGATGCTTAACCGTACTTACGACACAGTCTGGATGATATTCCTCACCAACACGTCGCCTAACGTACTGTGATTTATCAGACACGACTTGGAATGTGGATTCGTCACTGAAACACACCTGCAAATGAAAAGAGAAAGAAATGATTGCAACCAAAATGAAGTGTGCCTCGTCATACAAATATCAAAATAATACATTTTACTCAAAATAAGCATACAAGATCATTAAAATATTATGACTTACCGATTTCCAGTCATCTACAGTGAACTTTGAGTAGTATTTAGCCCACTTTAAGCGATTTTTGATCATTGTTGGAGTCAATTTTGGTGTTTTCCTTGGCCGACGACTACTCAATCCAAATTCCCTGGCACACCTTCTTAAGGTCATTGTCGAAATGTTGATGTTTTCCTTCTCCAGCTCCAATTTAAGTTTGTTAGTAGTGCTTCTCCTATTATTTACTAGTTTCTTTTCAATGTATCTGTCGGCTCTAGGTGTAGTTATCCTTTTCCGACCACATTTACCCTTTCTTTTTGGAGTCAGCCCTGGATTATCCCCTTCAACTTTAATTTTTGATGCGATCCTGTCAACACTCGCACGTGACACATTCAGTTTTCGGGCTATTTTTCTGTGAGAATAATCAGTTGCAGTCAGCAGCGAGAGCATTCTACCTTTCTTCTTTGGCAATAGATCACATTTCTTACCCGTGTTGGGTAGCCTACAGTACATAAAAGTTATTCCTGTAAAGAAACACTAATTTAATAAAAAGAATCACAATACGTTGCTGAGAAACAATATCATATGGGTGTATGAGTGCATATTCCACGTACAATGGTTTAAATATAAGACACAACCTTCCACGTTCACAGCTGAAAACACTACTGAACCCACTTTTCACATACTCCCCTCCCCCTACTCCCCAAATTAACTCCTATCCCCAGTTTCTGTTAGGTAGAGAACACTACATGTGTTAACAATTTGGAATACTGCCTGCATACTTGAAAGGTTATATATTATTTAAACTAAAAACACCATATTATAATGAAAATGTGTTTTTCAAGGGGTGGCTCTATTTTGATCACCTCTGTATATACATATATTTATATATTATATATATATATACAGTGGTGGGCACCGTTAACCAAAAAGTTAACTTCGATAACGATAATCCGTTAACCCCAATTTTTAACTCCGATAACGATAATCCGATAATTTTACTACAAAGTTAACGGAAGTTAACGATAATCAGGTTAACGATAACTATTTCTTTACTAACATTTAAAAAATCAAGGAAAAAAGCTTTAAAACCCATAGAAAATGTTTATTTATGCAAAATCCAACAATAAATAGGTATTTAACTGTATTTTTATCAAGTTTTGCAACTTTTTTGCTTAATAACTTTTTTTTTTATTTTAATAAAAAATGTACTGATTACATGTTTTGAAACCCTTGTAACCACTAACCATTAACTAAATTTTAATTTACCAGAGAATTATTATGGCGGGAACTGAAAGGTAAAATTAAATTTTAGGCACATTTATTAAAGACTATGACACAATGTGCTGGTTGCCCTTCAGAAAGACCAACTTCTCAAAGTTAGGCCCAACTGCCAGTCTTGACCTCTTGGGCCTCAGGATGTCCTTGCCGAGAGAGAAGAGCCGTTCCACTGTGGCAGAGGACGGAATTGGCGTATTGTACTTCAGGAAGAGGTTGATGAAGATCTGCTCCCCCATGAAGTCAGAGTCGGCCATGTCTACCTTCCCATCAGTGTCCAGGCAAGTGTCGACAAGTCTCTTGGCCTTCTGCTTGACACTGGTACTTGAGCCACCGGCCGTCCACCCAGCGAAGAGGTCGTTAGGCATGCTGCTGTCGCTAGAGCTGGTGGTGCTGTGTTATTTAATTCGACGACAATATTACAATCAGTGAATAAAAACTATTATTCAAATTAATTTTACATACTATATATACTTTTTTTAGAGATTTACTAACGCAGTGTAAAAATACTTATTCATTAGTCATTACTATAAATTAATTTTTCTCAACCGTACATTTTACCATACGTATCTCCATACGTATTAATATATATATATATATATATAATATTATAGGACTTTTACTAACGTTAAAAGAACCTTCTTACCTACAATAAAAAGCGCACAACCTCCCCTTGCGAGATCTGGAAGCAGACTGAAGTTATGGCGGTTTGAATTCATTCGCGGAGCGGTGATCTTCCGTGAATGACTCCTCGCAGTTAACGTGTTAACGGACTTTAACAGACTAAATATCGAGTTATCGGAAGTTAACTGGTCCGATAACGATAAATGGAAATTAACTTCCGTTAATAGTCCGTTAAAAAAAGTTAATTTCGTTAATTAACTGTTATCGGATTAACACTTTAGTGCCCAACACTGTATATATATATATATAATATATATATATATATATACAGGGTGGCGCAAACGTCGCGCATCATAGGAATTTTCAGTGTTCATTATACCTCGCTGATGTTCAGTGTGTTGGTCTCTCTTCAGACGAAGGTTAAGCTGGTGGCCCCGCCTCTAGGCCTGGCTTGGTGGAGGAAAGAGTTGCTCTCTTGCGTTCTCCACCGCACATAGCCAGGTACACCCAGCTCATCTGGTACCATCCTGAACCAGGCATCTAGTCTTCTCATGAAGACTTTAACTTTGACCCCCTGTAACGTTTATGAGGTCCTTTAGAGCTGGTTAAAAAGTCTTGGACCCCTGACAACCAAGCTATTTTCCTTCAGTGTTAAAGAGGTCCTGCTTTTAATTTGGGAACACTACACATCCTGCCTTTCCTATAATATAATAATATTATAATATATTATAGTAAACACTCAAAATTCCTATGATGCGTGACTTTTGCGCCACCCTATATATATATATATATATAATATATATATATATATATATATATATATATATATATGGGATAAATTTCACACTCAAAACGTGAAATGAATGACTGATGCAAACCAGTAGTATAGCCGAAAAAGGGGAGAGTGCAGGAATGTTGCAAATTATTACGTAATGGTGCAATGGTGTAAAGGGGGAGGGTGTTGCAAAGGGGGGTGGGTGGGGGTTATGCAACAACTCAATGTTGCAAAGGGGGTGGGGTGTTGCAAAAGAAATCCCCCCAAAGGGGGAGAGAGAGAGAGAGTACCGGCCTTTGTTGCCAACCCCAAAATGGGATTGCAAGGGGCATGCAACTTGGAGGCGGAGTTCTCCCCCAAGCTATTCCCCCCAAAGGGATATACCTAACCTGAAGCCTCTAAGAGTGGGAAGGGGTTTTCTCACCAACCAAAGGGCCAGAAAGAGAAAGGACCAGAGATCCTTGCTCGGCTGGGAGCCGAGCTTGTATGACTCCGTTGGCCGCCTCTCGCTCTTTTATAGACCTCTAATCCGCCATGTGGCTGAGTTGCCAGATAGCGCCATGTATTTAATTCCAATAGAAGGCTGAGTTGCCAGTTTGTGCTATATATTTAATTAATTCATATATTAATCGAAGACTGAGTTGCCAGATAGCAATATTTATTAAATTAAACCATATATTAATCAAAATACCACAATATATTTATATGATGGTAGTTATTCAATAAGATGAATCTTCTTAATTCCAACAATTAAAAGAAATTCTGTTTATTAAATAAATAATTTAAACACACGCTCTTTACACAATAAATCACTTAATTCCTATTTTTATTATTAATATCACAATTTAAGTCACGAATAACAGTGGGAAAGGAAAAGAAACCTTACGAAGAAAGTTGAAATAAACGACAATTCAAAACACACGGTCGTCCCCCCTCCTCCCTCATTCCCCCCAAACTTCTCACCCCATCTGTGCTCGTATATATAATAAACGAATGAACAACTCGTGCACACACACACACACACACACACACACACACACACACCTCTGTACATATTATGTGAATGAAAATCAGAAAAAAAATGCCAAACGTATATTAATTTAAATCAAATGAAGCTAAACGTCTATTACTGTAAAACAAATGAATTTTCTCCTTTTAAGAGAATCAATTATTATAAGAAATTAATTATTCAATATAAGAAATTAATCATTAAACGCTGTTTTTTTTCTTTCACGAGGAAAGGATTCCCGAGAATCTGGGTCAACTCGAAACACACGTGTTTGCCCAGAGGCCTTTTTGGAAGGAACAAAATGACCGCGAGGTGACCTTTCTTCCAGTCTACTCGAGTAAATCTCGCTTGCCTCCAAATCTTAATATATATATATATATAATAAACGAATGAACAACTCGTGCACACACAAACACACACACACACACACGCGCACACACACACACACACACGCCTCTGTACATATTATGTGAATGAAAATCAGAAAAAAATGCCAAACGTATATTAATTTAAATCAAATGAAGCTAAACGTCTATTAATGTAAAACAAATGAATTTTCTCCTTTTAAGAGAATCAATTATTATAAGATATTAATTATTCAATATAAGAAATTAATCATTAAACGCTGTTTTTTTCTTTCACTAGGAAAGGATTACCGAGAATCTGGGTCAACTCGAAACACACGTGTTTGCCCGAGGCCTTTTTGAAAGGTACGGTAGGACGCGAACGTACAATCGTCAAAATATTAGTTCAGACGAAATACACACAAATGAACAACTTTCTCCTTACCTTATATATATATATATATATATTATATATATATATATATATAGAAAGAGTCATATTAACTGTCTATTTAATTTTGTCATTCCTTATAGAAAGAATCATAATAACCATGTCTATTTAATTTTGTCATTCCTTATATATATTAGGGTGGTCCAAAACGTTAAAGCATCGACTAAGTTCTCTCCACAAGGTTGGTTTTATGCCTCTTGGTGTGGACAGTATTTGTGCAAAGTTTCACGTTATTCTGTTAATATTTAGGGGTCGCCCTACTTGCCCCCTTTTTGAAAATTTGGGAAAATATATAGACAACTGAATAACTAAATTTTTTTTTGGTTCTCAAAGAATATGAAAGAAAACAGTAAGACAATAGGACATGATAATGGGTGTATCTTCATTATTTCTTCTGCATCAGAGTCGCCTTGGATGG
This sequence comes from Bathynomus jamesi, assembly GCA_023014485.1. Classification (NCBI taxonomy): domain Eukaryota; kingdom Metazoa; phylum Arthropoda; class Malacostraca; order Isopoda; family Cirolanidae; genus Bathynomus; species Bathynomus jamesi. The sequence goes on from JAJOZX010000037.1 coordinate 2,203,893, forward strand.
TATTGGTATCTGTTTTCGGTGGGCGGCTACGAGTTGTAGGAGGTACTGCTTCTGGTCCTCGTTTCGTGTCAAAGTGTCATTGTAGCGTTGTGCGAGAGCAATACCTCGCTCGGCAGCATCATTGACGACTTTCATCTTTAAGGCGCGATCTCTAAGTTCCCTGTAGTTCTTGTCATTTGGCCATTCCCGTGGATCTTTTTGAAGTAACTGGCGCGCTTCCTCCTTACCTCCAACTTTCAAGGCATCAAAGAGGGTCAATGTCCTTTTCGTTACGAAGGATGCCACATCATTTTCAACACCAGCTTCCGCCATGTCGATTCGTCGGGGGCAGCCATTCTTTTGGGGATGTTGGAGGTGTTGAACCATTCTCCTTTTGGTATCAGGATCGATCCTATTATCGAAGAAGGCCAGTCCAATCAGATGCTCCGACAAGTACCACAGGTGGCGTCTTAGAGCTGTCTTCGCCGCTTGTGCAGCTCCTCCGTGTGGATATTTTTCCAGAAGATGCAGCATTTTGAGATCATTGAGAGGAGCTTGTGTCCCCATTGGCGCTTCATGCCAGTACTTGACGTAAATCAGACTGACAAATAAAGCCAGCTGAGTCACGTTTCGTTCTTCGCGTGCTGTGAGCTTGAATTGATAGTGAAAGAGGTAGATTTTGAGCGCATAAATCGCCTTCGCCATCCATCTCGCGTGGTGCATGGGACCCGGAGCTCGGATAAAGAGTTGACCACCAGTCTTTCCCCCCAGGAAGAGCAAAGATAGTTCAAGGAACTCCTTGTAGTCGTCACGAGGTTGGCTTGCCTGAAGAGCGTTAGGTAAGTAAGTGAGCATCTCTTTTCTCATCTCTTGGAGTTGAGGGTTCTCGAACAAGCTGTCCGATGCTGAGACAAATGCTTCGTGGGAGAGAGATGGCCATTCCTTTTGAAATCGCTTAAAAAGGCCTGTTTCAGGACTTCCTGTTGAGCCAAATATTGAGGCAAAGACATCAGCAAGTACGACTTCAAGTATATGATGTCGACAACCGATCCAAACTAGCTCGTGACCCAATGCTTCTTCAATCCTGACACAGGCTCCGCGATGTAAACCCGTGTTTGACGCAGTGGTATCGAAGACGAGACCTCTCACATGCTGTTCCACGTTCCATAATTTCATAGTTTGAAGGCATGCCTGGGCCTGTGCTTCTCCAGTTCCTTGTTTCATCTTTGGGACACCAAGCAGCTTCTCCTGTCCATTGAATGTTATAAGGATTGCTATCCGATGCACATTCGTCTTCTTCCCTTCAATGCCGGGGAGAAGCTTTCCGTCCCAATGGAGAAGGACAGGGTCTTCTAGAGAGAATGATTCTAGGTCTTCTCGAGCTGCCTGTTCTCGCCCACTTTCTCTGTAGCGATGAATAGAGCTCCGAGAGCACGTCATCCCAGACAGATCATGCCCCGCGGCCTGTAATACAGCTCCAGTTACGAAAACAGCATTCCGGTCAGAAAGATTGGTGCGATCCATTGCTCCAATGACTTCTGGAGATTGGAAAATGTTCGTAACCTTGTTCTTGGGACGCTTTGGTGCCGGAGCTTCAGACGAAGAAGGAATCGGAACCGATGGTCTATAGTCGTCGTCGTCTTGCGAAAAAAGGGAAGAAGAAGAGGAAAGATCAATTGATGACACTCCTGCTTCTTCCAAATCTTTATGTGTTGCTTCATGCCTTGCCTTCCTCTTGGCTTCCTTCTCCATTCTGGATCGCTTTATGTCCTCTTGTGTAGTCGTTTCCTTATCAATGCCAGCCATGCTGCAAGAATTGACGTCCTTGCGCTGCATGGACAGGAAATTTCGGTCCTCAACGTTGACGATTGTGCTCATGGCATCACTGGTTGCGATGTCAAACAGTTCCTGGATGTCCGCTTTGAAGATGTCTTCATTCATTCTATCGCTGGCACGTTGCCTGGTCCTGTGCTTCTTGAGTGTTTTGTAGCGGTCTAAAAGCTTTGAAAGCTTACGGACACAGGAGTCGATCCGTTGAGTTGGGATCCACGCTCGGGTCCAGACTTCAATCACCCTCTGGCATACCTGGTTCAGACTGTCGGAGGTGGTTTACTTTTGATTGATGTGGTGGTATTGCCCCAAGAGGAGGGCGTCAAGGCATGTAGGGCCTTGACGTGGATAAAGTTCCAGTTGCCATCCCTAGAAGCCAAACTTTTGGAATTGATCGAGTTTGAGCCATCGGACCTACGGAAGAAAAAGTACATTATATAATATATATATTCAGAGTGGGGCGACCTCTAAATATTTACCAATCACGCTGCAATTTTGCACAGACCATGGGGACACTAAATGACAAATACCACACTTGTGGAGACTATCTAAGACAATTTTGAAATTTCCCCCTATGGATTTGGACCACCCTAATATATATATATATATATATATATATATATATATATATATATATATATATAAATGGATTTTCACCTTAAACTGAATTAAAACATTAAAAAAATCACTAAACAATTAAAAGAATTCGTTCCATTAACATATTCTCAAATCTACACACACACACACACACACACACACACACACATGACTCCAGATTCCTGGGATCTTGGGAGCATTGCTCCAGTAAATTTGACCATGAGAAAAAGTAAATTTGGGTTTGGGTTTTGTTCATCCGCTAGACGTTATGCAATTTTTTTGCGTATACGTTCTTGTACAAACCAATTTTTTTAAATTACAAATTTAGTTATTTTAAGTTTAGTTGGTAATTCCATATTTAACAATTATTTTTATTTTTTGTTAAGCTTCAATGTTTTGATAATTAAAATTTTATTAAAACGTATATTTTTTTAATATAAAATTATCAGGATTGGACTATGTTCCATTGATCTCGGCCAGGTTTGATAAATTGGCCAGATAATTACTTGTGCGGTTTTAAGTAATCCACCATGACTCTAGAATTGAAAAGTTTAGTTAAGTTTAAACTTACTTTTACTTACTTTAACTTACCTACTTTTACTTACTCTTCCTTACTTTTACTAAGTTTAAAGCACTTACTTTTACTTACTTTCATTGTACTATATTTACTTACTTTTACTCACTTTTACCATACTATATTTACTAACTTTTACTTATTTTGTATTTTTTCAGGTAGTCAATAATCAATAATGGATCCTAATATTGATGAAGTTGGAGAGAAAAGTGAGGGTGTTAAAAGGGGTTACTTTTGTGGTCAATGCAAGAACAAATATTCAAAGAAGCAAAACTGGGAGGAACATTTTAATTCCAAAAAAAATATTTGTTACAATACAAGAGGTCCCAGAGTTTGGTCCCACAGCTTAGATATTGCAGTAAAGAAATACCAGGATGAAGTGCAGCAAAGAGATAGGGGAAAGCAGTCATTTGGTTTGTTCACAAAATGTGCTAGTGCTAGACCTCAGAAAAAATGAACCAACTTCATCAACTGCTAATCTAGAAAATGAAACTTTTTCACTAGATGTTTCACAGACTGAAGAAAGTGCTTCTCCTCCACCTAAGAAACAAAAGGTAAGTGAGGAATCTGCGCATCAGACTAACAAAACTGCTTTAGAGGAATTTGAAAATTCCCAAATCCAGAAGACAGTGAATGCAATTTTGCGCCTAACAAAAGAAACTCACCAAGCTGTTGTGGTTAATAAAGAGAAGAGTCAAAATATGCCTTCAAGTTCAAGTGTTGCATCCAAATCTAATAAAGCAAAAAGCAACAAATTTGACATTTCCATAGCCCATTTAAGCAAGTGTAAATCAATACAAGAAATCCTGAACAATGATTTGATCAAATCTACATTCAAATTGGTGGAAAAGAAGGATCTAGGGCATGCTGATGATTCATTTTCAGTACCAAGTGATATAATGGAAAACATTGCAAATAGTGACACTAATATGCCTGATGTAGATATAGCTGTTGAGGATGAAGATGATGATAATCAAGAAGATATTGATGATGCTTCTGATGATAAAATGTTTACATTATATTGCATAGCTTGCACAGACCCCAAAGCATGTGCTTCAGACAAACATTCTAACATAAAAGGTTACTTCAATGTTAAAGATTTAACCTATGTATGCAAACAAGGAGAAAATCAAGAGAGATGGTTTAGAAATCTGAAAACCCACCTGAAGAGACATTTAATTAAACTTCAGCATCATCAAAGAGCTGCTGTTTATGAAGTGATGAAAACATCTTCTCGGAACACTACTAAACGCATAGAAGACTTATGTGGCAACATCTTATACTACATAATGAAAACAAACTGCATGGGCTCTATATCCAGTACTTCTAGCTGTATTACATAGGTCAGGTTGTGAGGTTGGAAATTTGAATCATAGCACACATGCGTGCGAGACAATTTGTGAGCTATTAGATAATCAACTTAAAGAACAAACTGTAAAGTGGTTCTTAAAACAAACTTCAGTAACAATAACAGCTGACATTGGAACAATTTTGGGATTAAGCATGCTAGTTGTATTAGTTATGAGTGAAGAAGATAAGACTGTAAAACTTGCTGGGATAAATTTAGTACGCAGCAAATCAGGAGTTTATTTGGCCAATGAAATTTTTTATGTGTTGAAGTCTCCTAATCACTTGAAACTATCTGAAGAAGCAATTAAATCCAAGGTATCTGGAATGGTTGGAGATGGGGCTTTTTGTAAGGACAACGAGCCATTTAAAAACGAAATGAAAAAGTTGTTTGGAGAAAATTTCAAATTTCGATGGGGCTTAATGCATCTTGTGAACAGAGCCCACGTTGATGCATTGAAGAAAATTTGTAAACTAAGTGAGCTTTTAGACTTTATTCAGAATCACTCTTCAAATCTGAGATCAGGCCTTGACTATACCAATATGGTTCTTGACAATATCATTGGTTTTAAGAGACGAAAACTCAAATCTGATACTCGCATGGTTAATTACGAATTTGATCAATTTGACAGATTTGTGGAAAATTGTGTGTTTTTCGATCATCCACAAGAGAAAGAAATTAGTGCCAAGTTCTATGTATTGATTTCCTATGTAACAAAGATTATGTTGCAAGTAGCTCAAAAAACCACAGTTAGTGCAGAATTTGTAGAAAATATATTTTATAAAGAAGGAGGGAAAACTGTTATGTTAAGAGTGATGGAAACAATTTCCAAATTAGCTAATGGAGGAAATGCAAATGATGTAGTTTCTGAATTTAAGCACGATACCACAGGGCAGCAAAAGGAACTAACAGCTGAGGATTACATCCTAAATGAAGTTTACAAATACATCAAGAAACGTTCTGATTACTACCAGGTTGCTGAAGTTGCTAGACCATCCAGAACCAGATCTGAAAGTAGTTTTACAAAAGACTCAGTGATAAATTGGCTGACAGAATATATAGAACAGCTGTGGAAAGGAATCACAGAGAGATTAAAGCATTTTGATAAAGATGGATCAACTGCCTGGAGTGAAGCACCAGCTGAAGGGACATTCTCCATTCTTGGTTACATTGTTGAACACAAAGGATCCATTAAGCCATCTCATTTGACTAAGCTGTGCAGAATTGTGAAGGAGGGTCCAGCTCCAGGCACTAGATCTGCTGTAATGATCACACAGAAAGCCATTGATCAGTGGCCAAGCATACATGGCGGTAAATTCACAACAAATGCCTACATGCAAGGTCTAACATCGTCCACTGTTGCTGCTGCAATGAATAAATAAACTTAAGGTGAGTTATAAACTGTACATTATTGTATTATTATGTTTAGCTAAAACAATTTGTAATTGGTATGTCGTCAATTCAAGAGTTTACTATCATTAACCTATCTAGTGGTGTAAGGGGAAAAAAAGTAAATTCAGAGCTGTGCTCCAGTAATTTTTTTCAAATCTGGAGTCATGCACACACACACACACACACACGAGGAAAGGGTTACCGAGAATCTGGGTCAATTCGAATCGTTTACCCTGATGCCTTTTTGGAAGGAATTTGGGCCACGAAATGACCGCGAGGTGACCTTTCTTCCAATCTACTCGAGTAAATCTCGCTTGACTCCAAATCTTAATATTACTTCTACAATGAAATACATTCTCGAAGCGAAGAAAATGTTTTATATTTTTATTTACACGTAATTTGTATGGTGTCATATTCTTAGATAACATCTCTGTTATTGAAAGATATACACACAATTATATTAAATAATAATCAGCAAAAGAGATAAGGTGCATGAGGTGGGCAAACCTGAAAGTACTAACAATTATATATATATATATATATATATATATATATATATATATATATATATATATATATATATATATATATATATATATATATATAGAAAGAAAGAGAGAGAGAGAGTTTTGTTAATTCTTTTAAAATAAATAAAGGAATGGATATATATACATATACCATATATATAGGGTGGTACAGATTTAAAATAACAGTATCATTTGATCCGGGGGTAGTATGACCGCAAAACATGTTAATGCACGATTTTTCTCTTTAGTAATAATAACAACTAGCTCTTCCCCGAATTGTAACAACGGTTAAGGTTTTCACTCCGCCTTAGACCCACAGTTTAACGTGGAAACCGAATGCTCTTTTCTTTTTTAAAAATATAATTAAAGGAATGGATATATTTATAATTTCTTTATTATAAAATGTGGAACATGCAGTCTTCAGAAGATGTGAACATCTGCTCTGTGGATCAATTCAAGAAATACATCTCGTCAGGGAGTCGTTGCTCACTCTTCCACATTTCAACATAACAGGAACATTTGATTATTGAACCGGCTTTAAAATAACAGGATCATTTGATCCGGGGGTATATGACCGCAAAACATGTTAATGCACGATTTTTCTCTTTAGTAATAATAACAACTAGCTCTTCCCCGAATTGTAACAACGGTTAAGGTTTTCACTCCGCCTTAGACTCACAGTTTAACGTGGAAACCGAATGCTCTTTTCTTTTTTAAAAATATAATTAAAGGAATGGATATACAGGGTGTCTCAAAAGTCACTATCTATTTTGAAAAATAATGAGAATTACGAAAAACTGGTTTAAGACATGAAAAATATATTTATTTCAAAGTAAGTGCCACAAAGAATTAGTGCTATTTATTTATCTGTCTCCACATGGCAACCATCAGTGTCTCTACAGAGCTCAAAGCGATAAGTTGTTTCCCGGAACACACTTTCCAGCATTTGAGGTGTTATTTTCTGAACTGCATCGGTAATACGATTTCGAAGTTCGGCTACATCACTAATTCTTCTACCAGTGTACACCTTAGACTTAATGAAACCCCAGGCGAAAAAATCTAATGGTGTTAAATCGGGTGAACGTGCTCCCCATGGTTGTGTTCCTCCACGACCAATCAGCGACCGGGGAAGCGTCTGTCAAGATAATCACGTACAATTATTGCATAATGGCACAGTGCTCCATCCTGCTGAAAAACTAATGTGTCAAGAATGCCATCTGTAAGAAGTTGAGGTTCGAGGAATTGTTCAAGCATGTCAAGATGGGTCTGAAATGGAAAAATTATAAATTACACAAAATTCGAAATAAACCAATTAACTTTTTTTAAATACACAAATTTGCACCAGAAGTACATATCTTTATGCCAGCATAGCATTTTTAAAAAAAACATCTAATGTCACCGAAATAGATAGTGACTTTTGAGACCCTGTATTTATAATTTCTTTATTATAAAATCCCCTCGATTACATTAGTGACTAATGATCCGGGAATAGTGGGGGAAAAATATTGACATGGTAAAGACAGCAAGGGGTAATACGAGCATTAAATCTATTGGAGAAAATATAAAGATGCCATTAGTCGTCCGGGCCCGTTATAGCGGTGTTACGATTGGTACACAAACTTATCATAGCTCCACCCAGCTACACTGACAACCAATCACTACGAACATCTGGTCTTAATCTTTTGGGGCGGAGCTTGGTGATTGTGCATATAAAAGGAAATATTTTTCAGTTGGGAGTAACAGTAGCTATTTTCGCGTCAGTGAATAATCATTCCCTATGCCAGTGCATTCCCTCCACCATGGACCACGAACTTTACGCTTTTCCGGATTTGTATGAAGAAGGTGACTGCAGCATTGACTGCAATTAATCTTTTTAACGCGATTGACCGTGATGAATTATTTCCAACGCAAGCCGTTGAAGATATTTGCAGTGACGCTCCTTACAATCCGACCGACGCACGCAAGGGACTACCATAGAAATGTAAGTGTCTATAATTTTATTTTTATTCACAAGAAACATGATTTTATATATATGGAGGGTTGTAGTATCTCGTCAAATACTTCATTTAGATACTCACCATTATGCTAAAACCGAAATTTTTATGGCAATCTTTTGCGTGTTTTAAATGTTATTCGGATTTACCTCTTAAATGAGTTTCTCTGAGCGAACCAAAGATATCTTCACATAATGGGGTCTGGCTGTATACTCTGTATATGTTTTTATTAAAAAAGAATCAATATGAACATTATTCTTTCTCCTTTAAGGTCCGATGAGGATTTGACACGTGTTATACAATCTTATGAAGAATCTCGTGTCATGAATACGGAGGATATACTGATCAGTCAGCATAATGAATGTCACACAGAAATAATGTAAGTGTTTTTCGATCTTTTTGGGGAAAGAAGACAATATATTTTCATAAATTTATTAAATGAAAGAAATCAGTACAATAACCATCTTAAACTACAGAATATACCGTTACAAATATACACGCACGAACAAAAACATTATACTATACAACGAGTACGTACAATTGGAAAACGGATTTTTATCTGTTTGCATACCATTTCATCGTTTCGGCGAGTGTGACACGGGTCAAATAAATTTAAAAAATTTATAAATTCTTTATCACATGACATATGCATGAGAAATGAGACGCAGTACATTCCGCAAGTATTACTAAAATATCCTTGTATACGAAACGGGTTCCATACAACTTCGGGAATATGTAACTGAGCGAGAAATTTTACAATAATAGGGTCACTCCAGGGTTGAGTACCGAGAGAATCAAAATAGTACAGGCGCTGTCTATTTTTAAAATAGACAGCGATCCAATGAATCCTTCATTACCGATGACATCTGTGTTCACAATAAGACTACCGCATCCTCGCGTACTTGCCAAACTCAATGTTTCATTCTTCGCAAACACGCCGATAAATTTGGAACGTGTGACTCGTTCACTATTCATTACTTTCTGAAGTGTATTAGCATCCATTTTAAAAGTCAGTGATAACGATCCTAAATCTATCTACTTCTATTAGGGCTTGCGATTCGAGATATACTAGTACACTAATAGGCGCGTCTATAGGCTTGGTGAATTCCAGCCTCACTGAGATGTTTCCACTCTGCTGTGGGCTTAAATGCGTATTTACGCTAGCAGATAAGTCAGGTGTAATGTCAAACGGATAAAGGTTAAATTGATCAATGAATTCTTCCTGCGTTACCCCATTACCAAGCTCATCACAATCACCTGCAACATGGGTCAGATTACTATAGGCTCTGGCACAAAGAGGTAACACAGCGTCTGATGAATAGTCCGTATCCATTGTTCCACCCAAAGCAATGCCATTAACGTATAGAGTTATATTTTTAAGTCCGAAATTCTCGAATTTAAAGGCACTCTTTTTATATTTTCCATTTACCGAAGCATGGTCCTGCATTCCGATTAATATCCTTTAAGGAAGATTTCCCAGGGCAATGTTTTCTATCTGCTTCGATGCCAACCCTGCAGGCACCGTATATAGTTTGATTTGTACTCTGTTAATAGGATATTTCACTGTAGCGTTTAGTAAATTTTTCTCAATTTCTAGTTGTTTTGGTGAACTTAATTTCACTCGCCGCACGCGGAGGTGTGTCCACAATGTGAACCACAACGGGGTTTGCACCCTCTTCTTGATCAGCATCCAGATTTAAGCAGATCTCAGGACTCGTGCGGGTGAGCTTTATTTTCATATCCACCCCGTTGACAAGCAACTTCTCCTGGAAAGTGAAATCTGTGTGCAGCCGTCCAAAACACTCGTATATTTTCTTTTTAGAATTTTTAAATTTGTCCTTTGTACTACTTTCATCTTTAGTTTGATAATATCCCTCGGCACTTAAAAAGGTAGCCTTCGCTTCTTTGGAAAAGTTGAGGACATTTTCCAGATAGGCTCGTAGATGATAGTACCCCGTGCCTGCCGATATGTTGGTCTGATTTAAATATACGTCACACTGGTTGAATATGGAGTGCAGAAACTTTGTTTCAGGGTATACAGCATATTTGTCATCGCAGACCGTTCCATCAGAATGGGCTATACTTAGCTTAGCGTACATGTGCACACAGCTTGGATCAAAAAAGTAAGGGCCTGAGCTGGGTATCACGAATTCTATAGGTGCACTCGGGGAACTAATTGTGTTTAAAGGGTTAATTGTAATAAAGTCAATGTGCTCAATAGAAACTTGGGTTGGAGGCAGCTCAAAAAGGGACAGCTCCGATTTACAGCATTGTGAACTACATGGGTGGATGAAGCGTGCCATGACGAGTTAGAAATAGTGCCTCCTCTCTCGACAAGTAGTAAACAAACTATGATTCATGAGATCAATGTCCTTAGCTTATATCAGTCAAAAAAGTGGTCAACCATAGGTTTCATTCGCTTACAGCACTTCTTTTTTGATAGCCATTTACGTTTAATACCACGTGACCCCTTCTTCCGGGCAGCCCTCTTCTTCCCGCCACCACGCATTTTTCTCTTTGCATCTTTGATGATTTCGTCCCGTGTACGCTTTAAATGTTTTTTTAAAGCTTCTTTAGGTTTAGCCCCGGCCAATATGTCTTCTGCAGTGTTAAGACCTGATTGTAGCGCTTTCCTTCCGAGGTATGTGGCACCCCTCTTCAGCAAAGGAACAGCCGTACGTAGTATGGATGAAAAAATGGATCCAAGTCCACTACCTTGCTGGTATCTCACCCCTCGATAGACGGTGAAAGGCTTTCTATCCATTATAACTCAGTGCGTCGAAAGTGTAGCTTCACTGTTAAGCTCCCGTTACCGAATGGGAAGTTTTCGCCCTCAATCGTTCTTATATATATTGAGATATTGGTTATTAAATTAGTTGCGACATTCACATAATGGGGTCTGTCATATGTAATACTCAAACTCCTTCCTCTATGGTTGGGAATGTGAGCAATGCGCAGCAGGCGTGCCTGGTTATCCCCAACAAACTGGTGCTCCACTATATTACTGTAAATATAGCACATGTCTGGGGACTGAGAGCTTTCAGCCAATTTCTCCATCTTCAATTGATACATTAATCTGGACAAGTCATGCTGTGTCTCGTGAAATGTGTCTCTTTGGAAGGCTGCGCTATATCGGCCATTGGTTAGAATTTTGAACATTCTATGGTTTTTAATACGTCTGTTAGTCTTTGATTTTAGGATTAGTGTATATGCAGGGTTTCCTTTGTTTACGATTTCGTATACTAAATCATTCGTAAGGTTTGAGTTTCTTAAACTTACGTTTAAGTCTCTCACAACACACTCGACCGAACCAAATTGACCCGGTCCTAGTCTTACTTCTGTACTGTAATACCGTGCAACCTTAGTCCGAGCGATACGTATAGTTTCATCCATAGCTACCCCAGCTTTTTCACACTCGTCAATGTCTCTACGAATCGTAAAAACGGTTTCTTTATGTTCAATATTTAAAAAGATGGTGTCCAGCTGAATTTCGCATATCCCCACCTCATACGAATCACGACCCAATTCAATGTGCCCGTGGAGTTCTGCTACAAAGTTGGCTAGTGTGTTGTCAGGGTGTACAGACAGGGACGAGGAGGACGGGAGTGTGACGTAGAAATGGTTAGGAGCCATGTTGCATACTATTTAAGCTTCATTATTGCATCAGCTTTTATATAGGTGTTGAAGCTTTCCAGCCTTACATAATCATTGATTTTGAAGCGCGCCGAGTGTTGTTGTGGTGGTGATCCATCTCTTCTCGGGAGCGTACCTCTTTCTAAAACTTCGTTAGGTGTTGTCCCAATCGTGCGATGGTGTGAGCGGTTGTAGGATGATGCCAATGATTCCAGAATGTCTAGGAATCTGTATGTGTTTTTATGTGTAAAATAACGGTGCATGCGTTCCTTTATGGTGCGCTGAACTCTTTCAGCTAAAGAAGCCTTATGTATAGAATTGGTTGTGTAATAGCTGATATTAAACTCTGTCAACATGTTCTGAAAAGCACGGCCTATAAATTCCTTCCCATATCCGTACAAAAATAGCCAGGAACCCTGTTTTCTTTTAACATTAGCGTTTTGGTGGCTTTAGCAACTGTTTCAGGTGATTTATTTTTCAGAGGAACTAGCCACAGATATCTAGAGAATACGTCTATTATGAATAGAATGTAGCGGTAACCATCGTTATACACAGAATATCTTTGCATGTCTGTTAAATCTGCTTGCCAAATAGAATCAATCGAGGAAGCCGTTGTCTTGGCTGTTTTAAACCTTTTTCTCACAGGCTTATGAAGCGTATAAGCGTCCTGCTCCCTCAAAAATCTTTCAACATCTTTTTTCCCTACTCCGTAAACACTTCTGTACAGTCTATCTACGCCGCCGTAGGAGGCTGGGTTAGAAATGTCATAATAGCGTTTAGTTAATACGTTAGCCATTTGCGTATTTTAGAGGCACGTGGGTAGGGTTGACCGTTGTTTAACCTCTTCTTTCTCCTCTTCAAAGGTGTTACCGCCGGGGGTGACGGCGTCTTCAATTGTGCCACATGCGTTGCATGTTCCAAGTCTTTTAACCTGTTCAGATTTCCTATCAACGTTTTAGGGACATTTATTTGTTGTAGTCTTGCTTTAATATGCTTCCATCCTGATGGTGATGGCCTATCCCACTTTCTCACCAGATCATGGACAATGTCTACGATATTCGATCCCTGTACCTTTGATCCTTCCACAATGATCTCGCCTGTATCGGTCCATTGTATGGCTGGATCCTCATTCAATAGATTATAAAGACTTAAGCCTTTACTCCTCAATGTATGTGGGAGGGTGCTTTTTAATACATGCTCGATATGTTGTGTGGCTAATCCCTTAATTTTTGGTTGGTCAGCTGTATCGTCGGGCACAGATCCTATGTCGCCATGTCCATCGTCCCCCGTGCTGTGCCTAATAACCACAGGAATCTCTGTAGGGTTCTTATAATTTTCGTACTCGTGAAGAAATTTCTGCAGAGCTTCTTGGTATAAGATTCTTTTCTCATCAGGTGTTTTTTCACTGTTTAATAGGGCTAGCAATTCGCTTTCCATTCTTTTAAGTCTGCTTTTACGGGGATCTAGAACCGTGTCTGGATTCCTTTGCAGTGAAGCGTACACCTCGTGGGGAATCACTACCACTTTCTTCATTATTAATCTAGTCAGTAAAGGACCCAAAACTGAAAATAAGATGGGGAGAAATGACCCTCCTGTTTGTACAATAATTCGTTTTTTCTTCGCTACAGTTTGACTTTTACGAGCGAGTGCACGTATTATGTTCTTGTAACGGCGTAGGCGAGCCTTCTGAGGGGGTTTCATTGATAAATTGCAATTTATAACGTTAAGACAGATTTCTCAGATGCATTTTAAAAAGTCGGCGTCGATATTTTTAATAAACATCTGCTGCATTGCCCGGGGCAGTCGATGATAGATTTTTATTAATTCACGGTATTTCTTTAGTCTCTTTGTCATTCTGGAATATACACCGTTTCAGGCTCGTTTGGAAATATATTCGTTCGTAGAAGCACTCTAAACGTGTTTCGCGGATGAAGGTCGCAAAGCAAATATCCGTAACGCGTGCTTGTAGCTTCTTTATAAACTTCCAAAAACTCCTTACGCTGATTCGGGAACATTTGATTGGCTAATACCCCAATTTGTGATACATCTCTACGTTGTGCGAATAAGACTAGATATTGTGTATTTAACGACACATCGCGCATGTATCTATTTTTGAAAAATAGATTCTGATTGATGAAGAACACGCTTATGTTAAGATGGTGGGAGAATACTGTAAATGTCTCGGCAAACGTTTTATCCATCTCCAACATGAGATCGTCAATTACAATGACTGTATGTTCATTTCCCTTTAACGAATTAACGTCATATACGCCTTTGTGGAACAAAATATCATCTTGGTACTCGTTGAACACTGATTGATACGTCGAATAGCACCATATAACTTTATGCACAAATTTCGAGAACATCTCTCCCTTTTCTTTAATGATTTTAAGCATAAACACAGTTTTACCACATCCTGTAGGTCCAGATATAATACATGTGGATGGGCTCGTGAATCTGAATTTTTCTACAGAGTCCATTTCTAACACGTCACACTCCTAAGTGGGTCATTTACAAAATATTACAAATTTTGAGTGCTGTTCCTTATATTTTGTTTTCTTCTCCCACAGAACCGTGAATGACGATGAGGTACAGCACCCCATCATTGACATTACGGATGACCCGACGACAGTGTAGTTGTGATCTCCTCCCCTGCCAACGAACCCTCACCAGCGATACCGGTAGCACGTCCAAAGCGGAGGTATGATGAAGAGAACCCCACGTCAGGTATAAAGCGACCGAAATACGCGCCTGTTGCACCAGTAATAGATCCCCAACCCTCAACCTCTTACGCAACAATCCCCCCAGCAGCACCTCCCGCTAATATATCCCCTTATTCATCCGCCACAGTTGCCCCCCGTTCTGTTAAGTCTACAATAATAGATCCCCAACCCTCAACCTCCTACGCAACAGGCCCCCCAGCAGCACCTTCCGCTAATATATCCCCTAATTCATCCGCCACAGTCGCCCCCGTTCTGTTGAGGATGATATAACGTTTGAGTTGGTGCGCTCCGCAGCCCCCACCCCAGCCTTGACTAGAAATCGGTATAGAGTCAGGGTCGACCATAGAGCCATGTATAGCAATGGAATTGAGCGCGGGCTACGCCGGGTTGTACAGCGTATTGTAGAGTTTGCTCTTCAGAACGCGACGAGCGTGAAGTCAGGACGAGTCTGTCCTTCGGATTCGGGTCAGATGACGGTGATGTAGATGATTATTGGGTAGTAGTGCCATTTAGACGTTTGGCGGCTGAAGATGTAGAATATATATTAGGACGTATAATGCAAGCTGCCCAAAGTAGTATAGCCTTCAATATGGACAACTTCACGGTAAATATTGATCGTGTATTCCGTGTTGCGGGTCATAGTGCCATACCGTATACTCTTAACCTCAATTCTCAAGCTATTTATAGACGGCATATAAACGTCGATCGTGGTTGCGGCTTTATAGCAGTAGTCTTGGCTAACATGTTTACTGTACAAAATACACGGACTCAAAAAATTTGGCTGCCTACGGTCGTGGAACGTGCCCGTAAACTAGCTGCAGACTGTGAACTTGAATTTGACTGTAATATGGGGCCTGAAGAGCTGAGAATGGTAGAACAGGAAATGAATGTCCGTATAGTTGTATTTGGGTTGGATGATCGTCGTAGGACTGTGTATGTTTTTAAAAGCTGTGTGAGAGATCGTACAAGACCCCTACTTATTTTAGGATTGTCGGGACAACGTATCTCCCCATCCGTAATATAAGGTGGCTTTACGCGAGTTATGACAAAAGTCGAAAATATGGGAGACATCATGATTTGTGTAAGGGGTGCCTCGAGTTTGCGGATGATATAGTGAGACATTGTAAAGAATGTCACATGGTATGTGAGCAGTGTAAAAGCACCAAATGTGAAAGCCGTGTAGTTGAAGCTGAGAAGAGAGACTGTGATGTGTGTAGACGCACATTCTTCAATAATAACTGCTTTGAGCTCCATAAATCAATGGCACGTGCAGGAAAATGAGAATCTGTGAATGTGGTATGTTTCACACAATGGATAATTGGGGGAAATTTAAGCACAAGTGTGACGAAATTCACTGTCCTACATGCCAGGTGGAGTATAAGGCGGATGGAGTAAAGCATGTATGTTATATGAAAGATGCTAAGCCTAAAAATAACCCTTGTATAACTGTATACTACGATATAGAAACATATACGAACGCTGAAACCAAAGAGGTAATTCCACATTTACTTGTGAGCCAGACCATCTGTGATGAGTGTATGGGGATCGAATGTGACGAGTGCCCCAAATGCGGTAAACGGACAAACGTTTTTAAAACGAATGTCCACGATAGTCCTGTGAAACTATTTGTCCTATATTGTCAAGTTAGCCGACAAGTTCAAAAAAATGACTGTGTATATTCTCGCCCATAACGGGGCAAAGTTTGACACGCAGTTCCTTTATAAGGAGTTGCTTGAACACGAATCCTCTGAGATATTTACAGGTGATCCATTGAAAAGAGGCAACAAATTAATACAGATGCAAATAAGAGGCAATGTACAATTTAAAGACACTTTATTATTCACACCTTGTAAATTAGCAAAGCTACCCAAGGTGATGGGGTAGCAGCTGAAGTTTCCAAAGGATACTTCCCTTACACTTTCCTCACCAGCGAGACTTTAAACTACGTAGGCCCACCACCACCCAAACATTATTTTAACTATGACTGTATGAGTGTAGATGAACGTGAAGACTTTGATCGATACTACAACAGTTTTAATGAAAGTAACCCTTATAATATAGCTGATGAATGTGAGCGTTATTGCGTGAATGATGTGCGCGTGCTTAGAGTATGTTTCCAGGCCTTTAGAAGGATGTACATAGGCCGTTTCAAATGCGATCCGCTGCAAGTCGCAACCACCATCGCGTCATTATGTTTTACGGTGTTCAAGAATAACTTCATGCCTAAAGACACCTTAGCCATTATTCACCGAAACAAACCCCGCAGTTACGGTCACAAGGCTATTTACTGGCTCATACACCTACAGCAACAGACAGGTGTATACATAAAGCACGCCCGCAACACGGGTGAAGTACCCATTAAGATTAATGGACGTGTTTTTTGGGTTGATGGGTTAAGTGAAAACCGTGTCACTGGTGTGAAGACTGTGTACTCCTTTAACGGATGCTGGTGGCATGGATGCCCCCGTCCTGAGTGCGGAATCGCCGGAGATATCCACGGTAGATCTCCTGCCGACTGTCTTGCATGGACCCGCACCCGCGATCAACTTATAGGATCACAGTTCACTCACAAAGTCTTGTGGGAGCATGAATATGATGCACGGATGGAGACAGACGAGGTGTACCGTGAGGAAATAAACACGATCAAGCGTTCAATGGTGCTGGATCCTCTCAAATGTGGTGATAGCTTGTTTGGAGGACGTACAAATCCATTCAGACTATACTTTCCACCTACGGAGGGCGTGAAGCTCCATTACTACGATTTCTGTTCTTTATACCCATACGTGATGAAGAACAATCCGTACCCCGTGGGCGCTCCTGAGAAACTGGTGGGACCTAACCTGCCCTCCATCAATGAATTTTCAAGAAATTTGAATGATCGTTACTTTGGGCTCTCTTTCGTAGACGTACTCCCCCCACGCAATTTATGGATGCCAATCTTACCTGTCGTTATCGACCACAAGCTCATGTTCCCACTGTGCGTGAAGTGCGCGGAAGAGAATAACGGCGATTGTAACCATATACCCCACCAGCGTAAGATCAGAGGCGTATATACAAGTCCTGAGCTGGCCCTAGCCGTACGCCATGGATATAGAATACTGAAGATACATGAGGTGTGGAGGTTTCAGAAGCTACCCAACCTTTTCACACCATATATAAACGCATTTTTGAAGGATAAGGTTGAGGCATCAGGGTATCCGCGAGGAGTTGATACCGAAGATGAAAAGTCTGCCTATATTCAACGTTACCGCGACGCGAAGGTATACAACTTGATCGTGCCCAAATTGCAAAGAATCCTGGCAAGCGCTTTAGTGCAAAGTTGTGTCTAAACAGTCTATGGGGAAAATTTGCACAGAATACCGGCAAAGGGAACATTCATTTGGCACAAAGTTATAGTGATGTCTGGGATTATGCCAATGCTCCCGATAAAGAGGTCATGGAGATCGTGAATGTAGGTAATACTTACATAATAAAGTACAACAACACTGAATTGGCCACAGATACCTCAAGGGTTACAAACATACCTGTGGCCAGCTTCACAACAGCCTACGCCCGTATAAAACTTTGGGGTCTATTGCATTCTCTTGGGCGGAGAGTATTGTATGCCGATACAGATAGCGTGATATTCACAGAGAGGGAGGGTGAATACATGCCCGCTATTGGGGAGTTCCTCGGCGAGCTCACTGATGAGATCAAGGATGAGTATGGGGACAACGCATACGCCGACTCTTTTGTCTCAACAGGACCTAAAACTTATGGGGTACGGGTGAGGGTGGGGGAGGATATGAAATATATCGTGAAGGCAAAGGGTATTACGCTCAACCATGCGAATCGGCGGGTTGTTAACTTTGAATCGTTGAAGGATCTAGTGTGCTTGGACGATGAGGGCGAACGACCTCCCCAACTAACTGTAGGCACCCACAATTTTCGGGCGCAGAAGCTGGGGGGCGTGAAGGAACTTAGGGGTACGAAGGTGTGCCGTAACACCTATAGGAAACGTTACCAGTTACCTGGTACCTATGATACCGTACCCTTTGGATACCATAACTTTTGATGCGCCTATTGTTAACTTACTTATGACACGTATTTGTAAATGTCTTGTATATAATCTTTGATGTATCTATTGTTAACTTATTTATTACACGTATTTGTAAATATATATAACTTGAATATCTCGTTTATTAAATCGTATTTGTAAATATATATAACTTGAATATCTCGTTTATTAAATAAATCATGTTTCAATTAGCGTTTCACTTTCTCCTTTGTGTGTGTGCACAGGTGAAAGTTCTAAGCTCCGCCCACTGTTGTGTGTGTGCACAGGTGAAAGTTCTAAGCTCCGCCCACTGTAAGACCAGCAACGTGAGTCATGCTACTATCTGGGATTCCCTGCGTGGTCAGTCGACTGCAGTAAGCCCTTGAGATCAGACGTGTATTCGCCAGCGTAGAAGAAAAAAAGGAGATCAGACGTGTATTCAGAAGAAAATGGCTACCTTTAATATTGCTTGTACAACGTTTATGAAATGGTATTCAGCAAAGTGTCAGGATGTGGTGGATACCGAAAAACTTCCTATTCCCCCTCCTATGCCTCTTTTAAAACCACATTGGATTGTGCGAAGTTGCAAGATGTACAAATACTCTACGGATGTTCTGGTGAGACCGTTGAAGGCTTTCGTTGCACAGACGATGTGCTGAAGTATGCTGTAGAGCTAAACTTTATAAAGTCTCACATATACCGTGAAGTAAAAGAAACAACGCGTGCAGAAGAGAAGCAGCAGGTATGGATAATGAGTCTTGTGGATGTGGTGTGACAAGCGGTATTATGTCATGTTACACCATGTCGATTACTCATACCCTACGACTGAAAATGTGAATCTCGTCATCATGGACAATCTTAAGTATTTTTATCACTATATTAATGTATATCATGATGAGGTTCGTAGTGAGGTTGTGGCTAGTGCCCTGCGTGAGTTTTTAACAGACTTTAGAGACGAGTATCGTTTGCTGGGCAGAAAGGAAAAATATGAGCATATGTTCCTCTCAAATAGTGCGCCGGAGTGTGAAGATGTTTAGTAAAACATTATAAAATGTGCCTAGTTCGTGAAAATTATCCTGAGGGAAACTGTCTGGTGCGTAGTCTGGTAGTGATAAAACCGAAATTAATTCTTGTACCAAAAACACCTACCCAATATGTACAACAATTCGCCGCACACGTTGATTATGGTGCGACTCGCGGATCATACGAGTTCGAACAAGCCCATTCACGTATCATCGAGTCAGCCGCCCCGAACCGTTCCTGCCTACCTGCGTGCCTCACACGGCTCATAGTTATCTCAGAGCTTGAACCGAGTGGACGTGCGCTCCTCGAATACGATGGAACTTCCTTTGAGCAGCATTCTCAACGACGATGTGTCCGTGACGAAATCGTTGCGCGTGTTCAGGCGTAAATCCGGTACCGTTAGCTATGTACTGGAAACGGAATGTAGACAAACAAACAAACGGGTTTATTTAAGTGTCGAGGAGATGAATAGAATCTTCGTGATAGTTGAGAAGTGGAGTGAAGATCGTTATAAAATACCTGCTAACGTAGGTACAAGAAGAGAGCAGATTAGTGACGCACCCTCATACGCCGTTGTATGTACGTTGTGTATAAATAACGATCGGCCATGCATTGATATACGGCTGATGTGGAAGAATGCTTCTGATAATAACGCTCTTGTTCCTACGCGAAACCGTTTCATCCTCGACAGAATGTTTGAAATCGTCGGATTCCGCAAGCTGAAACCTATATTAGACGCGCGTGTTACGGATATGCTTTATTTTGATACAGTACTTGAATACGCATACACCGCTCTGCTCGATGGGTTTACCGAGTGTAGGGCTGAACAAGGTGAGAATGGTCTAGAGCTGGACGTTTATTTAAAAAGTTTAGACTCTTTGAAATACCATGAACTTTGGTACAAAGCAATTGATCGGTACAAGGCTGAGCTCACCTACACCGTTCACCCTGAAGAACTATTTCTTTATATAACGCGAGCAGTTGTCGTAACGATTTAGAAGATTATTTCAATTGCCGCTATGTTGAGTGAAGATGAGTTCACGATTGAAAAGCTCGGGTCGGTAGAAATAAACCCTCGATTGGAAAAGCGTGTTTATAAACTTGTGTTTAATAATGTAGCTAACGATGAACTCTTTGTGCGTGCTTTTGATTGTATTCTAGACGTATTTAAAGATGACTTACCAACCGGTTGTAAAGTGGGAACAAAAATAGTACTGAACGATATGAAAGCCCTTCATATCGAGTACAGGTTTCCCTATACTTTAAGCGGTGAAATATTATTAAACCGCATATACTGCGTAATGCAGAGCAATAATGATGTAATTGTAGACTCGATTAAGTGCGAGTTTAGTATTTTGAAAAAAAAAGTGAAATGTATTTATATATTTAACATATTTGTGTGATATTTCTCCTTTACTGTTATATTGAAGGATATATGATTATATGCATATTCCTCGTTCATATTTCTATTATTATTGATCATTCAAATGTATATTTATTTCTATATATCTCCATAATTGTGTGTGTGTGTGTATATATATATTTTTTTATTATATGCATATTCCTCGTTCATATTTCTATTATTATTGATCATTCAAATGTATATTTATTTTCTATATATTTATAATAAACAGAATGATGCAATGTTGTTTTACTTAATTCTTTTCGTTAATTATATCATGTTACGCCTTGTAAACCTACTAGCGGATTTCTAAACCAACTTTAAAGAAAATAAATGGTACAATCTGGCAACTGTATACCTGAACAAGCCATTTACGCCTTCTAAGCCAACTGGCTGATTAGGAGTCTATAATAATGTATACAATTAAAATGGTATCTGGCAACTCTCCATAATAATGTATACAATAAAAAGTGGTATCTTGCAACTCAACCTGAACAAGCCATTTACGCCTTCTAAGCCAACTGGCTGATTAGGAGTCTATAATAATGTACACAATTAAAATGGTATCTGGCAACTCTCCATAATAATGTATACAATAAAAAGTGGTATCTGGCAACTCAACCTGAACAAGCCATTTACGCCTTCTAAGCCAACTGGCTGATTAGGAGTCTATAAGACAACGCCTACTCGGCTGAAGTCTTAATATGCACTATGCACTTGGCTCCTGCCAGGTGAACACCTCTCCTCCTTTCTCTCCTTCTCCTTTCTCTTGGGGGATAACGCCCCCTCCAAGTTTCATGACCCCTTGTTGCACCTGCAGCATCCCCCCACCCCTTTTTTGCAACACCCTACCCCCCTTTGTAACACCCCACCCCCTTTGCAACATTGAGTTGTTGCATAACCCCCACCCCCATTTGCAACATTGTGTTGTTGTATAACCCCCGCCCCCTTTACAACACCCCACCCCTTTCGCAACATTGCAACATTACGTAATAATTTGCAGCATTCCTGCACTCTCCCCTTTTGCGGCTATACTACTAAACCCACAAGGAAAAAGGAAAAAAAATTATTCTAAGATCTTTCGTACATTCAGCAATACAACAAAGCCCTTGAAATATTTTTTTTTTTTTCTTGTGGGTTTGCACATTTCAGTTCCATGGCCTATTATTTAGCTAAGAAAAAGCTAAATAATAGGCCATGGAACTGAAATGTTTTTTGAGCCGTAAGTTTGAACTTTCTGCGCTTCATATAACCTGATTTTTCCAGTTTGAACCTCCCCTCCTTGTATAAAACTGCTTTTAAACGCCCTTGTATAAAACCGATGGTTAACGCAGTTTCGAAAATGACGTCTGACAGTGATGTACGTCATAAACAGAGAGCTGTTATCGAGTTCTTAACCGCAGAGAAGGAAACAGTTGGAAATATTCACAAACGTCTACAAAACGTTTACGGAGATGCTGTTGTTGATCGAAGCACAGTTGGACGCTGGTCTAAACGTCAGTGAGATCATCAGAGAGAGGGAGAGCCAGCCTCGATGATGAGCCACGTAGCGGTCGCCGGCATCGGCTGTGATATCTCACACTGAGCAACGTGATAGCAGCATCATTCGATCAAATCGGCTCGTCACATACAAGGAGCTATCACTGGAGCTAGGAATTAGTGAAGGAAGTGTGAATACGATAATTCAGCAACTGGGATACTCAAAAGTGTGTTCACGGTTTGTTCCTCACGAACCGACTGAAGATCACAAAACCCAAAGAAAAGAAATTGCTTTTGAGTCGTTGGCTCAGACTCCCCATGGAAGAAAAAGTTCAAAATGGCTCCCTCTGCACGAAACGTTATGGCCACCATCTTCTGGGACATGAAAGGGGTGATTCTGGTGAACATTATGAAGAAAGGACAAACAATCAACTCAGAGGCATATATTGCTACCCTACAGATACTCCAGAGACGTATAAAGCGAGTTCGACCGAAGAGAAAAATGGAAGACGTCATTCTTTTGCACGATAACGCAACATCACACAACAGTTTGCAAACAAGAGAGGCGATCACAAAAATGCGCTTCACTGTGTTACCCCACCCTCCATACAGCCCGGATCTGGCACCTTCAGACTTCGAGTTGTTTGGGCCAATGAAGGATGCTATTCGTGGAAGAAAGTTTCAGAGTGACGATGAGGTTGTTGAGGAGGTTAAGAGGTGGCTCCAACGGAACCCAGCGGACTTTTACCAGCAAGGAATAAAGGCCTTCGTTTCGAGGTGGAGGAAAGCCGAAGAAAAGGATGGAGATTATGTGAAAAAATAAAAACTTGTAAAAAAGGTATGTAACTACTCGTGTACAAAATTTCTGGAACTTACAAGGAAACTTGGAAAGAAAGAAAAAAAGGTGGAGCAAAATATATTGAGTGGCCCTCGTATACATATATAAACTGCATTTGTTGACTTACATTCTTAGAAAACTAATTTTAAATTAAAACTAATAAAAATTCATCAGAAAAGTCTAAACATCTTGAAAGGACGATAT
Organism: Bathynomus jamesi; assembly: GCA_023014485.1. Classification (NCBI taxonomy): domain Eukaryota; kingdom Metazoa; phylum Arthropoda; class Malacostraca; order Isopoda; family Cirolanidae; genus Bathynomus; species Bathynomus jamesi. The sequence goes on from JAJOZX010000037.1 coordinate 2,227,472, forward strand.
TTACACACCAGTTTTAATGAGGAGTCACTCCCTCCGTTATTAAAAAACACAAAAAAAATAGCTACGCAGAGAAAATTGCCCCACAATTACCAAAAGAATGGGAACGAAATTCTTTTTCGCTTTCGCCAAACTTGTTTACCGAAGTTATCCCTTTAATAATAATATATTTTTTTTTACGTTTTCTTTAAATAATAGAACACAATATCGCAAACTAGTTTTCAAAATGAGAGCATCCTATGCAGGTATAGAGGAGTACCCTCAAATTTCGAGATACATTCTTCACATTCATTCTTTTAAGAAATTATTTTGTGGAGATAAAATTTTCATTCGAAATGGAAAAAAGTGAATTTAAATATCTTTCTATTAAAGGGTCCGCACCTCAATTTGGTTAAAACTCTGATCAGCTTCCTTGGGTGGTCTCCGGGCCTCAAAGCATTACCTGAGGCTTCGGATGACAGAAAGAGAGAGAGAGAGAGAGAGAGAGAGAGAGAGAGAGAGAATATTTGTATTGCTTTTCTGATCATACTTTAAAGTCCTCTTTCTATCACGTTGTTTTTAACACAGAAATGTATATACTTGTAATCGAGAATTTTAAATATTCAATTTAAAATTACTTTGGCAAATTACCCTCAGCTAATTTCCTCCAAACAAATTTCATGAAAAGAATTCTTATCACTCTCAGCTGTTCTCCGCATATATAATTCATCAATTTTAATTACAGTTGCTTTAACAGATCTCGCATTCTTAAGTGACATAAGTTCGCATTTCGCATACCCCTATATATATATATATATATATATACTCGTATCAGTAACGTAATAGTACAGCAGTTCTCATCATTATTAAAATAATAATAATATAATAATAATAATAATAATAATGATAAAGATAGATTTATTTTTGATTAATGTTATTCCTTGAGCAATCTTTGACGTATCTTCTGATTAACTGACATACAATTCTGATTGAAAAGTCTGACCTACCTCACATAATCAAGAGATACACGAAAATTTGGTGTTCACTCGATTGACGAGTGAATTTGGACTTGAATGACTTTTTTAATCATGTCCACCACTAAATGGAGAACAAGACGAAAATGACATCAATGATTGTATAACAAATCGTGTGTAGTTAAAATAGTTAAGATTAGATATTAAAGTAGTTTATTATCGCCAATAAAGTGTACCATTCCACTCTCATGCTCCAGAGATGCAGTGTATTGCTCGTGATGAAATTTCGATACCTTAAACGTCCTCTATACAAGGCCATTCTCTCTCTCTCTCTCTCTCTCTCTCTCTCTCTCTCTCTCTCGTAATATCCTGTTTTTCTTTGGCTATTTTACGGCTTTTGGTGATAGTAATAAAGTTGTTGTTTTTTTTAAATAGAACCCAGTAATATTTTATGTTTTTTAAAAAAATTTAGAATTTCTAGGCGAACTTTTTGCCGAAACTGCACATACAGCAGATGTCATTAAATTAAATAATGACGTATGTACAAAGTACATTATTAAAATTCCAATTGTTCCTTCGTGAAAGACGAAGAACAGTAAAGCGAAGTACTTCATAAGTGAGACAAGAGAGCTATAATTTTACTGTTTTCGAACGGTAAATTAAAAAGACTGAATAAAATACGATGATGATTTGACTAAAACTGATGGAAATAGTTAATCATTTCACAACGGCTTCTTAGTTTATATTTACTTGTGGTTTCAATCATTTCTATAACTTAAGATTCGCTTTATTATGTTTAAAAGTACATTTTAGTAAATTTTATTATACACAATTGTTATAAAACAAAAATAAACGTCTCTCTATGAGTAAATGCGAAAAAGCAACAAAACTTTAATAATTTCGTTTCATGGTATGCAGAACACTAACACACACACACACATATATATATATATATATATATATAATATATATATATATATATTATATATATATATATATATAATAAATTGAATTCGGGAGAAAGAAACGTGGAATAAAATTGGGAGATTTAATCTGGACTAGGAAAACCTATTAATAATCGCCCTTACAAAATGGGCGCCATGACAAATCTGATTTGGCGATTTTCCATCGAGTCTGTTGCCATAAAGAGACAGCCAATCAGATTGCTCAAAATAAACTACATCTGAAACAATCGAAGCAACGCGAATAAGATAGCGAATATTCCGCGCCTCTATTCCGTATTTCAGTGCATAAAAGAGGCACGTCAGAGTGCCACACTAAAATACTTATTTATTTTTATAAAATATTTCACAGTTGAACCGAATTAGAACCGTAAAAATGTATTCCTCCACCGATAAATTGGCAAAATATGCAAAATGAACGCATGAATCACGTAAAATTTTTCCATCAAAAGTTCTCAAAACGAGTTGTTGTTTTTTTTTATTTCAAAAAAGAAAACCATTGGAATAAGAAAGGAAGAAAATACAAACTATCTTATTCGATTCGTTATCTTATCTCGCATTCAGTCGTTCGTAGCTTGGAAAACTTTAAAATTCTCCGAATTGTGAGTTGAGTAATTTAGCCTTTTACTTCACATTTCCTACACATTTCTTCGATAAGGGCTATGAAAGTACATTAAAAACTTAATAAAATGCTTATTCACTGACTCTGGTTTTGATCTGAGGGAGGACATTGTCGCGAGGAACTCTTCTTTTTTTTTCTTTTTTTTCCCCTCCTTGTTTGAGAATCTCATTATAAAAAAATGGATTACATGCTTAATTTATTATTATTATTATTATTATTATTATTATTATATTAAACTGTGAATGTACGAGTATTTTCATCTTGAGTAAAGGAATGAACAACACATAATTTGTTTTTAAATTATTTTAATTAAATTAATTAATCAAATATACATAAAAGTGTAAACTTATTGTTTTGTCACTGGAATATGTAAAATAAAAGATAAGCATATTTTATTTTAAAAATAATATATATATATATATATCGAAACAAATTCAACCATATTGCATCTTTTCATAAGGTTTCATATTCGTCGTCTCTGAGTAGAATCTGTGCATTTCCTGCTCCCGTTAACTTACGCTCTTGCGTAAATTCAAATTGCATAATCGCATAAAAACGCATAGTTTTCTCTCATATGATCTTAAGCATAAGCTTAACTTAGACATTCTTCCCGAGAATATTAACTCATAAGAGTTGTTCTGTCTCGTTCAAATGAGATTCGAAATGTCTTTAAAATAACCAAACTTTCATGGTAAATGGAGTCTTAATTTCTGTCCTAATCGATATGACGTTAGGAAATTTATATCAAGCGATTCCTGGAAGCATAACTAATACGTTCATTTATATATGAATTGATGTTAGTCCTCACTATTTAGAAGTTGGACGAAATTCATTCTTTTTCTTTATAATCTCTCCTTGCGCAACTTCAATTTTTATTTGAATGCAAATCATTGTAGACCATATAGGTTTCTTACTTGCCTCATTGGCGCCTAAATTTCAACTTTTCGCTAAATATGCACTTCCAGAATGAGGTAAATTTAAAATCCCTCTTCCCTTTCATCAACGCCTTCTCGTTTCCCCTCGAAAGTTCATTACGAGGAACCAAAACCCGGATCCAACCGTCAATCCAAGACTCGATTACAGTTCAGGTGATGACGACCGATGATCTATCCAATCGAGGACATAAAAACTCCGACATGAGATTACGCGAGGTTCCTCGGCTTCCGTCTCCAGCTGTGTCGTGAAGTGGACTCTTCGAAAGCCCTCAGTTTGATTGGTAGAATTAAGACTGTTTCAATGCAACTCAATTTGTTCTATGGTAATTTATTGTTTTATGTAATTTTCATTTTAAGACTAAAGTAGGCCGCACGCAAGATTGCGACTGACGACCCAAGTCGTCAGTCGTCAGTCGCGAGACGATCCTGTGTGCGGCCGGCCTAACTGTACCGTTTGAAAACAAGTTCGGTTTTTCTTTGAATATTTTTTCTTTTTGGTGATTAATAAAATTTAAAAAACAAAACCCACTTAATACTAATTAGTAATTTTTCATGGTTTTTTTTTAACTTTAATGTTTCTAAGCGAACTTTTTTCCGAAGCTATAAATACATATCTTAATTCTGAGGCAGTAACTGAAATAAATTGCACCTCTTTCTGAAATTGTTCCTTGGCTGAAATTTTGAGTGGTATTACAATGTTACTCAACAGTTTCATTATTAAAAATCAAAACTATGTATAGCTATGACTGGTTATTCTTTTGACAAACGTATCTTTTCACTATAAATCTGGTTAATTTCACTATAAACCTGGTTAACGAGGTAAATTTTAAAGAGAACTGAATAAGAATAAAAAAAAATCACGGTACAAGCTCAATCTCGTTGCTGTAAGGCAGCGGTGTTCCACCTCCCCAGTGGGCGTTTGAACAGTTTAAGGGGACATTAAGAGTAAGAGGGGGCGCCAAAAGAAAGGACTGGCTGACGTGTAAACTTGAATATAACTCCATTGTAGCAACTGTAATGTAATGTAAAATTAGATTATTAGAGCGATAAATATGAATATTTATTGTTTTGTCATTATTTTTCAAATAAAGTTGCATTCACTAATCGTTGTATTATTTACTAATTTTTATATCCGTGAAGGAAGCGTACAAAACTGCTGTTTGGTGAAAATAGGGGTGGGGGAGCTTCAAATAGGTTGGAAACCACCACTGCTGTAAGGAACTGTTGTTTTCTTCACGGATCGACTTTTTCCAACTTTTTTCAGATGCAAGATCTACGCTAGGTGCCCGAGCCTGAAGTAGTTTCCAAATGTACATATATACCTTTCCTTTCAACCTTTCAAATGTTCGGTGCGATGATTCCTCATTTCACGAAGATCAAGCTTGTCGCCCCTCCTTTCGAGTTGGACTGGTGAAGTACTGAGTTGGTTTCCTGTACTCTTCACCTCACATAGCCAGGTACGCCCGGCTCATCGGGGATTGTTCTGAGCCAGTCGTCTAATCGTGTTCGTTAGGTCTTTGGGCAGCTGATTAAACAGTTTTGGTCCTCTCACAACAAAACTATTTTCTTTCAGGGTTAAAGATGGGATCAAGTAAAGATAATCCCTCCCAACAGAAAAAGGAGGGACTATCTTTACTTGATCATTTTTTGGGAGGGATCATCTTTACTTGGTAAAGTTGGTAATACCGCTTTACCGCAATACCGCTTTAATTAAAGTCTTTGGATCAAGTAAAGTTAAGCACCCCCAACCTTTTTAGTTAGCTTTATAAGGCTAACTAACGAAAATATCACGACCTAACCTAACCAATCGTCAAGAGCGTACAGTTGACCTAACGATTGGTTAGGTTAAGTCGTGATATTTTCGTTAGTTAGCCTTATAAAGCTAACTAAAAAAGGTTGGGGGTGCTTATCTTTACTTGATCCATTGTAATAAATGAATTTTAATAAATTTTGTTTTCAAATAATTCATTTTTTAAAAAAAGATTCTCTTAATTTTTATCCTTATGTCAGACTGCTTCACTTTACTTTACTTTCTGGGAGGGATTATCTTTACTTGGTCATTTTTGGGAGGGATTTGCTTTACTAGTGTGACCTGGGAGGGATTATCTTTACTTGATCCTAAAGATGTTCCCTGTCTAGCCTTTAATTTGGGAACACGACACAGTCTTCCTTTTCTACTTTCCACTGTTGTTTGGGGAGTTACAGGGTTCAGAGTAAGATTAGGGACTAGTTTCTCCATTATTTTCCAAGTGTAAATAATTGTGTATCTCTCTCTTCTCCTTTCCACTGAATATAGGTTTAATTCGCGTAACCTTCCCCAGTATATATATATATATATATATATATATATATATATATATATATATGTGTGTGTGTGTGTGTGTGTGTGTGTGTGTGTGTGTGTGTGTGTAACTGAAGAATATAGGCTGGAACGAAATATATATTGAATTTTTTGGGTTAGATTCGATTTTATTCAATTCTATATTTGTATATAATAATTCAGTCTTCTCAAATATATATATATATATATATATATAATATATATATGAAAATTATTTCACGAAAGTGACACGTGAAAAATATTTATGATGAATAAAACCACGAAGGAAAAAGAAACACAAAGGGGTGCTCAAGCGCTTTCGTCTAATGAGGATGTCATTAGACGAAAGCGCTTGAGCACCCCTTTGTGTTTCTTTTTCCTTCGTGGTTTTATTCATCATATATATATATATATATATAATATATATATATATATATATATATATATTATATATATATATATATATATATATTTCATGGTAAACGTTTAACCTTAAAAAAATCTATGGAAAGGAATCCGCGAGTATCAATAAATAAAGTAGAAATAAAAATGGGCGGAGCCCAACCTCTGTAAAAGTCATCTGATGAACTTTGATTGCGTTGTTAAAAAAGCTCTCCACTAAAATGATTCTTTCCGACCCGAACTTCGTTCTCATCTTCTCTCTTCCGATAATAATAATAATAATAATGATGATGATGATGATAATGATAATGATAAGGAAAAAGAAATCTCATTAATATTAATAGGATTTAGAGCTTAATGTTTTCTTAAAATTATATGAAACCAAAACTCATTACTTTTTATAAGAAGAAAAATAAAATAAAATATTGGAACTTTTTTTTTTGAGTGAGGGGAAAGTTGAGTAGATTAAAAATAGGGATAAATTAGGATTTTCAAAAAAAAGAAAAAGTGGAGAAACCGAAAATGGTATTTAAAAAGAAAAAAAACAATAAATTTGGTTAATTTCATTTGAATTTTTCTTTTTTCTTTTTTTAAAGTAAATTTCAAGGTTTTTATTTTATTCTAAAAAAAAAACAAGAAGAAGAATGAGCTGAAAGATAACTTGAAAACCGGTTTTCATGTATAGAAAATATGACTAATAATCACTTATAATAATTCATTAACCTTTCAACCTTTCAAATGTTTCGCGAGATGATTCCTCATTTCACGAAGTTCAAGTTTGTCGCCCCTCCTCTCGAGTTGGACTGGTTAAGTAGTGAGTTGGTTTCTTGTACTCTCCACCTCACATAGCCAGGTTCGCCCGGCTCATCGGGAATTGTTTTGAGCCAGGCGTCTAATCTTCTTTTGAAGATGTCCACCGCAACACCACTCGTGTTTCTTAGGTCTTTGGGCAGCTGATTAAACAGTTTTGGTCCTCTCACAACAAAACTATTTTCTTTCAGGGTGAAGGATGTTCCCTGTCTAGCCTTTAATTTGGGAACACGACACACTCTTCCTTTTCTACTTTCCACTGTTGTTTGGGGAGTTACAGGGTTCAGAGTAAGATTAGGGACTAGTTTCTCCATTATTTCCCAAGTGTAAATAATAATGGTGTATCTCTCTCTCTCTCTCTCCTCCTTTCCAGTGAATATCGCTTTAATTCGCGTAACTTTTCCCAGTAGGTTAGATTTTTGCACCCATTGATCTTGGCTGTGAAGCTTCTCTGAATCCCTTCTAGTTGTCTAATGTCCTCTTTTTTATATGGGGATGTTAGGACCGAGCAGTATTCCAATTTGGGTATGATCATTGTTTTCAGTAGAGGAATCATTATATTCCTATTCCTTCGTTTAAAGGTTCTCAGTATTCTCCCAGTTACTCTCTTTGTTCTGTTTGCTGCTATCTTATTTTGCGTTTCAAATTTTGCATCATCAGTCATTACAGCCCCTAAGTCTTTTGCTTTAGAATTTCTCTGAATTTCCTGTCCATCTGGGGTATAATATTCCATGGATTTTAGGTCCTCTCTTTTTCCATACCGTAACAGCTGAAATTTCACATTGTTAAACTTCATATTGTTGTCTTCCGTCCACTTGTAGATTCTGTTCATGTCTGTTTAAAAAGATCCTATAACTTCTAGGTTTCTTATTTTTCTACTGATCTTTGTGTCATCGGCAAAGGATGTTACTGTGCTGTCTCTGGTAACGTCCTCATCTATGTCAGTTAGCATGATTATGAAGAGTAGTGGAGCTAATACTGTTCCTTGGGGTACTGAGCTGAGGACCTCTGATTCTGAAGATGCTCCGTGTACTGTAACGACTTGCCGCCGCTCACTAAGGAAATTATATATCAATTTCCCTACTTTTCCTGTTATTCCCATATGCTTCAGTTTATGCATTATGATTCCATGGTCACACTTGTCGAACGCTTTGGCAAAGTCTGTGTATATTACATCATAGTTTTCATTACTTTCCAGTGCATCAATAATGTTACTGTAGTGTTCAATTAGTTGTGATAGGCTTGATCTGCCTGACCGAAACCCATGTTCGTTATCATTTAATTTTTTCTGAGTTTCCAAAAAGTCATAGATTTTCTGTCTAACTATTCTTTCAAATATTTTAGTGAGATGAGATGTAAGCGATACTGGCCTATAGTTTTTGGCCTCGGATCGATCTTCTCCTTTATATATTGAGACTATGTTCGCGCTCTTCAGGATGCCCTGTATTTCTCCCGTGTCTAGTGATCGTCTCCATATCCAATATAGGGGCTCAGCGATTGCATCCTTGCAGTTTTTGATCAAGGTGGCATTCCATTTGTCCGGTCCTGCCGCGGAGTGTGCTTTTACTTTCTCTATAGCTTGTGTAATATCATTTGTCGTAAAGTCGAAGTCCGTTATATGATAGTAATGTAAAGTTGATACAAGTTATGGCATTCCATTGATGCGCTTTGCCATTTGTTCTTGAGGTGATATCTATTTACTTTTGTCAACCCTTGATATATATATATATATATATATATATATATATATATATATATATATATATATATAATACAACTTAGAATAGTCCCCTCAGAAACTTTTGTGACACACAGACCGTGCATGGAACAAGGAACTCTTGAGCGAAAATTAAATCCACAATAGTCCGAATAAGTAATGGTAAATGACTTGTCATTTACCATTACTTATTCGGACTGTAGTGGATTTAATTTTCCCAGAAGAGTTCTTTGTTCCATGCACGGTCTGTATGTAACATATATATATATATATATATTATATATGATGAATAAAACCTCGAAGGAAAGGAAACACAGAATGGTGCTCAAGCGCTTTCGTCTAATGACATCCTGAGGATGTCATTAGACGAAAGCGCTTGAGCACTATTCTGTGTTTCCTTTCCTTCGTGGTTTTATTCATCATAAATATTTTTCACGTGTTACTTTCGTGAAATAATTTCCATATATATATATATATATATATGATACACACAGACCGTGCATGGAACAAGGAACTCTTCTGGGAAAATTAAATCCACTCTCGTCCGAATAAGTAATGGTAAATGACAAACACTATAGTTTTTTCTTTTTCATGATGTTAGCCCGATGTGGGCAACGGGTCACTCGCAAAGAGGTTGCCCACGTCGGGCTAACATCATGAAAAAGAAAAAACTATAGTGTTTGTCATTTACCATTACTTATTCGGACTATAGTGGATTTAATTTTCCCAGAAGAGTTCCTTGTTCCATGCACGGTCTGTGTGCATCATAAAAAACCTCAGGGAACCATTCTGAGTTCACTCTCATCATGAAACGGACATGTTATGTGCCTTGAAAAGTGGACGCTCAATTCTGCCAGTTGAGGTTTAAGTTTTGGTTTTTGGCTAAAAATATAATAGTTACCCCTTTTTCTTTGATGTATTCAATCCGACGTGAATGCAACGAGTCTTTTGCTTATATTGAGGTTCTAAATGTAGCGGGGCTAGGCTGCTTTAAACCCTAGATCCTGTCCCAAAGCTGGATCCTATCTGCTTTGCAGATAGCTGGTGAGGGAAGCTATATTTTTGGGACCTCTTTGCGAGTGACCTGTTGCCCACGTCGGGCTAACATCATGAAAAAGAAAAAACTATAGTGTTTGTTACTTACCATTACTTATTCGGACTATAGTGGATTTAATTTTCCCAGAAGAGTTCCTTGTTCCATGCACGGTCTGTGTGTATCATAAAAAACCTCAGGGAACCATTCTGAGTTCACTCCCATATATATATATATATATTAGGGTGTCCCAGCCTCACATGTGAAAATAAAAATTTGCAAGAGTCAAATCGCACACCCCTTTAATTAATTACACTTGAAGAAAGGAAAAAATGGGCGAAATTTCATTGGCCTATTAGGAGGGGAAGGGTCCCATCATTGACCTTGTTTATTCGACCCTATATGAACAAACGTAAATGCTCAGCATTTAGAATGGAAGAATGGAATGTAAATTCTTTCTAATGACTAAATTAAAGGAAATGGAAATTCTTCCTAATGGCACATTTCATTTCGGGGGACAGAGGATCTTTTTGTCTGCTGAGGGGAACTGCTGGCGGTGGTATTCGACGACTTGGTACACGAGCTGCCATTCCTCCTCGTTTTTTGTCAGGCCCTCGTTGAAATCTTCCGCCAGTTTCACCACCCGTTCTGCCGCATTGTTCACAGACTTCAACGATGGTGCACATCCTTCGAGATCTTTGGGGGTTTTTGGAACTGGCAGCTTCAGGCAATGAAAAAGGTTTTGAGTCCTTTTCGTGACCAAGGTGCTCAAATCCGACCGTCTCACGGTCAAGACACTCTTTCCCTCCAGCCGACGCAGATCTTTTGGGTTTTCGGTCTTCTTGTGCAGGTTTTGGAGCATGGCCGTCTTCTCTGCATCGGTGGTTTTGGAGAACATAGCGAGTCCAGCTAAATCTTCGCTTAGGTACCAGAGGCGGCCCCGAAATTTCGTCAATGCAGCGGTACCTACATCATGATCCACCGCCTTGTACCGCTCTAGGTCCTCCAACAGCTCCAGGTCATTGACCGGCGCGTCCGCCATCAATGGAGCCTCGAACCACCTCTGGAGGTAGATGGTGACAGCAAAAACATTTATCCTGCATAGTGACCGGACCTCGTGAGCGGTCCTGAGGTGGAATTGGCTTCGGAAGATGAACATCTTAAGACAGTAAATGCCTTTGGCCATCCACCTGGCCCGGTGGTATGCTCCAGGACGATTGTACCAGAGATCTCGTTTGCCATGACCATCGAGGAAGACCAGAGCGAGGATCAGGAACTCCCGGTAATCGTCTCTTGGGTGGCCAACTTCAAGCTGGTCTTCAATGAAGTGGACAATCTGCTCTTTTTTCAATGCCACCCATTCCGAAAGGATGTCGCTTGGGCCATCGCCGTTGAACTCCCATTGGGATTTGAAGCGAGCGAACAGCGCAATTTCGGGGCCAGAAGACCTGAAGAACAGGTCAAAGACTGAGGTGATTACCAATTCCATCATGTGGTGTCTGCAAGCCAGGAAAAGAACGTGGTGGTCCATTTGGTCCTGGATAATCGTACAAGCGCTGCTGTGAATACCGGTATTCGCCGCTGTTGTGTCGAAGCAGAGACCAGCAATCCATGGTTGAACTTGCGGCCAATCATCCAGCACCTTCAGAACAGCTCCAGCCATCCGCTGTCCCGTGCTGTCAGGGATTTTTGGGATCGCCAACAACTTCTCAAGATTCTTCCCGCTAACCAGCACTGGTATGCGATCCGATTTCCCTCCATCCGAATCAGGGAGGAGTTTGCCATCAAAGTGGACGACAAGCGGCGTATCAGGATTGAACTCGGTCTTGATTCCGGCTGCCAAGTTCTTCCTAGACTTCTGCCGTGAACGGTGAAGACTTGATTTGGACAAGGTGACCGAGGATAACTCAACTCCCGCGGCAGCGAGTGCTGGAGCCACAATGTGCATCGCTTGGCGTACTGAGGTTCCAGTTCGATCCAGGGCTGCAGCAAAATTGGGATATTGGATGATCCTCCTTGCCGACACTTGGCCATCCTTGGGAGCGGATCGAGGAGCCGAAGGACCAGGAGAGGAATATTGGACATCATCATTGGATGCTTCGGCCATGGACTCCGAAGAAGAAGAAGACCCACTTTTCACCGTTCCTTTTGCTTGCAGTGAGTGCAGCTCTTCGCGGCTTTTCTTCTTCCTCTTCTCTTCAGCTGCTCGGCATTTCTCCCGCTCCGCTGCCCTGCGAGCAAACTCCAGGTCCTCTCCTCCGATGTACATCTTCCGCACGGTTCGCTGGTCATTCAGAAAGTCTCAATCTTCGGGGAATTTGATGAGTTTCATGGTGTTGGCATGAGCTGTTTCGAACAGTGTATTCAGGTTGGCTTGGAATCCCCTTTTCCCGCTCCAGTTGCTTCTCTCCCCCACGGTTTCAGTTTCTGGCAACCTTCTCGTAGTCCGTGGAGAGGGCCTTGATCCTCTCGACACACTTGGGCTTGTGGGAGGTCGGAATAGATGCTCGAGCCCACACCGCCATAACCTCATCAGCTACCACATTGGCAGCTTCCACCGTGGATGTTTTTTCTTCCGAGTGAAGAACAACAGACGTTGAAGAACATCTCCCACTGTCGGGAGTTGACACAGCGTTTCCAGGGGTTCATTTCGCAACACCCCCACCAACCACACAGTCTCCTGCTTTCTTGTATCCATAACCTGAAAAGAAATATGCTACAATTAGTATAAGGTAGAGAGTAGCCATTCAGCAATAGTAACACATGGTTTGAGGGGAC